>CAVLJG010000007.1:91376071-91892811 GCA_963669975.1 Acanthoscelides obtectus | reverse complement strand
CTGTCCTACATTAACAATGTATCAGCAGTCTTGAATCTGATAAAAGAATTGTATAATTGCTAATTCTATTGTTCCTCGGAGAGACTCTAACAAGGTGATGCATTTTCGAGAGACACCCATGGTTTTTATTTATATACTCAAGTAAATTGGCCGAATAAGTGTGCATTGTTTTTTTAATTAAAAGGACTTAATGTGAGGATATATCCATCAAAGTCAACGCTTCTAGATGAAATACTTTAAAACAATATTTATTTTCGACGTATGTCTAGCAAAACGCTTTTAAACAGTAAATTGTGATAGCTTCAATAAGTAGTAATGGTGGACGAAGCCTAGTAAGAAGGCTATCTTTGGCACTTTTTGCCGACCCCGAATATATCAGATAGATAGATAGTTTAGTGTCCTATTAGACCATGTTACGTGATATAAGACTTGTCAATATGAATTTGAGGGTCATATATTGAGCAAATATGCCGGAAAAATACTTATAAATATAAAATAAATAAGGACATTACAATTACAAAACATTTTAACAGGTTAAATCACAATATAGGTACAGCACAATAATTGGAATGTGTTCAATCTGTAACAGTAAAATATATACATATACAGCGACTTTTATCACAAAAAATGTCCGTCTAGCCCATTGATTCCCAAAGTGGTCTATATCGACCCCTAGGGGTCTATGACAACCTGCAAGGGGTCTACGTCGGCGAAAAAAAATTTGGGGGTCCATGAAATGAATACGGGGGTGCACGATAGTGGATCTCAACACATACACTGATAGTACCTATTTACTTACATCATACTATCTTACAATATCAAAACATATACATTATTTATAAAAGTACCTATGAAGTAAAAAATTTATTATGTATGTTTATAAAATTGTGTAAGTTGTAGGATGTTGGTATTCGCTTTGTGGTCGCAATACATTTTGAACTTGTAAAAACCTGAGAGTCGCAGTCTCAGAGCTTCGCTACCTTGCACTGACTTGTTCAATTCGTCACTCTATAAATACGAATGTGGGACAAATACGTTTATTCGTTTCCTGAATCTTGAAAAGGAAAGTGCTAAGAAAATATTTTAAAAAATATAAACAGATAGTATATCACACAAATTATGGTATCAGTGTTATTTTGTTTGAGGGTGCTGGAGAAAAGTAAGTACATTATTCTTATTAAATTTTAGTTGTGTACTCGTAGTTAGCAAAGATAGATAAATTACGCCAATCATGACTTTAGTTATTAGTAGTTAAATATTCAATCACGCAAAATTACACGAGTACTCCTCAATAGTTTCTTTTTGAAAGTTTTAGCAATCGGTAATATAATTACAGTGCAATCTCTGTAATTCGAGCTAATTCTTGCTAGAAGATGTTCGAATTATGGAATGTTTTCGGAAAAATCAAAAAATATTTTTAATATACAGCTGCTGGATTTTCTGTCTTATTTAAATAATTTAATTTTGCCCACAGATGACT
Organism: Acanthoscelides obtectus; assembly: GCA_963669975.1. Taxonomy (NCBI): domain Eukaryota; kingdom Metazoa; phylum Arthropoda; class Insecta; order Coleoptera; family Chrysomelidae; genus Acanthoscelides; species Acanthoscelides obtectus. The sequence continues at coordinate 91,891,331 of CAVLJG010000007.1, read as the reverse complement.
GATGCCATGTCCGAATCTAAAAAGAAATGTAGACAGTACAGTGTTGATTATTTGAAATTTGGCTTCATTCCATCATTGCCGGACAAACAATCGCCTATGTGCCTTTTATGCAACAAATTTTTGGGCAATGACGCTATGAAACCATCTAAACTGTAAGATCATCTGAGAAGATGCCACCCTGATAAAACAGAGAAAGATTTGAAATACTTTCAAACATTCAAAGATAAATTTCAGAAGAGACCTACACTGGACAGAATGTTTGCTTTGACGTCACAAAGAAATGATGATGGTTTGCGGGCGTCTTACAATATCTCGTTACTTATAGCAAAATCCGGAAAACCGCATACTATCGGAGAGTAGTTAATTTTGCCAGCCGTTGAAGAGGTTTTAAAAACTGTTTTACACAAACCTGCATCTGATATCATTAAAAGAATTCCCTTAAGCAACAATACTGTTGAAAGACGTATTGATGAAATGAGTTCTGATATTGAATGCTTCTTATGTAATTATTTGCAAACGACCCATTTCTCTATACAACTGGACGAGTCAACTTTACCTGATAATGCAGCATTATTATTGGCATATGTTCGTTTTATTATGAATCAAGAAATCTACGAAGAACTGCTCTTCGCAAGAACTTTGATAACCGACACTAAAGGTGAATCAATATTTCATGTTTTGAAGGATTACTTCATTGAAAAAGCAATTCCTTTATCAAATATAATATCAGTAGCTACAGATGGAGCACCTGCCATGGTTGGACGTTATCGTGGATTTATAAGCTATTTAAAACAAAATGTGTCAGGGGTGTTAGCAATACATTGCGTCATCCATCGACAACATTTAGTTGCTAAAAATTTGAGTGTTAGATTGCATGAATCACTTCATTTAGTCATTGATGCAGTAAACCGAATCCGAAGCAACGCGTTGAATACGAATACGAATTTGCGCAGTTATGTGAAGAAAATGACGAACACTTTCATCAATTACTCCTTCACACTGAAGTACGCTGGCTGTCGAAAGGCTTATGTTTGACAAGATTTTTTGCACTTTTTGAGACTATTTTAGAATTTATGGATACTAAAGATGAAATTTTAAAAGAAAATTTAATGAAGAGGAAAACAGACATCGCCTATTTAACAGATTTGTTTACAAAATTTAATATGGTTAATTTGCAATTACAAGGCGACAGTTTAAATTTGATTAAAACAAAGTCCATCTTATCAGCGTTTCTTGCCAGAGTTAAACTAATGAAGCAAAATATTGGACGGGGCGAATTTTCTCAGTTCCCCAATTTGTCACAGACAAGCTGCCAGGAAGACGACGTTTCAACTTACGTTCAACATTTAAATGCCCTCTATTCAGATTTTGAATCTAGGTTTGAGGATATTTTGACTATGGTAATACCACCGTGGATAAATAATTAATCCATATGGTGACATCGAAGAAGCGAATGTCATAATACAAGAGGAACTGACTGAACTAAGTACAAACGAAGAACTTAAGGTTCAGTTTAAAAACGGATATCAGCAAATCTGGCTGCAAAACAACATACCCGTTACTTATCCCGTATTATGGAATATAGCGAGGAAATTTTTAATTTCCTTTCCATCGTCATACCTAGTGGAAAGGGGGTTCAGCGCTGTTATCAATCTCCTAACGAAAAAAAAAGAAACAGACTGGACATCATTAGCCGAGGAGATTTAAGATTAACCCTTGCAAAATTGACGCCAAATGTTGATAATTATTATTAAAGCATCAGGTTCATCCTTCTCACTAAAAATATTGACTTATTGCTTATGTTATTTTATTTATAGTTTATTTTATGTTTATTGGTGTCTGACCAATAAATGCCCGCGTTGAGAATAAGTGCCCGCATTGATTTCTTTACAGAACATATATTTTTTTAAAAATTATTCTGAAAATTCGTAAATTTTTTGCCTATTTTTAGATAATTTAAACGTATAAGAAGCGGAATTTAATCAAACTAACAGTGAAATTATTGTAGAACATACGTTTATGTTATAATTAATAAACGAACTCGCTTATTGTACTATTTCAAGTAAAAAACTTTTTTTTTATTGTTTTTCACTTTTTTTTTTATTTCATCGCTCTTATTTTTCTTTCAATGCGGGCACTTATTCCCAATGCGGGCACTTATTGGTCAGGCACCTGTTTATTTAATGTTACTTATATTTTACATAACAGATACAAAATTTTATTTTGAGTAGTTTTAATTTAAATTCAATTAATAAATATATAAATTAGCATGTGTTTTACTTTAAGTTTTTAACACTAAACTTCACTACAGTTAGAAATTTACAGGAAATCAATATCAGGTAAGTAGGGGGTCTACCCAACACGGAAAAGCATGGCAAGGGGTCTACGACACAAAAAAGTTTGGGAAATTCTGGGTTATGGTTTAACCAGTCATGTGCTTTGGAAAGGACAAGAAATAACCCTATTGCTAAATGCTTATCTTCCATGATGGCTTAGAATGACTGATTCAGCACTTACTTAACTGGTGAAGACAATACAACATTATATTGGAGGTTTCACAACAGTTTCTAGTATTCTGCAAGGTTAATTCATCTCCAATTTTACAGAAAACATCGAAACAAATCTAGATTCCCATTTATCACTTTCGTAATCTCACCAAAAGTTTCACAAAAAATACAGAGATAATAATTACAGCTTCTGGTGATGGATTGTTGAATAATTACCATCGATAACAATAGCCCGATTTTCTTGAAGATAAGAAACGTCTTAATGTCGAAACTTCCCTTTGTGCTGACAAGGTTAAGTACATAAATTCGTAACAGCCTTTTCAATCAGAGACATACATACATTACAATACTTTATGAACTATGTATTTTTTGATGGGACCGAGATTTCAAATTTCGACACACTGTGCAAGGAAAATCCTGCGGCACTACAATGGTTTCAAGTATGTTTTTTAAGTCTTATGCATATTTATGTTTTATGATACCCACATTACGAAAGTTCGATTTATCATAATTGTTTCATCAACTACGTGTGCGAAAATCGCTTTTATTATAAAATAAAAAATTAGCAAAACACAGAAAAACAAAAAAAAATTCGTGTTCGCTCAAAACTCCACCGTGCTTTTTCGACTTTGACACCGTACTAACCTTGCTTCAGAATATCATCAAAATTCCAGAGATGCTTTCGGTGTTAGAAGGGCTAAAGAAAGTGTGAATGCGATTTTTAAACATTTTTCTGACACGAAATCGAGACATGGAAAGTGCCAGACTAAATTGGTTCCAGATTTGCTTTCTTTGACTCAAAAAACGTATTCTCCCTGGTAGGGATACTTGTGTATTTATACGCTCCCAATCTAGGTAATTCTAAGCACCTATCAGACTCATTTAGCACATGATAGATTTCTCCGTATGCCTTTAAGACATTCCCAGCAGACAGATCGCGTACCTACCGACCGCGTCTGCTCCAGACTGTTTCCTAAGGTGTGGCAGCGTGTGGCCGTGTCAGGTATCGAGAAGAGGCTACGTTGCCATTTAGCTGGACCAACCTCAGTAATTTCACATATTCCACACATCAATGATTTTCCCGTACATTTGTCCTTATAACTTCGAGAACACTCGGCCGGTCGGGACGATACCATGCAACGGAGACTTCCATCCGAACCCGGCCTTGCGTGTGGCACCATTGCCGGCAGGGTTGTTATAGTATCGTGGCTGGAGCCTATGACATGTTTGACTGGCGTGGTCTAGCGGTGTTGCCACATTGTCGATACTTGGAACAGGGAAGAAAATAGCGTTATCAAATGAGTGGCGACTAAGGAATATGTACTAATAGTATATGGGCCTGTTTGGCTGACTTGATCCATTGAATATTTTTGTTGTACTTGTTTGTAGCTATCCTGAAGGACTAACTTGGGCTGAACATAGTCCTGTATGAGCTTTTTTTGGCTTTATTACGTCGAAATGGGATTCAATGGACCACTACCGTACGCGGTCTGCGTCGATGAGACCGAATCCGAATTTAGTGAAGACTTGCAAAGCTACGCGAGTTTTGCGACTTTGAGGTGACTCGTTATCGGTGGGTACATGTAAATGGAGCTTTGTTGAATATTTTAGCACTAAATTTTAGATTTTTTTCTGCAAAAACAAAAACTACGAGGGTTAAATATCATCAGCCTGCGAAGTAGAATCTTTTGCCTTCAAGAACCAAGGTCATTTGTGGTATTCCAGCTCGATTTTTAAGTATTTTAATGCGTAAGAAATCTGCAGAAAATGTGTGGTCTCAAAACTCTGCATGTTACTATCATCAGCATTAATTCATTAATTGAATCAAATTAGCTGAGAAAACTGTTCATTCGGGGAATGTAACATGTTATTAAATCATCACACCAGGATGCTGAGATTTCTATCAGAAGCTTCGTTATATTCAATCATCTTTTATCACTAATAATATCTCTCAATTAAGGCGGGTTTCACATAGACTGAAAATAACGAAATTAGATACTTACTTCACATGTATACTTACCCAACTCTGTACAGGGTATTCCTAAACATTGTTAGAAATATTTAAGGGCGTATTCAACATCTAAAGTTGTCTTTATGTTAAAAAATATGTACGTAACCTATTTTGGCTAACAAGAGTATATATTTTTAAGTCAGAGTGATTTTGAATATTGACTGAAAATTTATTAATGCCAATGCGCCATCTTCGAAATTATACTAAGTCACTTATAAATCCGAACACCCAGTTTAAATGGTTTTATTTTAATAAAAGTTGGTGGATGTATTTATCTTACTGTAAATAACAAGTGAAAAAATGTTCAGCCTTATCAGTTGGACATTCCGGTTTTTATACTGGTTTTTTTGAATTCACTAACGCTCTAAAAATGAATATTTCAGCCGCAGTAAAGAATCAACGTTGGCGGATTTTGGTTCTTGACATCCTTTACGATCGGTTACGATGCCTAGAGTACGGAGACCTGTACGATTTCGTCAACTTAGCGAGTTTGATAGGGGCCGTATAGTGGGACTTCGGGAAGCTGGACTTTCTTTTCGGGCAATTGCAGTTAGAGTGCAAAGAAGTGTAGACACTGTGGTTAGGTGTTGTCAGGCATGGCTTCGAGAAGGCCGTACGCAAAGAGCAAGGGGCACTGGACGCCGCCGTAGAACAACAGACCGTGAAGATCGCCGCCTAAGATTATTGACCTTAAGGGACCGTTTCTCCACTACCTATTGGCATGCGAAGTGTTTACCGACGAATGAGAAGTTTTGGCTTGTTTTCATACCGGCCACACTGGGTCCTCCCTTTAACTCGAGAACACCGACGTAATCGCCTTGAGTGGTGCAGACAACGGTCACTCTGGGATCAGGAATGGAACAGTATTGTCTTTAGTGACGAGTCTCGATTTTGTTTAGGCATGCACGATGGTCGTGCCAGGGTTAGAAGGCGACGTGGTGAAAGGAGGAATCCACAGTTTTTTGTTGAAAGACATGTTCATCACACTGTTGGAGTTATGGTTTGGGGTGCTATAGCTTATGGTTCCAGGTCACCTTTAATCTTCATCAGAGGTAACATGAACGCGCAGCGTTATATACACGAAGTTCTAGAACCCCATCTGTTACCCTATCTTGACACCCTGGCAGATCCAAGTTTCCAACAAGATAATGCCCGACCACATGTTGCAAGAGTCACAATAGACTTCTTTCAACATAATGATGTCACATTGTTACCATGGCCACCAAGATCTCCCGACTTATCCCCAATTGAGCACGTGTGGGATATGATGGGTAGGAGATTGCTCAATTTGCAACGTCCTCCTCAGACTCTAGAAGCACTTCGAGAGGAGTTGGTGGTTGCCTGGAATGAGATACCACAGGAGGACATTGACCACCTGACCAGAAGCATGCCTAGGCGCGTTGGAGAATGCGTAGCACATCAGAGTGCATCCACACATTATTAAAGGTCAAAGGGCTTTAAAGCAGTGCAATCATTTTGAAATTTTTATCATTTACTTATTATGCTTCATTAAGTACATATAACATACAAAATTTTATTAAAATAAAACCATTTAAACTGGGTGTTCGGATTTATATGTCACTTAGTATAAATAGTGAGTTATGGTTTGAATGAAGAAAAAGCAGCATCCGATTTTAAGGTCAAATCATCCTTATCACGAAAACAAAACATTTCTGGATCAATGTTCGTATGTACGAACTTTTTCTCAAAGATTCGTACAATGCCTGCTAAACACAGTACTGTACCTTAACTAACAGGAATCGCCCTAGCAATCATCCGGTTCCAAAGAATGGCCGAGTCCTACCAAAGAGCTGCTCATTATTGCTGGTCGGAGTCCAGATCACCAAGAACTTGATCTGGAACGAACACATCCCCTAACTCCTCCACCTCGTCACACTGTACAAAGCCCAGATATGACCCAGCCTCGAGTACTGCTCACATGTTTGGAGTGCTACCACGCCGACTACATTACCCATGTTCGATACTATGCAGAGGAGAGCTGTCATACTGACCAACGACTCTTCTTTAAGGAAGAGTCTCGGGAACCTATCGCACTGACCCTCTTCTACTGCTAATAGCTCTACTCTATGATGCCGCCACCTGATGGGCCTGCCTGACTGCGGCCTCCCATCCTAACTGTTAAACTTCGTACATTCAGAACTGGCCGGTACGACCGACCTTTGGCCCTAGGATGAACAATCAGCCTCAGGAAGCTTTTTCTAGTTCTACTACCATTGGGCTGTTCAAAAATCGGATTAACAAAATGTGTTTAAGCCCCTTATAGAAGCAGCGGTGCCTAGAAAACAGAACAAACATCTCATGAGCTTCTCACCTAGCACCGCAGACACCAATATTCATTCATACTTTTTTGTGAAATCTCGTAATTAACGAATATTATTATAACCGTGTATCATACTGGGAATCCACATATCCCCTGAACTTTTTTCAAGCGTGCCATGAAATCGGCAAGGCCATCTTCGATCTTTACACTACAAAGCATTTCCTCTAGACAGTCAATTGTTCTATCCCGGCTTCTCATTGGTTGCTTGTCCACTGCTAATAAGGTCCACTATACTGAGATAACTTTTAAAACAATGAATTTGCTTGGTACAAAATTTTTGTGGAGGTACATTTACCCCACTATATGAATCTTTGAGTATAAAAGATACTGTTGGGATTTTTCGTTTTCAGTATACGATTTCGGGAAATTTGAGAATAATTAGTAAATTCTTAATGACTGAATCTTAGCTTTTTGACAATATTACCGAAATTTCGGGTGCTCTGAGATGTTCCAACTTGACGTAAGTGGCAATGCGATGGTTATAGTGAAGTGTGGTGTTACAAAATGGATTTTTTTGTAGAATTATTGTTGGTGTTTGATTTTTGCGACCATTTTGGATCAAGTGATATGTGTAGAGGACGAATATAACACTTTGTACAAGGATGGTTCTTACGAATTTGGATATACGAATCCAGATTCGTACCATTATGCTGATGGTGACAGGAAGAATGTGGTTAAGGGAGAATTCGGGGGCAGGAATCCAAAGACCGGTAAGTAAAAAGTGTCTTACCTTAGGATTTTAATTTCAAATTATTATCAGCAATCTTTAAAAAATAACATATATTATACAGGGTGACTTCGAAGTTGAGTCATTTATTTTAACAGTGAGTAGATCAAAATAAATGTTTTTTTCCTTTACCATTTTTCTGGTAAAATTAAAGTAACAAAGTTATAGCCCTTTGGAAGTTTGAGTACCGCCCTGTCTCAATAATAATATCTTGTGCTCGAGTTTGGCAACAACGGATATAATCCGCCTTATCGGTTTATCGCATCGAAAAACAAAAAAGCGAAAGAATTTGGAACGATGTTTTTACAATTATTTTATTCAGTTCAGTTATACATACAGTCAGTGTCAGTCGGTAACGCGTGTGAATAGTGTCTGTTGCGTGGCTCAAACGAAATAAAAAATGGCACATGTTTATGCGGATCGGTTTCCCAATCGAGTGCAACCAACCCCTCGTGCCTTTGTTAATGTAGTACAACGGGCTTGTGAATCAGGTGACTCAAGACCTCACAGGGGACCTCACGATCAAATACAGGTCCGCACTGAAATACTTGTCTGGAGGATACTTTATAAAACAAGGTAAACCTTTTTTTTAATTTTTTTTTATTTTTACACACATATTTTGGTTTATCTTCCTTCTACAATCATTATCTGAAAATTAATGACTCAACTTCAAAGTCACCCTGTATATTATATTATCAGGATGTAATATCTTTTATAAAATGTTTCTCCAATGACCCGGCCCAGCAACCGTTTTCACATATTGCGAAAGCATTTATTTAAGTTAATTAAAATTATAATTAGGCAGACTAAAAATTTATTAACCATGTGACAGATAACAAGTTTAATTAGTTTAATCAAACTCAGATTTCTAAAACAGTTTACTTGAATCTATTGTACTAATTTAATTGTCTGTTTAATTGTCTTGCTGAATTTATCAAATCGTATATTTAGATTAATTACACCAATTTATTTAAAATCAACGAACTATTAGAATGAGTCTACCTGTTCCAAGTAAAATGATTAGAATCATTAAATTTGTTTAATTGGTTTAGGTAAAAGTAGTTGCCTGGTTTTAATGAATTATTTATATTTAAAAGTATATTTGGATAGTATTTGGAATTTAAAAGCACAAAATCGATCTTACTGAATAATGTATACAGATTGATTCAGAAGTCGTGACCAAAAATGAAACATCATACACAGGACCGCGTTTTGAAATGAGGTTTTATATGTGACATTTTTTTCTCGTTTCATTAATAATTTTTTTTTTAATATCCTCAAAACCGTCGACTAGAATGAACTAAATTTTGATATGTGGATTTACCTAAGTATTACCCATATTCAAAAGTCCTTACTTAAAATTGACGTGCACCAGTGGCGGAGATACAGGAGATTAGTGGCATAATTTTTCCATATAAAAATTGTACGGCACTGTTTTCGAAACGCTCAATTTTCCAAATCTTACCTTCAATTTGCTACAAATAATTACTTTTGTGTTTTTTCCTGCGCAACGGCAAAATCTTTGTGAGTGGTTACTGTAATCAAAATGCAGATTTTATTGATTTGGTTTTGTTTTCAGATGAATCGCTTTTCACGAGGAGTGAAACCTTTAATTCTCATAATGAACATATTTGGGCGTTAGAAAATCGTCGTTCTGTGAGAATTCACTCGTTTCAAGACAGATTTTCTAGAAATGTCTCGTGCGGCATTTTCAATTCATAATGAACATACAGAGTGTTTCAGTTTATTGTTGCATAACTTCAAGATTCGATAGAACTTTTAAAATTAATGCATAAAGTCTATATAAACATGGGTCGAAAAATGCGTGGCTTCCGAAATACAGGGTGTTTAAATTTACTTTTTAAAATAGTTTTTTTTAAATATTTCGAACAATGTTTGATGTATAACAGTGAAAATTGGTATACAAGGGTTTTTTGGTACGACAAAACGAACCATGGGCATAGTTTTACTGTAGCCGCTAGAGGGCGCTCTCTACTGTACCTGTAGTGTATTAAAATGACCGAAAAAATTTTTCATAGTGCAATTTTTGCTTTTTGAACAAAAAAACTGATTCTTCGCACTTATGCATAAAAAAGCTCTCCTGTGAGTTTTCGTTATAGTTCGCCGTTTCTGAGATATTTCGATTTTTAAGGTTCGATGCATTTTTAATTATTTATGATAAAATAACGTTAAAAAGTCAGTATCTCGATAATTATTAGAAGTAGGCTGTGCCTGCAAATATTTTTGAAATTGAAAGCAGAATAAGGTTAAACGTCAATTAGTTGACAGTTAGTTTTGTTGTCTGTTGAAACCTGAAACGTTTTTTTGCAATTCTGAATGCATTTTTATTCTCCAATCAAGAGTTAGCGGATATTCATTTTGTGTATGGCTTTGTAAATGTAAACGCAGCAGAAGCAGCCAGAGAATACGCACGAAGATTTCCAAACAGACGACATCCAACTCGCTCAGTATTTGTAAGAGTGCATCGCCAAATAATTGAAAATGGTTTTGGAAATCTCCAAAGGGATCAAAACATAAATGTTCGTCAGCGCAGATTTACCCGTATGATTCTACGTGAGTTTGATAGAGATCCGACCACAAGTGTTAGGAGAGTTTCTGGTGCCTTGGGAATTTCAGCAAGCCATGTTCACCGTGTTCTTAGAAATGACCATAGACGTCCTTACCATTTGCAACCTGTGCAAGGACTACAGCCAGAGGACGGAGAATGAAGAATCACATTTTGTCAGTGGATTCTTGATAGAACTGATAATAATAGGGAGTTTTTAAGTAACGTTTTATGGACCGATGTGTCATGCTTCACTACACGTGGAGTGGTAAATTTTCATAATCAACATATTTGGTCGCATGAAAATTCCCATGCAGTTCGGGAAAGAAATTTTCAGCATGAATTTAGTGTGAACGCGTGGATTGGTATCTACCGTAATCGACTATTTGGACCCCACCTTTTGCCTGCAAGGTTACATGCTGCGACCTTCTTGGAATTTTTAAAGGCTGAACATGCAAATATGTGGGATGATGTTATGTTAGATTTAAGAAGATTGGCCTGGTTCCAGCTTGATGGTTGTCCAGCTCATTATTCGAGAATAGTTAGAAACTGGCTGGACGAAAATTATCCAGAAAGATGGATCGGTCGTGGAGGACCAGTCGCCTGGCCTCCACGATCCCCTGACCTAAATCCATTAGATTTCTTTGTGTGGGGATTTCTAAAAGAAAAAGTGTACCAGACTCCCGTATCCACAAGAGATATGCTAATAGACAGAATCAGGAATGCATGTGATGAAATAAGGCCTTACTTGAATAATGCTATACCACGTTCGATCATTCGTAGATGTGTATTGTGTTTACATTTCGAGCAACTACTTTAGATTTTGTATGTTTGTCCTAACTATCCAATAGCATTTTAGTTGTAAATAATTAATTTAATTTGTTAAAAATATAATATTGGAAAATTAAACAAATTAATATTCCGTTTTTTTGTGTTTATTTGGAGTTAGGAATTATTGCTGTGTTTAAAAACACAATCTAAACGATCATCTTAATTACTTGTAATGCCCAAATCGAAAATGTAAAAAAAATATTATTTTCCCATAAATAATTAAAAATGCATCGAACCTTAAAAATCGAAATATCTCAAAAACGGCTAACTATAACGAAAATTCACAAGAGAGCTTTTTTATGTTGAAAAGTGCGAAGAAAAAAAAGCAAAAAATTGCACTAAGAAAAAAGAGCGCTTTCTAGCGGCTACAGTAAAACTATGCCCATGGTTCGTTTTGCCGTACCAAAAAACCCTTGAATACCAATTTTACTGTTATATATCAAATATTGTTCGAAATATTAAAAAAAAACTGATTTAAAAAGTAAATTTAAACACCCTGTATTTCGGAAGCCACGCATTTTTCGACCCATGTTTATATAGACTTTATGCATTAATTTTAAAAGTTCTATCGAATCTTAAAGTTATGCAACAATAAACTGAAACACCCTGTATATTTGGTCGTTAGACAATCCCCGTTCTATAAGAACCCACTCGTTTCAACACAGATTTTCTAGAAATGTCTGGTGCGGCACTTTCAATGGCCGACCGTTTATGCACGTATTGCCACAACGTTTAAATGCAAAGTCATACTTAAAATGTGTTGGATGACGTTCTGTGAGCAAGGAGAGTACGAATGTGGTATCAGCCCGACGGTGTCCCACCGCATGTTCGTCGTGACATGGTTAAATAGTCATTTTAGTCAACGATGGATTGGCAGAAACGAACCCGTGCATTGGACTGCGAGGTCCTGATTTGAACCCCTTGGATTTCTTTTTGTGGAGCGCTTTTAAACAACTAGTGTATGCTGAAAAAGTTAATACTGTTGATCAGTTACAAGAAAGAATAGATTATGCGTTTCATCAAATTCAAGCCACAACAAATTTTGCGGAAATACGTTTTTTTTTCTTAAAAAGATGCTGCACTTGTATCCGTCAGAATGGTGGTCTTTTTAAACATTTATTGAAATAAAGCTTAGATTGTCAAATCTGTTTTTTATATTTACGAAAACAATGCACTCTAGGACAAAACACAAGAGTAATTATTTGTAGCAAATTGAAGGTAAAATTTGAAAAATTGCGCGTTTCGAAAAAAAAAACAGTGGCGTACTATTTTTATTTGGAAAAATAATACCACTAATCCCCTGTATCTCCGCCACTGGTGCACGTTAATTTTAAGACTTTTGAATGTAGACAATACTTAGAAGTACAAAAACAAGTGAACATGGCGAACAGAGCAGCAGGATCTCTCAACAATACAATATGGAGAAACAAATATCTCACCAGAAACGAAAACAAGGATATACAGGGTGTCCGCAAAGTTGGGGTTTTCCTTTACACGACGTGTAGATTTTGAAAACATAAGCAATTTTTCTTAGTACCATATACACCAATGTCTTAAGGGAACCGAGATAAAGGGCTCTGCAACATCAAAAATATCTGAATACCGTCCTGTAGCCGCGACGTCAGCGATCGGTACAAGGTCACTGGCTCAACCCGACGACAGAACTGGGTCGGGGTCAGTGTGTCAGGTCAGTATGCAACCTCCAACCGACGGTTACGGTCACGCGTGTAGAGGTAATCGCGTCGACGAGAATCCCTCAACAAGCACTAGAGACGTGGCTAGAAAAGTGCAAGTATCAAAAACTAAAGTGTGGCAAACGCTGCGTGAAGAGGGGCTGTATCCGTTTCACGTCCAACGTGTACAAGCCCTTCAACCTGACGATTTTCCAGTAAGAGTGCGGTTTTGTGAGTGGTTGTTGCATCAACATGACAATAATCCGGACTTTTTAAGTGCATATTGGTGACTGACGAATCTACGTTCACGCGTAATGGGGTGAATAACTTTCGCAACACTCCGTCGGGCACATTTTCAACAAACATTTTCGGTGAATGTTTGGGCTGGCATGGTGAACGGTATGCTCATTGGACCATTTATTCTCCCAAATCGATTGGACGGGGATGCAATACCTAGACTTTTCACGCAACATTTTGCCTTCCTTGTTAGAAGATGTGCCATTAAGTGTGAGACAATCAATGTGGTTTCTGCGTCTGCTCGGTAGCGCATCAGCTGATTTTATTTTCTGTTGGAGCGGTATAATTTCGGGCAGAGACGTACTTAGCCCTTCTCGTCAACTGGAGAGTGAGTACTTTTTCCTTTATTTTTTTTTACTTGGTTGCCCTCGTTTCACTACACATCACCTTTGTTATTTCAAGGGTAGTTGTTTCTGAAAAGGAAAACCCCAACTTTGCGGACACCCGGTATAAATCAACAATAAGACCGATAATGACGTACACAGCGGAAACAAGAGCAGATACGGCGAAAACGGCGATTATTGGAAACAGCAGAAATGAAAGTCTTACGAAAAATAACAAACCAAACTCTGAGAGACAGAGTAAGAAGTTAGGAAATACGGCGAGATGTGGTATACAGGAAATAAAGCTGTGGACCAAAAGAAGAAAAATAGACTGGAATCAACACATACAAAGAATGACAGAAAATAGAACAGTACGAATAGCAAGAGACAAATCGCTAAAAGGAAGAAGATGGTCAAACATCAATTGAGGCTAAAAACTGAAGTAAAACATCATGAGACTATTAATAAAGTAGGAAGAAGAAGAAGAAGACAATACTCAGGTAAATCCACATATCAAATTTTAATTCATTTCAGTTGACGGTTGTAAAGATATTAATAAAAAATTATAAACTTCAACACCCCGTATCTCTTTAATGAAGCCCTCGAGAAAAAATGTTACGTAGAAGACCCCCTTAAAATGCGGTCCTGTGTATGAAGTTTCATTTTTGGTCACGACTTGTGAATCACCCTGTATCTGACAAATCGTAGATATCAAGAAATTTGGAAGACTTGATGTTGATAGTTGATGTTTTTGAATTTTTATTTTCATTGATTACGAACTTATTATTATACAACATATAGCATTCTTCGACAAAAAACTTTCTGCTATATTTGGTCATAATTGCGGCTAAATCTTACCAATAACTTGAAGAATGATTTGCTTCAGGTAATTTTCATCGATTTCGGATTGTCTAAGTAGACTTGCTGCTTGAGAAGTTCCCAGAAATAAACTCATGCTAGATCAGCTTGATTCATCTCGTAAAGGCGGCGTATATCATTATTGAGAGTAATCGCCACGACCATTGAGAAAACGAGTCTGTGACAATTACGTTCTTCTGGACGCAAGACGGGTAGATCTATACTAAGTGACATATAAATTCGAACACCCAGTTTAAATGGTTTTATTTTAATAAAATTTTGTATAAGTACTTAATGAAGCATAATAAGTAAATGATAAAAATTTCAAAATGATTGCACTGCTTTAAAGCCCTTTGACCTTTAATAATGTGTGGTTGCACCCTGATGCGCTACGCATTCTCCAACGCCCCTAGGCATGCTTCTGATCAGGTGGTCAATGTCCTCCTGTGGTATCTCATTCCAGGCAACCACCAACTCCTCTCGAAGTGCTTCTAGAGTCTGAGGAGGACGTTGCAAATTGAGCAATCTCCTACCCATCATATCCCACACGTGCTCAATTGGGGATAAGTCGGGAGATCTTGGTGGCCATGGTAACAATGTGACATCATTATGTTGAAAGAAGTCTATTGTGACTCTTGCAACATGTGGTCGGGCATTATCTTGTTGGAAAGTTGGATCTGCCAGGGTGTCAAGATAGGGTAAAAGATGGGGTTCTAGAACTTCTTTCATATAACGCTGCACGTTCATGTTACCTCTGATGAAGATTAAAGGTGACCTCGGATCATAAGCTATAGCACCCCAAACCATAACTCCAACAGTGTGATGAACATGTCTTTCAACAAAAAACTGTGGATTCCTCCTTTCACCACGTCGCCTTCTAACCCTGGCACGACCATCGTGCATGCCTAAACAAAATCGAGACTCGTCACTAAAGACAATACTGTTCCATTCCTGATCCCAGAGTGACCGTTGTCTGCACCACTCAAGGCGATTACGTCGGTGTTCTCAAGTTAAAGGGAGGACCCAGTGTGGCCGGTATGAAAACAAGCCAAAACTTCTCATTCGTCGGTAAACACTTCGCATGCCAATAGGTCTTCCGTGTTCTGCAAACCATTCATTTGCAATGGACCTGGTGTGGAGAAACGGTCCCTTAAGGCCAATAATCTTAGGCGGCGATCTTCACGGTCTGTTGTTCTACGGCGGCGTCCAGTGCCCCTTGCTCTTTGCGTACGGCCTTCTCGAAGCCATGCCTGACAACACCTAACCACAGTGTCTACACTTCTTTGCACTCTAACTGCAATTGCCCGAAAAGAAAGTACAGCTTCCCGAAGTCCCACTATACGGCTCCTATCAAACTCACTAAGTTGACGAAATCGTACAGGTCTCCGTACTCTAGGCATCGTAACCGATCGTAAAGGATGTCAAGAACCAAAATCCGCCAACGTTGATTCTTTACTGCGGTTGAAATATTCATTTTTAGAGCGTTAGTGAATTAAAAAAAAGCAGTTTAAAAACCGGAATGTCCAACTGATAAAGCTGAAAATTTTTTCACTTGTTATTTACAGTAAGATAAATACATTCACCAACTTTTATTGAAATAAAACCATTTAAACTGGGTGTTCGGATTTATATGTCACTTAGTATATTCTGTCTAGAGTTCGTATAGTTGAGGTGCATATTATCTTTTGGTGTCTATATTTGTGCCGGTGCCGTAAACATGACATCATGATGGAACTCAGAGTGACAAGCTGATGTCTGCCGGTGAACTGTAGAAAAGAAGACCAGCAGCGACGTCCTCTGACGAGAGACCAGGAAGTTATCACTATTTGGGGGCGCCATAATCTAGTACAATTTAATGTTTTCAAAGCACAGTACTGTACCTTGATGAACAAGAAGCGTTCTAGCATTTATCCTGTTTCGATGGTTGACCGAGCTCTACCAAAGAGCCGTTCATTTCGGTTGATTGGAGGCCAGATCACCGAGGACTTGATCTGGCACAAACACATCTCAACAGTGGCAGCTGCTGGGAAAAGTCTAGGCTAGTTGTTTAAGGCTAAGAAGTACTCCTCACTCTGTACAAAGTCTTCCACAGTTCTTTTTTTTTCTTCAAAATCTTCGTTATTTTCCAAGGCTCTATTTCGTTCAGGGTTTCTCGGATCCTAACGAATCCTGGATTTTCTCGACTAATATTGATCCAACGAGCTCTCGAAATTTGAAGCTTGGATGTATTGATTGAACTTTCAGAAGCAACTTTAAAATCGAAACAGTCCTCACGATTCATGATTGTAACAACAAATGGTGCTTTTTTCACTGCTGCTATCATCGCAAGGGGGTGAAAAAAGGGCTCCGACATCAAACTCACTAATAGAGGCCGATTTCTATTAAGCTGCGTATGAAACTACAGCAGACGCTCGATAATGTAAACTAATTTAATCCAAGTGTGGTTCACATTATCGAAATGTTTACATTAGCGAACGTGATTTATATAATATTTGATTTATTAAAAGAAACGTTTAATACATACTATTTATAACAAAATAAACAAATATTCTAACAGCGATAAGTATTTTTTTAATTAGAAGAAAAATAATTCACAATTTTTGTCTGCGTAAATTTGCGCTTAGCATTGTCTTCCAATGACTGCGCCCGTAATTTACGAAGAACTAAAATATCGGTGTATGAAACTTCTTTTCTTTCAGCCCAATCTAAAGCTTGGTTAAACACTTGTATAGCTTGCGCGTCAGTCACTACACTTCTGACTTCAATGGGATCGTTCTCATCATCCTCACTGTCCATATCCTCCTCCTTATCAGCATCATTCGTCTGCTTATCTTCTTTCAATAAATTAATATCGGCAGGAGTACAAACAATGTTGGGATTCACTGTTTTCAATAAATCAACAACATCCAATGACACACTAATAACATTATCATTATTGGATCGCAAACGTTCTCTAATTACGTTTAAGGGGACTTCGTCTTCTTCATCATCGGTACAAAAGGGATTGTTCCAACATTTTTGAATAGTTTGCTGGTTAAGTTCCTTCCAGGCCATATGTAAATCTAAAACAGCTTCTCGTAATGTTACTTTTTTAAAGCCTCAGATAAGTTTTCAGGATTCTTTGATAAGACAGACGAAAGTAGAAACTTCCTATAGTATAGTTTGGTGAGTCTTATTATATTCTGGTCCATCGGTTGAATTAACGGTGTTACGTTGGGCGGCATGTACATGACGAAAATTGACCCATCCCTGCTCCTCAGTTGTTGCTCGGGAGGATGACTTGGTGCATTATCCAATAGTAACAACGCTTTTATTGGAACCTTCTGTTAATTTAGGAAACCTTTTACCTACAAATTGAAAACACATCTTCAAATTGTGATAATTGATTGTCATACCTGAGGGACAAAGCACCTGTGGAACCATTTCAGGAATATACTGCTAGTCATCCAAGCGGTTTTTGAACAGTAATAGTCAACAGGGATATTAACATTTTTAAATGAGCGGGGATTTTTTGCTTTCCCAATTACCAGTGGCTTTATTTTGTGTGAACCATTAGCATTAGTGCAGGCTAGAAACGTTATTCGTTGTTTCTCCGGCTTTCTTCCCGGGGCAGATTTTTCAAATGATGCAGCATAGGTTTTCTCTGGTAACATTTTCCAATAAAGGCCACTTTCATCTGCGTTGTAAATTTGTTCCATTCTTAAATCTAGCTCGGTAATTGTTTTCATCAATTTTTCTTTGAATGGTTGCACTAATTGTGGTTGTGCTGATAATTTTCCACCAGATATAGACAGCAGTCGAATTCCATATCTTGTTTTGAATCGTTGTAGCCAGCCATCACTAGCTACGAAATTTTCAGTTTCTTTCAGTTTTTCATTTAACAGTCTCGCTCTCTGTTTAAGTACTTCGCCACTAACTGGAACATGATTTTCCCGTTGTTTTAAAAACCACTTATACCGGGAATTTTCCATTTTAGGTGCCTTCGCATTTTTTAAAGTTTTTCTTTTTCCCGGACCTCCAAATGTATTGCACGTTCTTTGTAAAATTTGAGTTTTCATACGCTTAATTTAGAGATTGTTGCTTTCGATACTCCATATTTTTTTGCTAACTGTGTCACTCCCGCACCTAGTGCAACTTCGTCTATGATTTTCACTTTCTCACTCAACTTTAAACACTTTCTTTTATAGGATGTGGATGCCATAGTCGTAAAATATATTAACGCGTGCATGGTATTCACTTAAGTTCAAAAATGAAATACATACGTACGTAGTAAACGTATCCTAAACGATCATACGACTGACCAAGTTTGTCGTATTTTATCGCAGAGGTGAATCCCCTACACTCTACATCATAAATCGGGGACTCCCCGACGCCCGACATAAATCATCGAGGCTTCAGTATTTTACCGTCGCGCTGTGTCCGTGCGCCGAGAGTTGTTTACGTTATCGAGCGTAGACATTGTTTACGTTATCGCGCGTTCCGTTTGATCCTATAGAACGGAGTTTGTGTTTACATTAGCGCAAGTTTTCATTATCCCGTGTTTACGTTATCGAGCGTCTGCTATATTTCACAAAATCGGGTAGTGAACCGCTGAATTCCTATACGAAAGCATCGGAAATAGCACCAAGTCACCTCCAGCTCCCGTATTTACGGTCGACAGATAAAATAAAAAAAGACCTTTAACGAGATGGAGAGTAGAGTATGATTTTCTACCACAAACTGCTATAAAATTATTATTCTGAATAAGAAAAATGTTGTGATAATTTACATTATCAGGGATAGTTAATTTTTAGTCAACCATAAAAAGAAACTGTGGCAACGTGATAAACAATAACAAGCACACAAGTCAGAAAACAGCGTAGAAACTGCCACCTGTAGCACAGAAAACTATTAATAAAATATGAAAAGATTTATTGGCGCTTAGGACATTTTTTACCGGCGGCGTTATGGCGATTGACATGCGCGCGCTCTGTTGGGTTTTTTTCAGTACAATATGGGGTTGACAAAACGGACGCAGGAAAGTAAACGCATATTAAAACAAGAAAGATTGATATTCAAATCAAGTTGGGTACTTTATTTCGAAGGTTCATTTATACCATTTATGTATGAAAAATAATATCGCTCAAATGTTCACCACGACCGGATTTACAGACGTCAACGCGATGGTCGAAATTTTCAATGACATTTTGCAACATGGTCGGTTCTATGGCATTTATCTCGGCAATGATGTTGTTTTTGAGTTCTTGAAGGGTGGCTGGTTTGTTGACGTAGACTTTGCTTTTCAAATATCCCCATAAAAAGAAGTCCAAGGGAGTCAAATCGCACGATCTTGGTGGCCATGGCACATTTCCTCTGCGCGAAATCACGCGATCACCGAAGAAGGACTGCAATCGATGGATATTGCCGTTGGTTGTGTGGCATGTTGCACCGTCTTGTTGGAAATAAATATCGTCCATATCCATTCCTGCAAGTTGCGGCAAAAAATAGTCCTCTATCATCACGTGATATCGCTCAGAATTGACGGTAACGGCGTCCCCGGCCGCATTTTCGAAAAAGTAATGTCCGATGATGCCTCTTGACCACAATGCACACCACACAGTCACTTTTTGAGGATGCATCGGCTACTCTTGATACTCACGGGGATTTTCGTTCGCCCAGATGTGGCAGTTTTGCTTGTTTACCGTCCCATTCAAAGTGAAATGCGCTTCGTCGCTGAACATGATTTTTGATGAAAAATTGGCATCCATTTGGCGGTGTTCAAGGAGCCAATCTGAGAACGTTCGGCGCGAAAAATGGTCGGCCCGACGCAGCTCTTGCGTCAATTGGATCTTGTAGGCGTGTACATTTAAATCCTTATGGAGAATGCGGAGCAAACTGGTTCTCGAAATGCCCAATTCTTGGGATCGACGCGTTGTTGATTGTTTCGGATCGTCTCTCACACTCTCCTTCACAAAAGCAATATTTTCCGGTGTGCGAACGCTCCTTGGCCGGCCAGAGTCTGGCAGATTTGCCACAGAACCTGTTGCCTCGAATTTACGCACCAGACGACCGAGGTTGTTTCGTTTGGGCGGTTGTTGCGACCGAAATGTTCACGAAGCGCGCGAAACGTGTTTTTTTATTTTTGCACCATTTTTGTAGTGCTCTTGAATAACTTTAATGCGGTCTTCAATCGAATACGACTCCATAGCGATCAATGGTAAACATTCAACTAACAAAATGACATGTCGGTGACAGAAAACAAAGATGGCGTCTATGTCAAATTGACGTTTACTTTCCTGCGTCAGACAACCTTTAATAGCCATGGCACTTAGCGCTTTATCTATGTTGTTGGTTATGGCACCTAGAACATTTTACAAGTATAAAATGAAAAACCGATTTTTTGGCACTTAGCTCATTGT
This sequence comes from Acanthoscelides obtectus, assembly GCA_963669975.1. Lineage (NCBI taxonomy): Eukaryota > Metazoa > Arthropoda > Insecta > Coleoptera > Chrysomelidae > Acanthoscelides > Acanthoscelides obtectus. The sequence continues at coordinate 91,870,799 of CAVLJG010000007.1, read as the reverse complement.
TTACTTCAAGTCTTCAAAAAAAAAAAAACTGGCCAACTAGTTCAAAAATTAACTCAATTTTAATTTGTTCTTGCAATAAAAGCAATAGATGTCTATTTTCTATTCCAGGAGCAATAGATTCTACAGTATACACTGCAGGTCCTCGAGGCTATAGACCTCGAGGTAAGAATGTGGTTCGGAAATATGACCTCAGTCAAAGTGGTCCCAGAGCTATTGGTTCACCTGATGACCCTTATTACGACCCTTACGAAGATCCCAGTTACAGCTTTTCGGTTAGGACTAGAACTTACAACAGGGATGAAAATGCTAATAGGTAAAAGTATACAGTAGAGCCAGACATAGTTTAACAGGTCGTCCATTGTTTACGTAAGGAGTATTTGACAATTTTCTGACTCCCTTCTTCTGGTAAGATGTTCTAAGATTTACCTCAACCTCCGCCCCATATCCCTAACCTCACGTGAGATTTTACAATTTCTTTATACGAATGCGTTGGATATACTAAGTGACATATAAATCCGAACACCCAGTTTAAATGGTTTTATTTTAATGAAAGTTGGTAAATGTATTTATCTTACTGTAAATAACAAGTGAAAAAATTTTCAGCCTTATCAGTTGGACATTCCGGTTTTTATACTGTTTTTTTTTAATTCACTAACTCTCTAAAAATGAATATTTCAGCCGCAGTAAAGAATCAACGTTGGCGGATTTTGGTTCTTGACATCCTTTACGATCGGTTACGATGCCTAGAGTACGGAGACCTGTTCGATTTCGTCAACTTAGTGAGTTTGATAGGGGCCGTATAGTGGGACTTCGGGAAGCTGGACTTTCTTTTCGGGCAATTGCAGTTAGAGCGCAAAGAAGTGTAGACACTGTGGTTAGGTGTTGTCAGGCATGGCTTCGAGAAGGCCGTACGCAAAGAGCAAGGGGCACTGGACGCCGCCGTAGAACAACAGACCGTGAAGATCGCCGCCTAAGATTATTGGCCTTAAGGGACCGTTTCTCCACTACCAGGTCCATTGCAAATGAATGGTTTGCAGAACAAGGAAGACCTATTGGCATCCGAAGTGTTTACCGACGAATGAGAAGTTTTGGCTTGTTTTCATACCGGCCACACTGGGTCCTCCCTTTAACTCGAGAACACCGACGTAATCGCCTTGAGTGGTGCAGACAACGGTCACTCTGGGATCAGGAATGGAACAGTATTGTCTTTAGTGACGAGTCTCGATTTTGTTTAGGCATGCACGATGGTCGTGCCAGGGTTAGAAGGCGACGTGGTGAAAGGAGGAATACACAGTTTTTTGTTGAAAGACATGTTCATCACACTGTTGGAGTTATGGTTTGGGGTGCTATAGCTTATGGTTCCAGGTCACCTTTAATCTTCATCAGAGGTAACATGAACGCGCAGCGTTATATCCACGAAGTTCTAGAACCCCATCTTTTACCCTATCTTGACACCCTGGCAGATCCAACTTTCCAACAAGATAATGCCCGACCACATGTTGCAAGAGTCACAACATAATGATGTCACATTGTTACCATGGCCACCAAGATCTCCCGACTTATCCCCAATTGTGCACGTGTGGGATATGATGGGTAGGAGATTGCTCAATTTGCAACGTCCTCCTCAGACTCTAGAAGCACTTCGAGAGGAGTTGGTGGTTGCCTGGAATGAGATACCAGAGGAGGACATTGACCACCTGATCAGAAGCATGCCTAGGCTCGTTGGAGAATGCGTAGCACATCAGGGTGCATCCACACATTATTAAAGGTCAAAGGGCTTTAAAGCAGTGCAATCATTTTGAATTTTTTATCATTTACTTATTATGCTTCATTAAGTACTTATACAAAATTTTATTAAAATAAAACCATTCAAACTGGGTGTTCGGATTTATATGTCACTTAGTATATGTTGCTGAATATTGCGAACTGTAAAAGCCATTCCACGGCTACTGGTATTCAATGTATTTCAAAATATAATTTTTTGCTTTTCTATTGTAGAGTAGGTGACGTAAATGGTAGATATTCCTATATTGATGATGTAGGGGAAAGACACAATGTAGAATTTGTAGCAGGAAAAAATACGGGTTTCCATGTAAAGACTCCTTTTCCTGACTCAAATCCAAGGGCTTATGGCCCTCTATATTTCAACGGAAGAGGAAAGCCCATACCAAGAGGGAGGACTTCTATACAAAGAGGAGTAGATGGAAGTTACAGGTAAAAATATCGCACGCGAGGCTTTTGACTATCAGGGTGTTCCTTAATGATATGCGAATATTTAAGGATGTGAATCTACATGAAAAATTAATGTTAGTTTGCTTCATAAACTATGGTCCAAAAATGTTTCCTTACAAAAACTCGGGGTGTTGAAGTTTCAGTAAAAAAATGGAAATTAATTAATATTTTCAGAACCACTTCAGATATTTCAATGATATTTAGTACATAGTGAAAGTTAATAAAGTTGATTATTTTTCAATGCAAAAATAATTTTTAGCTGTAACAGTGGCGTGTGTACCGGTATTGACTTTGATATTTTTTAAGAAAAAAAGGTACGCCAAATAAAAATATTTTTTTAATTTCTCGTTCAATTTTAAACAAATGATCTATCTTGAGTTGTTTTCTTTCGATGCGCCATTATTGAGTAAAAAATAAAAACCCTTCTATTGTCTAACTTGCAAAATTATTATTAATTTAATTGGAAAAATTAAGCACATTAGGGGTAATGAACAACAACTGACAACATAAAAACATATGCATGCTTCCGCCCTCCTTCTCATGGAATTGCGCACTAGTTGAATTATCCCTGGAGTGTTTGTTATTCACACAAGCTGCAACAATTCTTTCTCTATTCCTCTACAGTGTTAATGGGACTTGTGTACACTAGTGTACCAGAAATGTAAACTGTTGAGGTCTGGGGACCTTGGTGGCCATTCTTAGGGCCCACCACGGCCAATCCAATAATTTGGATAAACAGTTTGTAAATAAACTTGCTCAAATATACAGGGTGATACATTTGAAATTTTTGAGAAAAACTACAATTTGCGTTTTTGATCAGATAAAAACTGAGGTGTATAAGTTTTTTTTGATACAAAATTCAGTAATCCAAATTTCAAAATGGCGGACTGAGGGGTTGCCGAAGTGGGGGGTTTTTCTAGACAAAACACCTTATATCTCAGTAGCTAATTACCAAAACCCCATAGTACGTAATATCAATTTATCCGAATATGCAATAAAATTTAAGGCATTCCATTTTAAAAATAACAACTTTGATATGTAGGTCGAAATTGGGACACCCTCTATAATGGCCAATATTATATAAATGTGCCCTCAAATCTCATGTATAACATCCCATAAATAGAATTCCCCAAAATGTATTTGTTTATGAGTAATATTCCGTCCACACATGGATGGGCGACCCTGTATATATGGTATATTACATAAAAATAACTACAGTTGATTAAGGCGAAAAAATAAAAAAAAAGGCCGTATTGGTTGTACCTATAAAATAGTAAAGATTACAACACTTGACGCAAACATTGTTTTAGGTTCGTTTCAGCTGGTCCCGACCAAAGAAGGACCGAAGTGAGCGACTCTACGGGTCACGTAAGGGGTTCTTACACTTACCTCGACGATAAAGGTGTCCAACACTCGGTACATTATATCGCTGGTCCTGAGACAGGATACAGGATCCTCAAACAGGTCAAGGGACCTCATCTACCTACTGTGTTTCCTTTTGGAAGACCTGATATAATCCCTCCAGATTTTTATGATTATGACAAAGATTACAAAGATGTGTTTGATACAGCAGCTAGTGGGCATGTAAGGCCTGGGCAAAGGAAAAAGGGTAGACCTATAGGAGGTAAGATGATTCGACACCACGCTATTGGCAAAGAAGGTGAAACCAAAGATTCTGAAACTGTTCTTAGATTTTCTGTGCGACTATTGCTTGCTGAGATAACTGCAGTAGAACAAATTGATCATTATTAATTTATAAGTTGGATATCTCCGCAAATGATTGACGTAGGGAAAAGTAAAAAAAAGGAATGAAAAAAATCACCTGCTACTCCGATTGCATAAGAACTGTGGGTATAAACATTTTTGGTTGGAAAGATCGGAAAACTACAATATTGAATCTTCAAAATGCTTTTTTCTATTTCGATACGGCCATTTATACGGAAAAACAGCCATTCAAATATCAGCCACAAAGGGAACGTTCCTTGCTTCCTTATTTTTTGTACCAATCTGCCCGTTAATCTTTTATCTTTCTATAACTTATAAGTACCGCTCTGATTTTGATAGTAATACATCAAGGACGAAATATTTGTATGGATTTTGAAAATTGATTGGCGGGCAATAAACGGTTAAATAAAAATCGGTAAAACTCTTATTGTCTTTATAGAGACTCCAACTCATTTTTCAGAAAATTTTTTGAAGGGCTGAAAATTATATTGGGGATTATAGAGGCTGAGAGGTTGTAAATGTTGCATCGCTGGTATCACTGGAAGAGGTTCTACGAGTTTAAGACGCCTCTGATGTCGGAAATTCTATGCATCTGTTAGACATAATACTTACATGTTTGTAGTTTTGCCTTTATAACAAAAATACAGGGTGTTTCAGTTTATTGTTGCATAACTTTAAGATTCGATAGAACTTTTAAAATTAATGCATAAAGTCTATATAAACATGGGTCGAAAAATGCGTGGCTTCCGAAATACAGGGTGTTTAAATTTACTTTCTAAAATAGTTTTTTTTTAAATATTTCGAACAATATTTGATGTATAACAGTGAAAATTGGTATACAAGGGCTTTTTGGTACGACACAACGAACCATGGGCATAGTTTTACTGTAGCCGCTAGAGGGCGCTCTCTACGGGACCTGTAGTATATTAAAATGACCGAACATTTTTTCTTAGTGCAATTTTTTGCTTTTTGAATAAAAATAACGATTCTTCGCACTTTTCAACATAAAAAAGCTCTCTTGTGAATTTCCGTTATAGTTAGCCGTTATGAGATATTTCGATTTTTAAGGTTCGATGCATTTTTAATTATTTATGATAAATTAACGTTAAAAAGTCAGTATCTCGATAATTTTAAGAAGTAGGCTGTACGTGCAAATATTTTTGAAATTGAAAGCAGAATAAGGTTAATCGTCAATTAGTTGACAGTTAGTTTTGTTGTCTGTTGAAACCTGAAACGTTTTTTAGCAATTGTGAATGCACGAAATGGTTTTGGAAATCTCCAAAGGGATCAAAACATGAATGTTCGTCAGCGCCGATTTACCCGTATGATTCTGCGCACAAGTGTTAGGACAGTTTCTGGTGCCTTGCGAATTTCAGCAAGCCATGTTCACCGTTTTTTTAGAAATGACCATAGACGTCCTTACCATTTGCAACCTGTGCAAGGACAACTGCCAGGGGATGGAGAACGAAGAATCACATTTTGTCAGTGGATTCTTGATAGAACTGATAATAATAGGGAGTTTTTAAGTAACGTTTTATGGACCGATATGTCATGCTTCACTACACGTGGAGTGGTAAATTTTCATAATCAACATATTTGGTCGCATGAAAATCCCCATGCAGTTCGGGAAAGAAATTTTCAGCATGAATTTAGTGTGAACGTGTGGATTGGTATCTACCGTAATCGACTATTTGGACCCTACCTTTTGGCTGCAAGGTTACATGCTGCGACCTTCTTGGAATTTTTAAAGGCTGAGCATGCAAATATGTGGGATGATGTTATGTTAGATTTAAGAAGATTGACCTGGTTCCAGCTTGATGGTTGTCCAGCTCATTATTCGAGAATAGTTAGAAACTGGCTGGACGAAAATTATCCAGAAAGATGGATCGGTCGTGGAGGACCAGTCGCCTGGCCTCCACGATCCCCTGACCTAAATTCATTAGTTTTCTTTGTGTGGGGATTTCTAAAAGAAAAAGTGTACCAGACTCCCGTAACCACAAGAGATATGCTAATAGACAGAATCAGGAATGCATGTGATGAAATAAGGCCTTATTTGAATAATGCGTTCGATCATTCGTAGATGTGAATTGTGCATTGAACAATTGGGTTTACATTTCGAGCAACTATTTTAGATTTTGTATGTTTGTCCTAACTATCGAATAGCATTTTAGTTGTAAATAATTAATTTAATTTGTTAAAAATAATATTGGAAAATGATCATCTTAATTACTTGTAATTCCCAAATCGAAAATGTAAAAAAAATATGATTTTCCCATAAATAATTAAAAATGCATCGAACCTTAAAAATCGAAATATCTCAAAAACGGCTAACTATAACGAAAATTCACGAGAGAGCTTTTTTATGTTGAAAAGTGCGAATAATCAGTTTTTTTATTCAAAAAGCAAAAAATTGCACTAAGAAAAATTTTTCGGTCATTTTAATACACTACAGGTACAGCGCCCCCTAGCGGCTACAGTAAAACTATGCCCATGGTTCGTTTTGTTGTACCAAAAAACCCTTGTATACCAATTTTCACTGTTATACATCAAATATTGTTCGAAATATTTTAAAAAAACTATTTTAGAAAGTAAATTTAAACACCCTGTATTTCGGAAGCCACGCATTTTTCGACCCATGTTTATATAGACTTTATGCATTAATTTTGAATGTTCTATCGAATCTTAAAGTTATGCAACAATAAACTGAAACACCCTGTATAATGAATTGCTATAAATTAGGATGCAGATGGTTTTGAGCAGACTTGCACCTTTCTTTTATTGAAATACTGAACAGTAGTCAAAAAGTTTGTTGGAGGGGTCAACATTTGTACATCTCAATCTGTTTCGATGCTTTTTACTTTGATGTTCACGTTCCTACAGTTCTTATGCTTAAAAATGTATTTATTTTAAGTAGTTTTATTTTCTTAAATAACTTCTGGATAATATAATTTGACGATGTCGTTAAGGTCGCATGTCCCTTTTTCTTTGACTGCCTGATTAGAGCAGTATTCTAATTCCTTTTCATTTGATTATTTCATGGTGTGTATAGAGATGACTAAAAAACAATGTCACCAATTTTTTGTTAAAAAAATGCATTGTTATGCGTTTTATTGTGCATTTTTTCATCAGCCGTAGATTGTTAACAAATATTAGTACAGCTCTGAAATTGTACGTCAAAATTTCGCCTTTATAGAGTAGTGTTGATCGGGTGGTTACTTTTATCCTTATCGATTTTTCTCTTAGAAAAACCTTTGATTTTCTTGAAGCCTCATTTAGTAGCAAGCAGTTTTCAAGAAAAGCATGGATTTTTTTGAAGAGAAAAAGTGATAAGAAAAAAGTAATCACCTGCCCAAGTGGAATATTTACATACAATTTTAGAGCTGTACTATTATTTGTTAACTTGTTACAATTGAAGAGAAAATGCATAAAAAATGCACAGCAGACTGTTGAAAAAAATGCGACCTTGAAGAACAGTTCAAGTCATCAGGGATGTCATACTGTCTTATGTTATACTGATTTTCAAAAGATAATCTACTTTGAATCTTTTTTTAGGCGACAAAACAGACACCCCAGCTTACGACGATAACGAGGTCGATGACAAACCACCATCTGAGGATAAGCCACAATTTGGCGATAAGCCACGATTCGGTGATAAGCCACGTATCGGCGATAAGCCTCGTTTTGGTGCTAAGCCAAACAAACCTTCATTTGATGACGACGGAGATGAAGACTCTGGTGATTTTGGTGATCTATTTGGAGGAAGTAGCACCGCTTCACCAAGACCTGGTGGAGACAGGGGTGGGGGTTACAAACCAAGCACTTCTAAACCAGCTGAAACTGGTTCCAAAGAAGATGGTTCTTACAAACCATCTGGAGATGATGGATCGTATAAACCTAGCTCAACAACCCCAAGACCTGGAGGTTCTAGTACTCCCATACCTGAGGGGGCAGGAGGTGGTTACCCTTCAGGACCAAAACCTTCACCTAGCTATGAAGATGGAGTTGGTTCCAATGGTGGCGATTTTGGTCTATTCGGAAGTGAGACCAACCACCCTAAGCCTCCAAAGCCATATGGAGGTGGTCCAAGCATCTCTTTGAGACCTTATGATGGAAGGTGTCCCAAATGCGATGATACGATCATTACGAACCTTGGAGATAGTTATTTCCAGGTACCTCCAGGGGTGTCGGTTAGAGCTCATGTTCAAGCTATAGATTTGGTGCCTCTTACTCCTAAGGTATGTGTTAGTTTTAGATAGATTTTCACAAAAAACAAGTTTTCGTCCAGGTAAAAGATACTCAGAGCTTTTTGAAAGTTTTCTTATAGGAAACCTGCTTGTGCTTCTAAGAATCATAAAATGTGGTCGGTCTTATCGCCAGATTGACAGGTCTTTGCACCCAATAAGATTTCTAGGTCATAGTTACACAAGTCTTTTTGAAAATTTTCTTATACAGTTATGTTTATAACATGCTTAGTGACAGAAAAAAGACCCTCAGTAATAATGGATTTAAGGTCATCTTTATCCTTTTTTAAAGTTTCCCAAGACGGATTCTTTATACTCGGTCGATAAGCAGTAATATAACTTGGATTTTCAGTACCAGATCAAATGCCAATTGTAGCTACCTAACTTTATTGTAAGACCAGACGATACCACACAAACCACTTTATCGATAAATACTAAGTGACGTATAAATCCGAACACCCAGTTTAAATGGTTTTATTTTAATAAAATTATGTATAAGAACTTAATGAAGCATAATAAGTAAATGATAAAAATTTGCACTGCTTTAAAGCCCTTTGACCTTTAATAATGTGTGGATGCACCCTGATGTGCTACGCATTCTCCAACGCGCCTAGTCATGCTTCTGATCAGGTGGTCAAAGTCCTCCTGTGGTATCTCATTCCAGGCAACCACCAACTCCTCTCGAAGTGCTTCTAGAGTCTGAGGAGGACGTTGCAAATTGAGCAATCTCCTACCCATCATATCCCACACGTGCTCAATTGGGGATAAGTCGAGAGATCTTGGTGGCCATGGTAACAATGTGACATCATTATGTTGAAAGAAGTATATTGTGACTCTTGCAACATGTGGTCGGGCATTATCTTGTTGGAAAGTTGGATCTGCCAGGGTGTCAAGATAGGGTAAAAGATGGGGTTCTAGAACTTCGTGGATATAACGCTGCGCGTTCATGTTACCTCTGATGAAGATTAAAGGTGACCTGGGACCATAAGCTATAGCACCCCAAACCATAACTCCAACAGTGTGATGAACATGTCTTTCAACAAAAAACTGTGGATTCCTCCTTTCACCACGTCGCCTTCTAACCCTGGCACGACCATCGTGCATGCCTAAACAAAATCGAGACTCGTCACTAAAGACAATACTGTTCCATTCCTGATCCCAGAGTGACCGTTGTCTGCACCACTCAAGGCGATTACGTCGGTGTACTCGAGTTAAAGGGAGGACCCAGTGTGACCGGTATGAAAACAAGCCAAAACTTCTCATTCGACGGTAAACACTTCGCATGCCAATAGGTCTTCCGTGTTCTGCAAGCCATTCATTTGCAATGGACCTGGTAGTGGAGAAACGGTCCCTTAAGGCCAATAATCTTAGGCGGCGATCTTCACGGTCTGTTGTTCTACGGCGGCGTCCGGTGCCCCTTGCTCTTTGCGTACGGCCTTCTCGAAGCCATGCCTGACAACACCTAACCACAGTGTCTACACTTCTTTGCGCTCTAACTGCAATTGCCCGAAAAGAAAGTCCAGCTTCCCGAAGTCCCACTATACGGCCCCTATCAAACTCACTAAGTTGACGAAATCGTACAGGTCTCCGTACTCTAGGCATCGTAACCGATCGTAAAGGATGTCAAGAACCAAAATCCGCCAACGTTGATTCTTTACTGCGGCTGAAATATTCATTTTTAGAGCGTTAGTGAATTAAAAAAAAGCAGTATAAAAACCGGAATGTCCAACTGATAAGGCTGAACATTTTTTCACTTGTTATTTACAGTAAGATAAATACATTCACCAACTTTTATTAAAATAAAACCATTTAAACTGGGTGTTCGGATTTATATGTCACTTAGTATAGTTGAAAAGCTGACGGTTTTTTGTCTCAACCTAAATAAACACATACCTTGAAAATCTTTGTAATACATACATTATTACTGAGTGTTCTTTTTTCTGTGTCATTCAGCATACAAGAATAGAGGTATATTTAAGCTGATATCGTAACTCATTACCAACCCTTAATTTTCATTTACAGGTACCCTCACCGAGTGAACAATACAGAGTCGATCTCTCGCGAAGCAGAGAACAACTAAACGCACCAGAAGACAGCATAGTTAAAAGAGATGAGCCTGATAGTTATACTTCCTCGACAACAGAAAATATCCAGACAACCACAGTTATAACAACTACTTTATCGAATAATGACAATTCTACTGTCACATCGTGAATAAAAAAATAAAATCTCAGCCACAATATTTACCTTTTATAATGTACAGTGTTATTATTTGGTCATTACATATAACGGGCAATGCGTACCTAGAGGATGTACAAAAAAATAAAAAACCTAATCCCATATTCAACTGCCAGTAAAGCTATGCTTACAATAACTGAATTGGTGTTTGTCTTATACAAATCAAAATACGCATCAAGTAAAGGAACTACTTAATTTAAATCTACAATCTATTCTATAATCTAATTTTATTCATTTTTACTTCTGAAACAAAGTATGAAACCGGCACGATTCAAGCAGAAAAATTGTAGATAGTTCAGCTAAAATTAATTCGATCTTAAATAACATATTTCAACACTCTTGAATTTTGTGTATTAGATTACCCAAGTTGTTGTTTATGAATATATTTATTGTTTAAAATGAATAATAAAAAATAAATTGCGTAAGAATCGTCAACTGGTTTTTCTTGACCTTGAACATCATCTGAGATGATCCAATTACGTATATGTAACAAATTGTGATTCAGGAAATTGATATTTTTCAAACACGCACTCAGTGTGTTTGTTCCTTCGATTCTGTGAGGTCAAACTTAAATGCAAGAAACATGGCTAGATTTATTTTGGTAAGTTCATAGTTAGTATCAAAATATTTCTTTAGTGAGGGTGTGAGACTAAACAGCATAGGACTAATTTTTGGAATCACACTGTCTAGTTAGTCTCTAGTTATGGTATATTAGTAGTCACAGTATTCAAGGTACACATAACGATTACATAATAATATGAATATCACTGGACAACAAATTTTAGTTTTTTAATTGTATCTTGTGGGAAAAGTGCACTTCTTTGTTAATTTTGGGGCGCTGAATCCAAAAATGACAATGAAATAAAAAAATTAGTTGCGGTTTAGAAAAAAACTTTTTATTTTTAAGGACATCTTAAAAAAGTTACAAGATTCATATACTTATAAGAATCACTATATGCGCTGTCTTTTTGCTGTTCTTTTATGGATCGGTTCTGGAGCATCTCTCCAAGAGTCCAACAGTAGTCTGCAAGCATGGAAGGATTCCACTTTCCCTGGTACCTTTTTTCCATTGTTGAAATATCCTGATGAAAACGTTCGCCGTGCTCATCACTTACGGCTCCGCAATTGTCAGGAAAAAAGTCCAGGTGTGAGTGTAGGAAATGTATCTTAAGAGACATATTACAGCCCATCTTTTGATACGATGACAGCATATTTTTGACAAGGGTTTTATAGTTGTCATCTTTTCTATTTCCCAAGAAATTAGTGACCACCAGACGGTAATCATTCCAAGCAGTTTTTTCAATACCTGTTAAAGTGTTTTCATACTGTGTATCTTTCAAAATATTTCGAATCTGTGGCCCAACAAAAATACCTTCTTTAACCTTTGCCTTACTTAGTCTTGGAAATTTCTGACGCAGGTATTGAAAAGCTGGCCCATCTCTATCTAATGCCTTGACAAAGTTTTTCATTAGGCCCAACTTGATATGCAGTGGTGGTATAAAGTGGCGGTATAAAATCAGGATCTCTTGACGTTGATGGCATATCTTTTCCTGACGAATCACTCGATCGCCTTTATCTGATTCGTTTTCTGATTCGCAAGTGTAGGATTCTGGAGGTTTTGGAATTGGATTTTCCTCACTGTGAGGCACAGGTCTCATCGCAGATGGTATGTTTGGGTATTTAATAACCGATTTTTTTTTCATGCACATACCTGTGGCTTGTCCAACACAAGGTACCATGCAAAAGTAACAATCATTAATATGATTTGTAGGCTCTCTCCAAACCATTGAGACAGCAAAGCGCATAGACCGTTTTTTGCCATTTAACCAGCTCCTCAGACTTGAAGCACATATATTACAGCAGATGTGGGGTGCCCACTGTTTGTCTTGATCACCTAGTTTACAACCGAAATAAAGCTGATATGCCTTTGTTATTAGTGGAGTAATAGACCGTCTCTGAGACGCAAAAGTCACATCACCACACACGTAACAAAACTGATCTGGATTGTTTACACACTTTCGAGACATCTTGCATGAACGCTGTCAGCCAACTGAGGAAAAAATGGCTAATATAAAACAATATAATGTACACGTATGTATAACGTAACACAATCATGCCGATTACATCATCTTTCCTTGCCGAATATAAAAATGTAGCACGTGCATTCTTGTGAATTACAGTATATTAACACTGTCACAGCAGGAACACATATAATTAGCGTATCTCTAAAACTTGAACTAATATTGAAAAAATAAGTTTCATTCCGGTTTTAGCACATTAAAAATAGTAATATTTTGTAGATTTTATTTAGGATATTTTTTGGCTGTTGATCAGCGATATTAGTCTTTTCTTCAATACCCGTATCAATATTGTCGATGGGTTGTGACATCAAACCGATAATGGGTTGCACCCAATCTGTCAGAAAACGAGTTTTTTTCCATAAATCAGATACGCAGCGATCTTTGGCAGCCCTTTGGCGTATAAGGGGGCGGGGGTGTAATAGGCCTTTTCACTTTTTGAAATCTCACCCAGTGACTGTTTTATTGAATCACAAGTCGTGACTAAAAATGAAACATCATACACAGGATCGCATTTTAAGCGGGGTCTTCTATGTAACATTTTTTCCTAGAGGGCTTCAAATAGATACGAGGTGCTGAAGTTTAAAAATAAAAAACAATTGTTTTAATATCTTCAAAACCGTCAACTGGAGTAAACTAAAATTTAATATGGGGATTTATCTACGTATTATCCACATGTAAAAGTCTTTACGTGAAATTAACGTGCACCAGTAGTGGAGGTACAGGGGACAAATGGCATTATTGTTCCAAATAAAAATAATACGCCACTGTTTTTTTTTTCGAAACGCGCAGTTTTCCGAAATTTACCTTCAAATTGCTACAAATAGTTACTCTTGTGTTTTTCTCCTAGAGTGCATTGTTTTCGTAATAATAAAAAAAAATAAATTAGTAAAAACCTTGACGTCTGTTAGGAAATGTACGTTGTTATTCCCGAGAAGCCGCTAAAGCATTTACAGAATCCGTACACAAAAATAATATCGGCGTATTCATCATTGTTAAATTCCACTTCGCAACACTCACAAATGGAAAAAGGAAAAATTTGACTTGACCTTTACAAAAAAAAATGGTAGTAGTAACGGGAACAACCGTATAACACATAACTTTGACGAAACATCTCCCAAGAAACGTCAAGTTGGTATCAAAGCCTCCTTTTTTATTTTGAAAGTAATAGTAACTTGGCTCTTCAAGAATGATCTAATGTGTTTTATTTTTATTTTTACGAAAACAGTGCCCTCTAGGAAAAAACACAGAAGTAATTATTTGTAGCAAATTGAAGGTAAAATTCGAAGAATTGCGCATTATCGAAAAAAACAGCGGCGTACAATTTTTATTTGGAAAAATAGTACCACTAATCCCTTGTAACACCGCCATTGGTGCAAGTGAATCTTAAATACAGGCTTTTGCACGTGGAAAATACTTAAATCCACGTACCAAATTTTAGTTCATTCCAGTTGATGGTTCTAAAGATATTAAAAAAAATGTTTTTCATTTTTAATCTTCTTTATGTTATTAATGAAGCCCTCGAGGAAAAAACGTTACATAGAAGACCCCCCTTAAAATGCGGTCCTGTGTATGATGTTTCATTTTCGGTCACGACTTGTAAATCACCCTGTATATTATTCGTTTTTGCATCTGCATTTTTAGTTTTGCTTGTACCAAATTAAAGGTCTTCGAAGCGAGCATGGAAAACCATTTTTTTCAAATCTCTTTGGCGAAGAATTCTATATTTTTACGATTGATTGATCGAGTTTTTATTATTTTTTTAGGAAAATCTATATTGACCCACTTTGTGAAAGTATATCTACGAATTTTTCATCAATTTTAAGTGGTAGTTAGGGTTAAAGAAATTCAAAATCTATTTTTCGCTATTTTTTGATGATTCTTCAGAACAAACTTCCAATTATATCATTTTTATTCTGCTGAAGAATAGAGGTTCAACAAATTTTTGGATTGAAAATATTTAAAATGAACAATAATAGTTTCATTAAAAAATACAGGCAAATTTAAAAAAAAATTCTGCTTCATCTTAAATCTTCCCAACCCAAAAGTTATTTATAAGCATTGTTCTTCAGAAAAATAAAAAGAGTTTTCTCCTTTAATAATGTCTAAAAATAGCAAAAAATAGACTTTGAATTTTTTCACTCCCTGTCACTCCCAAAGATACTAAAGGGTTGTCCAATAGGGACGCAGGAAAGTAAACGTCAATTTGACATAGACGCCATCTTTGTTTTCTGTCACCGACATGTCATTTTGTTAGTTGAATGTTTACCATTGATCGCTATGGAGTCGTATTCGATTGAAGACCGCATTAAAGTTATTCAAGAGCACTACAAAAATGGTGCAAAAATAAATGTTTCGCGCGCTTCGTGAACATTTCGGTCGCAACAACAGCCCAAACGAGACAACCAGCGGTCGTCTGGTGCGTAAATTCGAGGCAACAGGTTCTGTGGCAAATCTGCCAGGCTCTGGCCGGCCAAGGAGCGTTCACACACCGCTGTTGTGAAGGAGAGTGTGAGAGACGATCCGAAACAATCAACAACGCGTCGATCCCAAGAATTGGGCATTTCGAGAACCAGTTTGCTCCGCATTCTCCACAAGGATTTGAATGTACACGCCTACAAGATCCAATTGACGCAAGAGCTGCGTCGGGCCGACCATTTTTCGTGTCGAACGTTGTCAGATTGGCTCCTTGAACACCGCCAAATTGATGCCAATTTTTCATCAAAAATCATGTTCAGCGACGAAGCGCATTTCACTTTGAATGGGACATTAAACAAGCAAAACTGCCGCATCTGGGCGAACGAAAATCCCCGTGAGTATCAAGAGCAGCCGAT
Organism: Acanthoscelides obtectus; assembly: GCA_963669975.1. Classification (NCBI taxonomy): domain Eukaryota; kingdom Metazoa; phylum Arthropoda; class Insecta; order Coleoptera; family Chrysomelidae; genus Acanthoscelides; species Acanthoscelides obtectus. Next base: position 91,855,451 of record CAVLJG010000007.1, on the reverse strand, counting down.
GCATCCTAAAAAAGTGATTGTGTGGTGTGCATTGTGGTCAAAAGGCATCATCGGACCTTACTTTTTCGAAAATGCGGCCGGGGACGCCGTTACCGTCAATTCTGAGCGATAACACGTGATGATAGAGGACTATTTTTTGTCGCAACTTGAAGGAATGGATATGGACAATGTTTATTTCCAACAAGACGGTACAACATGCCACACAACCAACGTCAATATCCATCGATTGCAGTCCTTCTTCGGTGATCGCGTGATTTCGCGCAGAGGAAATGTGTCATGGCTACCAAGATCGTGCGATTTGACTCCCTTGGACTTCTTTTTATGGTTTTATGCCAGCCACCCTCCAAGAACTCAAAAACAACATCATTGCCGAGATAAATGCCATAGAACCGACCATGTTGCAAAATGTCATTGAAAATTTCGACCATCGCGTGGACGTCTGTAAATCCAGTCGTGGTGAACATTTGAGCGATATTATTTTTCATACATAAATGGTATAAATGAACCTTCAAAATAAAGTACCCAACTTGATTTGAATATCAATCTTTCTTGTTTTAATATGCGTTTACTTTCCTGCGTCCGTTTTGGACAACCCCATATGAAAAAAATCATTTTTTTATTACAACGTGGCTCAACAAGCCTTGTTATAAAAATATTAAGTATTTTGAGAATTTCCCGTCAAAGAGTTTTGAAAAAAATGTTTTTGATGCGTGCTTTGATGACCTTCAGTTTGGCGCAAGCAAAACTAAAAAATCTTCTAATACGGCTGCTTTTCTGAAGCATCTTAGTGTGTAAGAAACGTCTATTGATTCTCAACAAGTTTCTGGGCGAGGTTTCAAAAAGTGAAAAGGCCAATTACCCCTCTTATCCGCCAAGGCCTTTTTGATAGAAAACTTGATATGTAGGAGGTTGTAAGGCAAAATTTATATTTTTATCTCCCCGAATATAATCGTCAAAAAATGCCATGAAACGAAATTAGAGATAGGAAAGTTAGTGATTTGGGACCTCCGGCAAGAGCATATTTGGGAACCTATGTACTGCTTTGAGAATTGAACAATTGAAGAGCGGAGGGTGAGAAACGTCAGCGGGCGGGGAGGGAAAGGGTCGAGTTTGCACATTATGATTCAGGTCCAACGAACAGCCATACGTATCACTTGCAAGATTGGGCGTCTACAGGGACGAGGAGCGCGCCCCCCATCGACTATCTATTAAGAATATCCTTGTCCATATGTTATGGTACTTCTAAACGGACAATATTTTTACTGTATAGCTTCAGCAACATACGGCATTATTTCAAGCTATATTGCTATGGTTCTTTTCGCGGTTTTTAGCATATCACAGTCAAACTGTATGGATTACTTTTATAGCGTAAGTTTGCTCGATGCAGTAAACTTCGTCAGTCATTCTTGTCTGATTCTGTAGCCCCTCTGATGAGCAACTCTGAAAAGTGTATGAGTCTGCATATATTAGAAAATATTGCCAAGATATAGCCGATATATAGCCAAGATATATTGCGGGGTTATATGCTGCAATATAGCCAAGGTTCTTGGGATATAGGGTTATCCAAATTAAGTGTCCACCATTAGTAACTTTGTTATTAGTGAAAATACAAAGTTGTTTGAATTAGCAAACTAGTAGCATTTTTAACGCTGGTAAAAATGAGAAATAAAAAAAACAATTGAGAGTCGTTATTTTGATTTTTTTCAGTAAAATAACATTTTTTTAAATGGAAACCCCTGTATATTATATTTTTTTCTGTTAAAGCATCAAATTTTAAACAAAAAAGTTCATAATGACTTTTCCGCTAAAGTCAAAAATAAAGTCAAAATAACGATAAATATTTTTAATTATTTGCAGTATTATAATATTAAGACGGCTATGAAAACAACATGGCGTTCGCGATTTGACAGCATTAAGATAAGCGACAAATTGTTAAACTGGACATACTCGCAACTAGAAGGCTTTGGAAAACAATGATAAAATCAAATAATGTCAAACATTAGTGTAAATACTTGTTTATAAGCTTTATTGTGTCATTAATTTAAAGAAAAATGTTCTCCCATGAAGAAAAGTGTGATATGTTAGAATGCTATTTAGTGTGCAGAAAATCCTCCTTGAGAGCAAGAGAATACTACAGTGAATTATATCCCGCTCGCATTCAACCGTATGAACGATATTTTCTGAGAATTTATCGAAAATTTAGGGGCAACGAAAATGTTTTTGCTAAAACAAGGGCAAAAAAAGAATTCATAATAAGCGAGGCCACGGAAATTGCAGTTATTGGATATTTTGAAGCTTATCGTGAGAATTCAATAGCAGATATTCTCAAGGACTCTAATTTCAGTTATGGTACTGTTCAAAGGATTTTAAAAAAATACGAATTTATTCCGTATGAGTACCGACCAGTTCAAACGCTTTTGGCAGGGGATCCAGAGAGAAGACTTGTTTTTTGCCATTGGTATCATAGCTTCTGTCGCCAAAATGTAAATAACTTTCGTTACCTTTTATGGACAGATGAATAAAATTTTTCAAATTCTGGAATGTTTAATAGAAAAAACCACCATTATTGGTCAAGAGAAAATCTTTTGTTAGTACATCCAAGAGGCCCACAAGTCCGTTTCAGTTTCAACGTTTGGTGCGGTATAATTGGTTCAAAAATTGTTGGCCCGTTCTTTTATGAGGGAACCCTAACTGGTGAAAGATATGTGGAATTTATGTCAGAAATTCTGACTAATTTCTTAGACGAATTGGATCTTATAAGTAGACATCATCTGCATTTTCAGCAAGATGGCGCACCTGCCCACAACTCCAGAGGTACTTATCATTTTCTAAGTACTACTTTTAATGATCAGTGGATAGGAACAAATGGCCCAATACAGTGGCCTCCCAGATCACCAGATCTAAACCCACTTGATTACTTCTTGTGGGGTTACTTAAAGAACCAAATTTACAAGCGAAGGTACGATAACCTTGACGCGTTAAAGACTGCAGTTAGGGAAAAGATAACCCAGATAGATGGTAGGACCATACTTAAGACAGTTCGGGCAGTTGAAAAACGTGCCCAAACATGTATTGAAGAACAAGGTGGTGTTTTCGAGCATCTTCTTTAAAAAAAATTGTTATTGTATTTTGTAAGATTATAAGTTGATGTTGAAAATAAAGTTTGTCGATACAATTTAATTGTTTCAGATTGGAGGCCATAACTTCAACAATTTGTAACCTAGGAGAAAAGTTATTGTAAGCCTTTTTGTTTAAAATTTGATGCTTTAACAGAAAAAAATATAATATACAGGGGTTTCCATTTAAAAAAATGTTATTTTACTGAAAAAAATCAAAATAACGACTCTCAATTGTTTTTTTTTATTTCTCATTTTTACCAGCGTTAAAAATGCTACTAGTTTGCTAATTCAAACAACTTTGTATTTTCACTAATAACAAAGTTACTAATGGTGGACACTTAATTTCGATAACCCTGTAGAGTGCTATTGTCAAATATTCCTACAAAAGTATTGCTTGCTTAGCGCAGTATCGTGAGTCAGTCTTTATGGCATCTTTGATTTTTATAGTCTTTCCTCTCCTTCAGAAACGCTGGGATATTTCTAGGTTTCTACTGCACCCTGTCAGCGTCAGCGCTCTCCTATTATCATTCTAAGTTTTCTTCTTGAATTGTGGGAAATTTCAGGCTATATAACAGATGATGCAAATCAAAAGTATGAATAATTTGTTGCAAATAGATATTTGCATATATAGATATACTAAGTGACATATAAATCCGAACACCCAGTTTAAATGGTTTTATTTTAATAAAATTTTGTATAAGTACTTAATGAAGCATAATAAGTAAATGATAAAAATTTCAAAATGATTGCACTGCTTTAAAGCCCTTTGACCTTTAATAATGTGTGGATGCACCCTGATGTGCTACGCATTCTCCAACGCACCTAGGCATGCTTCTGATTATGTCCTCCTGTGGTATCTCATTCCAGGCAACCACCAACTCCTCTCGAAGTGCTTCTAGAGTCTGAGGAGGACGTTGCAAATTGAGCAATCTCCTACCCATCATATCCCCCACGTGCTCAATTGGGGATAAGTCGGGAGATCTTGGTGGCCATGGTAACAATGTGACATCATTATGTTGAAAGAAGTCTATTGTGACTATTGCAACATGTGATCGGGCATTATCTTGTTGGAAAGTTGGATCTGCCAGGGTGTCAAGATAGGGTAAAAGATGGGGTTCTAGAACTTCGTGGATATAACGCTGCGCGTTCATGTTACCTCTGATGAAGATTAAAGGCGACCTGGAACCATAAGCTATAGCACCCCAAACCATAACTCCAACAGTGTGATGAACATGTCTTTCAACAATAAACTGTGGATTTCTCATTTCACCACGTCGCCTTCTAACCCTGGCACGGCTATCGTGCATGCCTAAACAAAATCGAGACTCGTCACTAAAGACAATACTGTTCCATTCCTGATCCCAGAGTGACCGTTGTCTGTACCACTCAAGGCGATTACGTCGGTGTTCTCGAGTTAAAGGGAGGACCCAGTGTGGCCGGTATGAAAACAAGCCAAAACTTCTCATTCGTCGGTAAACACTTCGCATGCCAATAGGTCTTCCGTGTTCTGCAAACCATTCATTTGCAATGGACCTGGTAGTGGAGAAACGGTCCCTTAAGGCCAATAATCTTAGGCGGCGATCTTCACGGTCTGTTGTTCTCGGCGGCGGCGGCGTCCAGTGCCCCTTGCTCTTTGCGTACGGTCTTCTCGAAGCCATGCCTGACAACACCTAACCACAGTGTCTACACTTCTTTGCACTCTAACTGCAATTGCCCGAAAAGAAAGTCCAGCTTCCCGAAGTCCCACTATACGGCCCCTATCAAACTCACTAAGTTGACGAAATCGTACAGGTCTCCGTACTCTAGGCATCTTAACCGATCGTAAAGGATGTCAAGAACCAAAATCCGCCAACGTTGATTCTTTACTGCGGCTGAAATATTCATTTTTAGAGCGTTAGTGAATTAAAAAAAAGCAGTATAAAAACCGGAATGTCCAACTGATAAGGCTGAAAAATTTTTCACTTGTTATTTACAGTAAGATAAATACATTCACCAACTTTTATTAAAATAAAACCATTTAAACTGGGTGTTCGGATTTATATGTCACTTAGTATATTTGTAACATAACCTCTCCAAATAGAGTGCTGACAAAGTAGAAAACTACGAGGATTAAGGAGGCCATAAAGGCGTCCTAAAATTGTAGGAACGACTGACGATACATCCCTTAGTTGCACCATTACGCTGGAGACCTCAATGGGCGGTTAGACGCGAAACCTACCCATTCGACTTTAAAATGTTAGGATATTCTAATAATTTCACAGGTTTGCACGTTACCACGATTCAGGTTTAGTACGTTCATTTTGGTACCAAAGTAGAGCAATACGTAGTACCACTTCATTGGAAAAAAATGCCAAGACTGGGCGCCTGAGGAGAGGGAGTGTGCGCCTCCCATCGACTATCTATTAAGACTATCCTTGTCCATATGTTATGGTACTTCTAAACGGACAATATTGTTATCTACATAGCTCCGATAAAGTAACCAGCAACATACGGAATTATTTTAAGCATAGCCTGGCTATATTGCTATGGTTCTTTCCACGGTTTTTGACAGATCACAGTTAAACTGTATGAATAACTTTTATAGCGTAAACTTCCTCGATCCAGAAAACTTCGTCAGTCATTCTTGCCTGATTCTGTAGCCCTTCTGATGAGAAACTTTGGCAAGTATATGTGTCTACACAAAGCAAACAATATTACCAAGATATAGCCGAGATATAGCTAATATAGCCAAGATATGTTGCTCGGTTATATGCTGCAATATAGCCATGATTGCTGGGGTTGATGGGATATCGCCAAAAATATTGATACGAAAGTATTGCTCGCTAAGATGCTCCATTACGCTGGAAACCTCACTGGGCGGTTAGACGCGAAACCTTTCCATTCGACTTTAAAATTTTAGGATATTCTCATAATTTAGCATCATGATTCATGTGATACAAAGTTGAGGTATGAGGTCGGGACTATCGTAGATCCTCGACCTCCCATCCTCACCAAATCGAACCTTCGCCTGGAACTCTCATTAGGTTTTAGTACCAGAATGGAATATACGCATCTGATTTACCCAGGGAATGAAGTTTCATCCAGATCACGTGATTCATGTAATACAAAGTTGAGGTATGAGGTTGGGACTATCGTAGATCCTCGACCTCCCAACCTCACCAAATCGAACCTTCGCCTGGGACTCTCATTGGGTTTTAGTACCAGAATGGAATCGACGCATCCGATTTACCCAGGGAATAAAGTTTCATCCAGATCACGTGATTCATGTAATACAAAGTTGAGGTATGAGGTCGGGACTATCGTAGATCCTCGACCTCCCAACCTCACCAAATCGAACCTTCGCCTGGGACTCTCATTGGGTTTTAGTACGAGAATGGATCTACGCATCTGATTTACCCAGGGAATGAAGTTTCATTCAGATCTCGTGATTCATGTAATACAAAGTTGAGGTATGAGGTCGGGACTATCGCAGATCCTCGACCTCCCAACCTCACCAAATCGAACCTTCGACTGGGACTCGCTGAGTACCACAGGGGTATTACGTAAAAAATAACAATATGATGTCATTAAAAATTGTAAATATAATGTCAACTTGTACTAGTTAGTTGCTAATCCATGATACGCATTTTCACCGTGAATGTCGCCTCTTAAGAAATGGTAGAACGACTTGCAGTATAGAATTTACAGCTTAAGCCATAGAAGTTGTGATTGGCCTCCTCTAGTGCCATCTCTGAAGTAATTTATAACATATCAGAACCATAGCTCAAGTATCACGATGTTTAACAACACCCACAGGTGGTACAAGGGAACAAGAAGTGAGTGACAGCTAGTTTCAAGGTGACATTTTTTTGTGTATCATTAAAAACAAAAGATGGGGTCTCACCATATTATTCACATGTATTTTTCCCGCTAACGACGAATCTGAAGTCGAGATTGGAATTCAATGGATCAATATGAAAGTAATTTAGTCATTAAGACTACAGATTTTCTCTTTTCTCGTCAGTTATAGGTAGACATCCAAAATACTAAAATTTGTGATTATGACGTCCAAATTACTTTCATGTTTCTCTATCGACGCCATTGGCATCAGTTTGTGTGGGTAAAAATAGATAGCTAAAATATAGCACACACCACTTTTGTATTTTGTGGACCTATGAAATCCATACAATGTCACTTTTCAAGTTACTTAATACGGGCCATCTGAGAATCATGCCAAAGGTGTGGGAAGTAAGTCGCTTAGCCATATATTGAAAGATACCTAATATTTTTGTATGTGGAATAATGAGAATGCTAAGATCAAATACCGAATCAAACCGCCGTACGTGCTCTTTTTTCAGCTAACTTTAGGCGTTGTTCTACTAGTCAGCTCAACATATTCTTCAGAAAGATCTTCTTCGAGACAGAAAAGGCGAGCGTTTATACCGTTTTTCTTGACTAGAACTACTCCACATCCAGATCCTGAGTACAGATTGAACATTGAAACAGGCCACTACAAACGTCAGGAAATGTCAGATGGCCATGGAAACATCAAAGGAAAGTAAGTAAAATTGGATACTAAAGATGCCTTTTTTTCAGCGGTATATCAATACGAGCCCCTTCCCACTTCAGTTGGTCCACTTCAAGATTTGTACCAAAATATGCCTTTATAAACTGAACATGACGAAACTATTTACTTCTAAAACAACTTATTTTCTCAAAAACACTTTAGATGCACTCTAGTCGTAAAAAATACATATCTGAAATCACTTAGATCTATAACTAATAGAACATCTGAATAAATAAACAATAAATGCGCGAAGTTAACAAAGCAACAATTGAAAGATTACCATTGGGTAACATCACCTTTATTTTTTATTACGGCTGAAATTCTTTGAGGCATAGTGTTAACCAAATTTTGGCAAAAATTTGGTGTAAAACAATCTCATATTTCTTGAAGCTTTTGTCTCAGTTCGGTGATTGTACGAGCAGGATGTTGTCGTAGAACCTTTTTCATTTCGTGCCACATAGTTTCAATAGGTGACAGATCTGGACTGCTAGAAACCCATTTCAAAAGTGGTACATTATTTTCTTCCATCCATTTTATAGCCTTTTTTGAGGTGTGGCATGCTGCACCATCTTGCTGAAACACAAAATCTTGGCCGGATGTCAAACATTCTTCCATCACTGGTAAAAGCGATTCTTCTAAAATTGCCAAATATTTGTTTGTATCCACATTTCCATCAATAAAATGAAGTTTTTCTACTCCTTTTGATGGCATACTGCCCCAGACCATAATGTATGCTGGAAATTTCACTTTTCTCTTCAGACAGTCAACATGGAATGCATCATTTTTTTGCGAATAATTCTACTGCGACTGTCACCAACACAAACTTCGAATCGGGCCTCATCACTCCATTGTATTGCACACCATTGTTGAGATGTCCATTGTCTATGTTCTTTAGCCCATCTAAGCCGATTTTTCTTTTGCAGTGGAGTTGATAGTGGCTTTTCTTTGGCCTATAAATAAGTTGTGCAACTTTGGGGTTTTTACTTCACTTTTTTTTATAAGAAAACTTACCTTGCAAGTGCTAAATCCCAGTTTGTGGGCCTCTCTATGAGTTGTGGACCTCGAAATTCTCCTTCCAACAGCGTCACTCCACAGAGCACTTAATTGTAAATAATTGGCACGCCTGTTTTTCACGATTATTCTTCTTAATGCTCTTCGGTCGGCATTTGTGATATTATTTTTTTTTTCACATATCGTGGCTTAATATTAACTGAACCAGTTACGTTATATCTTCTAACAATATTTCTCACACTGTACCGCGATAAGTCTAACAAAGTTGCAATTTCTGAGTTTGTTTTCCCAGAATTAAAAAATTTAATTATCAGTAACAGAATTTTCTCACTAATAACTACTCAAAACTATTTTAAATGTATTCTGACCGCTGTGATTAATAAAATAAATTATTTTGCATTGAAATGAAAATAGGTTGGTAAGCTGTAATTGCAACATGTGTTATTTTTATGCTGCAAATTTGATTAGGGAGTGATAAAGTTGGTGTTATGGCCTCCAAAGGGTACAAATAAGTATTAAACAGCGTTTTCACATTTTCTATAATCGAGAAATGGTAAAACTGCGAAGTTCAAACGTCATATTTCACGTCAAATCTGCAACGTAATAAGTTCTAGACATCCTATATAAACTAATCCAAAAGGGTTTTCCTTTTTGGCTTCTAAAATTACTGAAATCCTTTCTTGAAGGAAGGAAGTTTTGGATCAAAATTAACAATGTTTTGTCAACAACACGGCCAGTACGGGCCGGTGTTCCTCAGGGTTCGGTCCTAGGACCAGTTCTTTATTCGCTTTTCATCTATGATGTCCCTTCCCCCAGCAACTGTGAAGTCTACCTCTATGCTGACGACACTGCACTTGTCGCCCAGTCGTGTACTGGTGATCTGGTTCACGATTTGTTGCAGAATGCGGTGGACGAAGTTCTAGAGTGGGCGGAACGGTGGCTGATAAAAATTAATCATTCGTAAACGCAGGCTATTTATTGTACCAAAAAACATCGCGGCCCCCCAGCAGAGGTTTCTGTAGACGGAAACCGTGTACCATGGACAAATTCTGCCAAGTATCTCGGTGTCACCCTTGATAAAGGCATGACCTGGCAGAAACATACAGCATCCATAAAAACAAAATTCCAAATTGCGTTTCGGCAACTATATCCTTTGTTATGTAGATCCTCCAAATTGAGTTTGATAAACAAAGTTCGACTATATAAAATGATTATTAGACCAGCCATTACTTATGCATGTGCGGCTTGGTGTTTTCTTGCCAAGACACACATGCAAAGTGTTCAAGTACTGCAAAGCAGAACTTTGCGGACAATTTGCAACGCTCCATGGTATGTCTCAAATGAGACACTACACAGAGACCTTGACATTCCTTACTTGAGGGATTATGTCAAGCTTCAGGCGCAGCGACGTTATAGTCAAGCGGAATCGCACAACAACCCTCTGTTGCGTGACTCAGTGGACTACACAGTGGAGCAAGTTCGTAAACATTCAAGGCCACGGCTCGCACTGTAATCAAAAGTTAGCGTGAATCTTTAGTAAACTCAAAAGTATACTCTAACAAAACCGAATCAAAAATTTGTTTAGCTCACCTCAAAATTAATCCGTGTACCAAGTCAAAAAGCCTAGGTGTTTCCTCTCAAACTAAGCATATCTGTTTTTCTTTGTTCTTCTCCTTTTTTCTTCTCTTTCCCTTTCTCTTTTTCCTTGACTTTGTCTGGTTTCTGGGCAACCAGGACTGACAGATTCGACTAACGTACATCAGACAGTGACTAATGGGCAAAGGTCCTACGGACCGCCCAGACAAATAAATGACGAATAGTATAAGTTCTAGACATAACAAGTTTTTCCGTGCTCTATTCTTAAACTTATTTTGGCCACAGAGGTTACGCTTCCGTCAAATATAAAGAGAGTAATTTTTATTGTCTGAAGTTGACAGTTAGGCTTGAAATGTATCTATGGATATACGGAATAACAACCAAATTCTATTGGCTGATTCCTGCGTCGGATAATATATTGGATTTAAATGAGTTTTTTCCTATACAAGAGCGAAAAAGTGAGGGCAACACCATTGCCTTTGTCTAGGAGGAAAACACCCCATTAGGAAATACGATTTGATTTAAAATAAGAAAATTAATTTTGGATGTTAAAATCGCTTTAAAGGAATAAATTTAGGAAACGCTGATGCTGCTGAAGTTTGACTACAAGTTGTAGGGTGTATTTTTAGATCGTAATACCTCTTCACCACTAGTAATATACTGACGTTTTTTCTATTCTTAGTCAGTGTTCAACAAGAAGTTATCTCTTACCGAAGATCTCCGCCCCTGAAAAAAGTTCTTACTGGCGCCCATGCTTAAAGCCATCACTGCCATAGAAACTTACCCTGTGGAAAGAAGACATTTTAAATGAACTTTTGACCTTAATTTATGTATTCCTTGTATCATTCTTCATCTGTACCTTTTCCGATTCCTAATTCATCCCCTGAAATTCTTGAAGGTACACCTACTGGAACGAAGGAGGTGAACACACAATCGACTACTTTGCTGGCCAAGATCCCAGATACCTCTCAGCTGCCATGACACTGCCTATCCCAGGGGCACCAATAGTACCCAAGTACTTCTTCTTACCACGTCACGTGTACCCTTGCGCAACCAATCACACCAAGGAAAAAGATAATATTGGATATACTGTAGAGCCATTGGACACTACGGAAGTTCCTACGGGGAGTACAGAAGATTCTACGGATCAAACTACCGAGGGGAGTCAAACAACTGTTGGTAGTGAAGAAAAAGAAACCACTACGATGGGAGCTTAATTATTATTATTATTATTTTGTTATTCAGTATTAACTCTGTATACCTGTATGTATACATTTTATAAGCTATTGCAAATAAAAATGTTCTCAACTTGAATCTTTACTAATTAGTCAAGATTAATAACTTTTTTTTTATTTTATTTTTATCCAGCGATTAGTTAGACTTCTTCTAGCTATGCTACAACTATTTAAAACTGTAATGACTCATACGCGTGATCTACACGTGATCAGAGCTCGATCCCGGCTTCCTTCCAGTACAGCCGTATAGCGTACGACATATGTCGTTTCTGTGGCTTTGCGGTGGTCAACAGCACAGACAGAGATGGAAATAATGGCTGATTGTTCTCCGCCGGTAGAACCAATGAAATCAAAGACGCGCCTCGACCGGCAGACTCATAGGCGTCGGCAACGCATTGGAACGTGTTTCGTTGAGCGATCGCATATTGTGTGTTTTTATAAGAATTGTTGTGTGATTGTTATTGTTGTGGTTTCTGTGGTTACTGTTTTGGTTATACTTAACCATGTAGAGTACAAATGGCACGAGTGGAAGTACTGAAAGCTAGGGAACAAGTAGACGGCTTCGTAAAGCACTGAAGAGGGACGCGAAAGAAATCGTGCTCAACGTGTTCAATTATCTGAACAGAACATGTCGCAGGGAGATGCACTCGCGCGTTGTGAAAGTACGACAGGCGTTCCAGAGTGGACCATTCGCAGGGTGGTGCATGGAAAGAAGAAAACTGGAGCTACTACTGATCCAAAGTTTAATTTAAAGGGACGAAAGGCCCTTAAATTGGATGACGATAGCAAAATGGCATTAAGGCGAACCGTACATTCATTCTTCTTTAGGAATGAGATACCAACTCTCAAGGCTGTACATGCAGCGTTCAAGGAAAAAGAAATTACACCCCAAATGAGCGTCGAGGTAATGAGGAAATCCTTGCATGAAATTAATTTTCGTTACGAAACGCGTAATCGGAAGTCAGTATTGATAGAGAAACCTGAAATAGTCGCCTGACGTCGAAAATACCTACGCGAAATGATTGAATATAGGCGACAAAGCAGAAAAATCTAAAATCTATTATTTGGACGAGATATGGGTAAATGCAGGTCACACAGTTAAAAAAACCTGGATAGACAAAAACGTAGTGAGTAACCGACAAGTAAGCATTGAAGGTTTGTCAACAGGTCTTCGTGGACCGTCAGGGAAAGGTCAAAGATTGATCGTAACTCATATTGGTAGCGATAGTGGCTTTTTAGAAGAGTGTGACTTGATTTTCGTCTCTAAGAAAGGAGGTGATTACCATGACGAAATGAATGCCAGCTGCTTCGAGAGCTGGTTTCAAGGGGTGCTTCAGCGAGTTGAGCCCAACTCTGTGATCGTCATGGATAATGCTTCCTACCATAGTCGTCGGCCGAACGTGTACCGACTATGGGATCTCGAAAAAGTGACATGCAGCAATGGTTGCGCGAAAAAGGAATCCCGTTTGACGATTCATGTGTGAAAGCGGAATTGTATGAAAAAATTAAACAGCACAAACTTGCGAACATTAGTTACGTGACTGATGAGATGGCCCGTCAATGTGGTGTCACTGTGCTGCGGTTACCGCCCTGCCACTGTGAACTGAACCCAATAGAGCTCATCTGGGCCCAAGTGAAGGGTTATATTGCGCGCCATAACACAACCTTCAAATTACCAGACGTTAAGGTTTTACTTGAGACTTCCATACAGCTAGTAACGCCCGAACCTTGGCAGAATGCTATCCGTCACGTTGTGAAGGAAGAAACAAAAATGTGGCAGCTTGACCACCACATCGACACCATCATAGAGCCAGTTATAGTCAATTTCAACGAGAAAAGCGATAGCGACAGTTTATTACTGTCAGATGTAAGTGGAAGCGACGATGAATAAAGCTAATTCCCAAATGTTTGACTTACAATGTGTTTCAAACCACTCTTTATTAAGCATGTGACAAATCTAGTTCACCCATGTTAAACATTCATACCCCGCCTATGAACAGCCGACTACTGGTAGTTAAGTGATGTTCACGTGAACATCGATGAGTCATTACAGTTTTAGATAGTTATAGTATAGTCGTAACACGTTAAGGGGTCACCTTCACATCTTGAGAGTTGTCAATGATTCACTATAAGGGCGATCTGGCATCAAGGAGTCCTTCATCCAGGTTTTAGTTTGCTGTGAGGCAATATAAGACCAAGGACAGATCATATAAGGAATCCACTATGTTGAACCCAGAAGGTATAGTATGGAAATAATCTAGGGCAGTTTTTCTCAAAGAGGGCGATAATGCCCCCTTTTTACTGAAATTGGACCTAAACCTGCGACGAAAATCGCTACTAAAAGTCGTTATTTAAAACATACGACTACGGCTTCAAGATGTCATGTTCTTGGAGGAAACTCAATACGATGAAATATTTAAAGTGATAACTAACTTGAAGAATGGGAAAACCCCAAGATTTGACGATATGAAAAGCGAAACACTAAAAGCCATAACATCCTACATTGCAGAACCCCTATCTTTTATATTAAACATTTGCTTTCGAACAGGTCTAGTGCTATTGGTGTTCAAATCAGCAATAATTAAACTGCTATTTATATAAGGAGATCAATTTATGATAACAAACTATAGACTTATCACTTGCTTTGCGGAAATTTTTGAATCTGTCATAAAGCTAAGACTTGATATCTATACAGGGTGTTTCAGTTTATTGTTGCATAACTTTAAGATTCGATAGAACTTTTAAAATTAATGCATAAAGTCTATATAAACATGGGTCGAAAAATGCGTGGCATCCGAAATACAGGGTGTTTAAATTTACTTTTTAAAATAGTTTTTTTTAAATATTTCGAACAATATTTGATGTATAACAGTGAAAATTGGTATACAAGGGTTTTTTGGTACGACAAAACGAACCATGTGAATAAACTGTAGCCGCTAGAGGGCGCTCTCTACTGTACCTGTAGTGTATTAAAATGACCGAAATTTTTTTCTTAGTGCAATTTTTTGCTTTTTGAATAAAAAAACTGATTCTTCGTACTTTTCTGCATAAAAAAGCTATCCTGTGAGTTTTCATTATAGGTAGCCGTTTTTGACATATTTCGATTTTTAAGGTTCGATGCATTTTTACTTATTTATGGGAAAATAATATTTCTTTTTACATTTTCGATTTGGGCATTACAAGTAATTAAGATGATCGTTTAGATTGTGTTTTTAAACACAGCAATAATTCCTAACTCCAAATAAACACAAAAAACAGAATATTAATTTGTTTAATTTTCCAATATTATTTTTAACAAATTAAATTAATTATTTACAACTAAAATGCTATTGGATAGTTAGGACAAACATAAAAAATCTAAAGTAGTTGCTCGAAATGTAAACCCAATTGTTCAATACACAATTCACATCTACGAATGATCGAACGTGGTATAGCATTATTCAAATAAGGCCTTATTTCATCACATGCATTCCTGATTCTGTCTGTTAGCATATCTCTTGTGGTTACGGGAGTCTGGTACACTTTTTCTTTTAGAAATCTCCACACAAAGAAATCTAATCTCATCTTTCTGGATAATTTTCGTCCAGCCAGTTTCTAACTATTCTCGAATAATGAGCTGGACAACCATCAAGCTGGAAGCAGGCCAATCTTCTTAAATCTAACATAACATCATCCCACATATTTGCATGTTCAGCCTTTAAAAATTCCAAGAAGGTCGCAGCATTTAACCTTGCAGGCAAAAGGTAGGGTCCAAATAGTCGATTACGGTAGATACCAATCCACACGTGCACACTAAATTCATGCTGAAAATTTCTTTCCCGAACTGCATGCGGATTTTCATGCGACCAAATATTGATTATGAAAACTTACCACTCCACGTCTAGTGAAGCATGACTCATCGGTCCATAAAACGTTACTTAAAAATGCCCTATTATTATCAGTTCTATCAAGAATCCACTGACAAAATGTGATTCTTCGTTCTTCGTCCCCTGGCTGTAGTCCTTGCACAGGTTGCAAATGGTAAGGACGTCTATGGTGATTTCTAAGAACACGGTGAACATGGCTTGTTGAAATTCCCAAGGCACCAGAAACTCTCCTAACACTAGTGGTCGGATCTCTATCAAACTCACGCAGAATCATACGGGTAAAAAATATTTGCAGGCACAGCCTACTTCTAAAAATTATCGAGATACTGACTTTTAACGTGATTTTATCATAAATAATTAAAAATGCATCGAACCTTAAAAATCGAAATATCTCAAAAACGGCTAACTATAACGAAAATTCACAAGAGAGCTTTTTTATGTTGAAAAGCGCGAAGAATCAGTTTTTTTATTCAAAAAGCAAGAAATTGCACTAAGAAAAAAATTTCGGTCATTTTAATACACTACAGGTACAGTAGAGAGCGCCCTCTAGCGGCTACAGTAAAACTATGCCCATGGTTCGTTTTGTCGTACCAAAAAACCCTTCTATACCAATTTTCACTGTTATACATCAAATATTTTTCGAAATATTTAAAAAAAACTATTTTAAAAAGTAAATTTAAACACCCTGTATTTCGGAAGCCACGCATTTTCCGACCCATGTTTATATAGACTTTATGCATTAATTTTAAAAGTTCTATCGAATCTTAAAGTTATGCAACAATAAACTGAAACACCCTGTTATAGCTACAGTAATATTCTATCATACACTCAAATTCTAACAAAACCGAAGCTCGGCAGATGCCATTGCTAACCTAGTCAGTAAATCTCACGGACAAAAATTTACCATCTCTTGGTATATTCTTAGACCTGACAAAGGCATTTGATACCGTTAATTTTGAACTTCTTCTAGTATTTCTTCAGAATATTGGAACTCTTTGAGAATTATTTGTTGGACAGATCTGGATTTGTGTCAATATACCGGATTCTCAGCCATACCTGCGGCCTACTGACGGAGTGCCGCAGGGCACAATATTAAGCCCGATTCTTTTTCTTAACTATGTAAATGGCCTGTTCTTGAATGTAGCATGATGCCTTTTGCAGATGACGCCATGACGCTGTCTTGTATTACCAGGCAGAAAGTTGAGAGTAGTTTATAGACAAAGTACGAGAAGACTTTGTGAATGTGAAGGAATGGATAGACAGTATATTCTTCTGCACCGAACTTTGACAGTATATCTACATATAATCAATAAAATGTTGTCAAGTATTCTTCAGCGATGTCAAAATGAAAAGTATTTAGGGGTCCATATCGATGAGACTCGCAAGCACATTTTGTGGTTAAAAAGCTATATAGGTATACAGGGTGCCATTCATATATGGACGGAATATTACTCATAAACAAAAACATTTTGGGAAAATCTATTTATGGCATGTTATACATTACATTTGAGGGCACATTTCTAAAATATTGGCCATTATAGAGGGTGTCCAAATTTCGACCTACAGATCAAAGTTGTGATTTTTCAAATAGAATGCCTCAAATTTTATTGCATATTTGGATTAACCAACTCAAAAGAAGAAAATTGGTGTAACATACTATGGAGTTTTGGTAATTAGCTACTGAGATATAAAGTATTTTATCTAGAAAAACCCCCCACTTCGGCAACCCCTCAGTCTGCCATTTTGAAATTTGGAGTGCTGAATTTTATATCAAAAAAAATTTACACACCTCAGCTTTTATCTTATTTGTCACTTTTTCGAATTATAATTTTTGCTCATTCCTGGTGGTCAAAAACGCAAATTGTAGCTTTTCTCAAAAATTTCAAACGCTTCACCCTGTATATTTGTGCAAATTTGGATTCAATTTTTCATAAGTTTTTTTTTGGTACTAGACACATAAGGCTTTTACGGCTATTTTTTCGGTTATTAGCGTCTTCTATGGAACGGCTTTATTCCTTAAAATATCGCATCATCATTTGAAACAAATAAATTGTTGAAGAGTTACAAACTGTGAAAATTAGCTTTGTGAGTATTATTATTAAAAACGTGTTTGAAAATGAATTTTTCTAAAGAAGAAATGGTGAATATGGTGTTCGTTTTGGGCGAAGCCCGATGAAATAGTTTCCTAGCATCTCGCATTATATCTTGGCCTATACCTTGGCCTAGATCACCAGATATGACACCGATAGACTTCTTTCTATGGGGCTACGTTAAGCAAGAGGTTTATAGGAAAATATGAAGGAAAGGATTAAGGATGCTTTTCTGAACATAAGGGAACACATGCTGAGGGATGTGCAACGGTCATTCATCCAAAGACTACGGCTGTGCATTCAACATGATGGAGATATTTTCGAGCAGTTTTTGTAGATTAGCTCTTGAGTAGTGATAATTGTTTGTTTATGTTGTTATTATAGCTGTTTTTCTCTGTTACGCTTGAAGCTGAATACTGTTCTGATCGTTATTAGGTTTTACGTCGAAACTGTATTCTTAGTGGCAATATGGAACTAGCCCACTGTTTGTCTTTTGTTTCCATGGATGATGTGATTTTTGTCCTTAATTTTGGTGTGTTGTACTATTAAAAGCTTATTAACACAAAATCTAGTGATTTTATCTGTATCAAACCTTATACCAAAAAAAGCTTACAAAAAAGTGAATCCAAACATGCACAAATATACAGGGTGATGCATTTGAAATTTTTGACGACCCTGCTTGAGCGAAAATGAAAATTCGAAAAAGTAACAAATAAGATAAAAGCTGAGGTGTGTAAGTTTTTTATATACAAAATTCAGCACTCCAAATTTCAAAATGGCAGATTGACGGGTTGCCGAAGTGGACGGTTTTTCTGGACAAAACACCTTACATCTCAATAGCTAAACCAAAACGCCATAGTATGTTATATCAATCTTCTTCTTTTGGATTGGTTTATTCAAATATGCAATAAAATTTGAGGCATTCCATTTAAAAAAATCACAACTTTGATATGTAGGTCAAAATTGGGAAACCCTGTATAATTGCCAATATTTAAGAAATGTGACTTCAAATGCCATGGATAACATGCCATAAATAGATTTTTCCAAAATGTATTTGTTTATGAGTAATATTCCGTCCACACTTGGATGGGCCACCCTGTATAATGTTTTCTACAAAATAAAAAAATTCTCAGATACTACAAGCCTGCATGTTATTTAGCAAGCATTAGTTGAACCCCACCTACAGTATAAAATATTTGCATGGGGAGATATACTTAAAACTCATTTGGAGTCCCTGCAAACAAGTCAAAAAATATTTAAAAAAAAATGATATCCAACGACAGCCCGGTAAGAAGAAACGGATCTGTTGAACTTGAGACAGTTATATTTTTCCAAAAGTTAATGTGTATTTATATGATAGGAAATATTAATTGAGGCATCCAGCTCATACAATTATAGTATGAGGCATGTGGAAGCCAAGCTATGTATTGAGCTTTATGCAAACAGCGACTGGTCAAACAAGCATAGACTATTTAGGCATCAAGTTGTACAACTCCTTACCAAAGCTATTCGAAAACTAAAGTCTTTGAGTTTGAAAAAAGTTAGAAATATTAATTAGTCAACACGATGTTGGCGGTTTAAATAACCTTTTTGTGTGAAGTTCTCAAATGTTTTCTTTGTAGCATACTTGTGTAATTTTAAAATTTGTCATTTTGCCCATCAATCTACATATATGTATTTATATATCTTGTATTTTGTTTCTGCTCATCCGTTATTTGATTTTTTTTGTATATTATTTGATGAGCAAAATGCCGTTTTCTAATATCTTATATTCTTGTATTTTAAAAATGTTTTATTTTTCATATACAAGTTATTTGCGTGACTAGTTTTTTATTATTCGAATACCTTATAATTGTAAATAAATGTATTTTAATACAATTTTACTGTATCTCTAAGTTGAGCATCATACAAAAATGTTTTTCCCTTCTCCACGCACTGTGCATTAGCACTCAGTGTGGTATATTTTCGACGTTTATACTCTAGATTACCCTTTTATTGCTATCTCTTCTCTCATTGCAATCTTTTTTTGGTTCATTAGACATTATTATTACTATTAACATTATTATAGTTCTACTTATTCATTCAATTCAATAGTTTAATGTTGGTTATTTCAATGGAATATGGATTCTTCTTAAGCAATGTCATTTGGTTTTGTCTTTTTCAAGGAAGAGTGAAGGTAGAACGATAGTGAATGAAATAACATGACCGTTACAAAAATAAATAGCTTTTTATTCTATTCTTCAACTTCAATTCATTATTTTCTTGTCAGTGTGTTCGGTGATACTTGTCAATGAGTCTACTCAGGAAGTCACTATTGGTGTTGTTGGTAGGTTTGCTGGCTCCTGAGTTGATGCCGTATACTGGTAGAAGAGCTTGGTCTGGAGACACCCCTGCAATGGCTGTGCCGATTGGTCGAGCTATGGCCAGTCCTCCAGGGCCTACTACTGCTGTGCCAACAGGTTTGCTCGAGGCTACACCACCGTCACCTATATCACAAAAACAGAAAACAGTGTTGTCAAGTGGGCAGGAGCGGTTTTGTAAAATAAAATTGTAACTTCTATATGGGTTCTTGCTCATTTTTTTTGCATTTAATTCAGGAACTGGCCATTACCCACAACTCTTCCGTCTCTGAACGAATATAAACAACATTTTTTACAAACATTCTTCAGTAATTGTGGCCTGCAGGTAACTGCAACTCTGTACTCTGGTGAACGATTTGATGAATTCTGTATAGAGCCCAAAGGCGCGTTATGATGTTGGCTGATTATTATTTTTTTTTTAATTATCGGAGATGGTGAGAATAAAATACCGTAGCGCCATCTATGAGAATTTGTTACAGCTGTTTCGCTATTTACTATATATACTTTGAAGAGGTTAGCGTCTCATAGATGGCGCTGTATGCTCGTATCTTTTGAACATACAATACAGTATATTCAGATAAGAGATAGACCGGATGTAAACAAAAGGTTCGGGTGATTTTCACGCTAACGCCGCCGTCTCGACGTAAAACAGGAGCCCTCATTGGTCAATTCGCAATTAAATGCCTATGCCGAGCGGCAGAGCAGTCGTATCAAGGCAGAGTCACATTCAGGTTCAGACGTGTTACGTATGTCGTGTGCATCATTGCAATTTGATATTTCTTTGGACGTTTTCGTTTATTATCTTATTAAGTTGTTGAGTTTGTCGTTGTTATTGTTATACCTTGTTATTGATTGTTATTGTTATCAACTGCTTGCGCAAAATGCCCAGTAGTACAGATACTGCCGATGAAGTTGTAAACTCCTGTAGTCCACCTAGGAAACGCTCTAAAAAAAGACACCTGAGTGCAGAAATGAAAGAGGTCATTTTGAATATATATAAGATCGAGCGCGAGGAGAACGAGGCATCAACCAGCAAAGAAATTGTTGTGAAGGTTTCTCACAAAGTTGGGGTGTGTCGCGCATCAGTGTTTAATGTGTTAAGACAATACAAAAAAAAATCACACCTTTTCTGAGCCAATGACCAGTAATCATCGCAAAAGTATTGTTAAATCATTGGATGAAGCTGATAAGCATGCGATTAGGAAAGTGCATGAATTCTTCTTTAGGAATGAAATACCTACTATAGATAAAGTACTGCAGGAGGTAAATGGAGATACAACGTTGCCAAATTTCAAACGATCAACTTTCCAAGCATTTAAATTTCAAATGGAAAAAACGGGGTCGTAATAGTTTACTACTGGATAGAGAAGAAATTGTGCTATGGAGGAGGGATTATTTAACAAAAATTGGGAAATATAGAAATCAAAACAGGAAGATTTATTACCTTGATGAAACGTGGGTAAACGCAGGACACACTACAAGTAAAGTATGGGTTGATGATTCTGTAACTTCATCCAGGAGGGCCTTTCTAGATGGACTGTCCACCGGATTAAAAAATCCAGCAGGTAAATACGAGTAATAGACAACAATCGGATGTTTTTCAAACCTTGGGAACAAGGTTCTAAACATTAATTCCAGGGGGCAGATAAAACATATTACAAGTAACAAAACTTTTATAACTTTCGATAAAATGCGTGGATGTTTTATTGTCATTTTCATTTGTTAGAACTTTTTTAAGCCATGTTTTTATGTGTTTTCGATATTTCAATAATTTTTTAATATAATCTTAAAATATGTCGAATATTATAAACTTAAAAAAAGTTACTAAGTTTTATATTGTGTATCGTTCCTAATATTTCTAATCATTTTAATTCATACTTTAAGCTTTATAAAGTTATAATTTGTTAATATTAATATTTGCGCGTATTTCAGGTTCCTGATCATTCATTTTTTAAAGGTTTAAAACTTTAAATTAAATTGTGAAGCGCTGAGTAATCATACGACGTTCAATATTCTTTCTTTCAATATGACTAAATAATCCCAATTATAGCAATCTGATACTCATGTCTCAATGTTTTTTCGCTGAATGTGATGAAAACATTTGAAAAAGGTTCGCTTATTGAAATAAATCTACACCAGTTAGTACTTCGATTTCCAGGTAAAGGGAAAAGGCTCATTATCTGCCATATTGGCAGTGAGGATGGATTTGTTGTTGACGGTCTGTGGTGCTTTGAGTCTAAGAAAACTGGAGATTACCACGAGGAAATGAATGGCGAATCGTTTGAACAGTGGTTTTCAAAAATTTTACCGAACTTAGAGGAAAACGCAGTAATTGTGTTGGATAATGCGCCTTATCATTCTCGAAGAATGGAGAAGGTCCCAACAACGGCTTCAAGGAAAGTTGATGTTCAAAATTGGCTCCTCTCGAAAAATATCAACTTTGAAGAAGCAATGCTGAAAGTACAATTATTAAGAATTGTCAAGGATCACAAGGCGGAATATTAAAAATACGCCATTGACGAAATGGCAGCAAGTCAAAATAAAACTGTGCTCCGTTTACCTCCATACCATTGCGAGCTCAATCCCATTGAGCTCATATGGGCAGAGGTTAAAAATTATATAGCTAAGCACAATACAACTTTTAAATTTTGTGACCTCAAAGGACTTTTCAAAGAAGCACTAGAATTAATAACAGCGCAAAAATGGGAAAACTGTATTAAGCACGTGAAAGACAAATTTGAAAAGAGAATGTGGGAACTGGACAATATTTTAGAGGAACAAGTCGAGCATTCATTATTGACGTTGGTGCTTCAGGCAGTAGCGATGATGACAGCTCATCAAGCTCATCTTTCCAATAAAAGATGTCGTGCATCAAATTCGGTAAGTTATAAGTAATTATAAAGCTACTGTATTTTTTAATTAGTTATTGACATTTTTGAACCCATTTTGGCAAAACCTATTCAAGAATCTACTTTCTGACAATGTTCAACCATGCACATTTTTTTACGTTTTGAACGTTTTAATTTGGTTACATATTTACCTAGAAATCAAAAAATATACTAATCAATATTCTTAAAGCAATTTTAAGAGATATACGATTATTTTTAATTTAGGCTAATTTAAATGCCATTTTGAGATTATATTCGACTGTATTTCACCAAACATCAGGCGGCATCCGAAGCTGGAAATCGAAGCGAAAATTTTGAAACCCTTATGTATATTTACATCATTATATATTTCTTACCCCACCCCCACATGATCCTATATCCATCACCAATCGTATACACATCGAATTGTGCTAATTTACTACAAAGTTACGCAAAGCAGCATCTACTATCTAAAATATGTAGGTACTGCGTGACTCTTAATACGTCCCTGCCGAATGTTACAGCGTTCGATGATCACGTGGTCTTGTTTATGTCCGGTCTATCTCTTATCTGAATATACT
Source organism: Acanthoscelides obtectus (assembly GCA_963669975.1). Taxonomy (NCBI): domain Eukaryota; kingdom Metazoa; phylum Arthropoda; class Insecta; order Coleoptera; family Chrysomelidae; genus Acanthoscelides; species Acanthoscelides obtectus. The sequence continues at coordinate 91,832,180 of CAVLJG010000007.1, read as the reverse complement.
GTAGTAACCACCGACCCTATACCTAATCTTTACTTCCGATATCCCTCGTTTTGACCACGCAGAGGTGTTCCTTTACGCTGACGATACCGCCCTGGTGGCTAAGTCATTACACGCCCAAGAAGTTGTAGATTGCCTTCAGGAAGCGGAGTGTCAGTTGGAGGATACTTCTGTAGGTATGTGGAAAATCAATGTTAAAAGACCAAGCGCTTTTCCAAACAAAACGTAGGCATTCTGCACCTAGGCAGTTGAGAGTATTCGATCGAAAATATACTAAGCGACATATAAATCCGAACACCCAGTTTAAATGGTTTTATTTTAATAAATTTTTGTATAAGTACTTAATGAAGCATAATAAGTAAATGATAAAAATTTCAAAATGATTGCACTGCTTTAAAGCCCTTTGACCTTTAATAATGGGTGGATGCACCCTGATGTGCTACGCATTCTCCAACGCGCCTAGGCATGCTTCTGATCAGGTGGTCAATGTCCTCCTGTGGTATCTCATTCCAGGCAACCACCAACTCCTCTCGAAGTGCTTCTAGAGTCTGAGGAGGACGTTGCAAATTGAGCAATCTCCTACCCATCATATCCCACACGTGCTCACTTGGGGATAAGTCAGGAGATCTTGGTGGCCATAATAACAATGTGACATCAATTATGTTGAAAGAAGTCTATTGTGACTCTTGCAACATGTGGTCGGGCATTATCTTGTTGGAAAGTTGGATCTGCCAGGGTGTCAAGATAGGGTAAAAGATGGGGTTCTAGAACTTCGTGGATATAACGCTGCGCGTTCATGTTACCTCTGATGAAGATTAAAGGTGACCTGGAACCATAAGCTATAGCACCCCAAACCATAACTTCAACAATGTGATGAACATGTCTTTCAACAAAAAACTGTGGATTCCTCCTTTCACCACGTCGCCTTCTAACCCTGGCACGACCATCGTGCATGCCTAAACAAAATTGAGACCCGTCACTAAAGACAATACTGTTCCATTCCTGATCCCAGAGTGACCGTTGTCTGCACCACTCAAGGCGATTACGTCGGTGTTCTCGAGTTAAAGGGAGAACCCAGTGTGGCCGGTATGAAAACAAGCCAAAGCTTCTCATTCGTCGGTAAACACTTCGCATGCCAATAGGTCTTCCGTGTTCTGCAAACCATTCATTTGCAATGGACCTGGTAGTGGAGAAACGGTCCCTTAAGGCCAGTAATCTTAGGCGGCGATCTTCACGGTCTGTTGTTCTACGGCGGCGTCCAGTGCCCCTTGCTCTTCGCGTACGGCTTTCTCGAAGCCATGCCTGACAACACCTAACCACAGTGTCTACACTTCTTTGCGCTCTAACTGCAATTGCCCGAAAAGAAAGTCCAGCTTCCCGAAGTCCCACTATACGGCCCCTATCAAACTCACTAAGTTGATGAAATCGTACAGGTCTCCGTACTCTAGGCATCGTAACCGATCGTAAAGGATGTCAAGAACCAAAATCCGCCAACGTTGATTCTTTACTGCGGCTGAAATATTCATTTTTAGAGCCTTAGTGAATTAAAAAAAGAGCAGTATAAAAACCGGAATGTCCAACTGATACTTTTTTCACTTGTTATTTACAGTAAGATAAATACATTCACCAACTTTAATTAAAATAAAACCATTTAAACTGGGTGTTCGGTTTTATATGTCACTTAGTATACTATGGTAATTAGAGGTAAAGTTTTTGAGGTTGATAATCGACAGAAAATTAACCCATGTTCCGTCTCTTAGAAACAAGGCTGTGGGGATTTTTAAACGACTATACCACATGATAAGAGGAAATATTCGATTATCAAACTTGCAACAAGGGCATATACAAGCGCAGACGGTCATTCTAATCCTCTGGTAAGGGAGGTTGTGAACTACTTTGTGGCTGATGTTCAAGAACCCAAACGTCCCTAAGATAATTAATGGGCATACATCACCCACCACCTTTTAATAATAGCTGTGTTTCTATACTAAGTGACATATAAATCCGAACACCCAGTTTAAATGGTTTTATTTTAATAAAAGTTGGTGAACGTATTTATCTTACTGTAAATAACAAGTGAAAAAATTTTCAGCCTTATCAGTTGGACATTCCGGTTTTTATACTGCTTTTTTTTAATTCACTAACGCTCTAAAAATGAATATTTCAGCCGCAGTAAAGAATCAACGTTGGCGGATTTTGGTTCTTGACATCCTTTACGATTGGTTACGATGCCTAGAGTACGGAGACCTGTACGATTTCGTCAACTTAGTGAGTTTGATAGGGGCCGTATAGTGGGATTTCGGGAAGCTGGACTTTCTTTTCGGGCAATTGCAGTTAGAGTGCAAAGAAGTGTAGACACAGACCGTGAAGATCGCCGCCTAAGATTATTGGCCTTAAGGGACCGTTTCTCCACTACTAGGTCCATTGCAAATGAATGGTTTGCAGAACACGGAAGACCTATTGGCATGCGAAGTTTTTACCGACGAATGAGAAGTTTTGGCTTGTTTTCATACCGGCCACACTGGGTCCTCCCTTTAACTCGAGAACACCGACGTAATCGCCTTGAGTGGTGCAGACAACGGTCACTCTGGGATCAGGAATGGAACAGTATTGTCTTTAGTGACGAGTCTCGATTTTGTTTAGGCATGCACGATGGTCGTGCCAGGGTTAGAAGGCGACGTGGTGAAAGGAGGAATCCACAGTATTTTGTTGAAAGACATGTTCATCACACTGTTGGAGTTATGGTTTGGGGTGCTATAGCTTATGGTTCCAGGTCACCTTTAATCTTCATCAGAGGTAACATGAATGCGCAGCGTTATATCCACGAAGTTCTAGAACCCCATCTTTTACCCTATCTTGACACCCTGGCAGATCCAACTTTCCAACAAGATAATGCCCGACCACATGTTGCAAGAGTCACAATAGACTTCTTTCAACATAATGATGTCACATTGTTACCATGGCCACCAAGATCTCCCGACTTATCCCCAATTGAGCACGTGTGGGATATGATGCGTAGGAGATTGCTCAATTTGCAACGTCCTCCTCAGACTCTAGAAGCACTTCGAGAGGATTTGGTGGTTGCCTGGAATGAGATACCACAGGAGGACATTGACCACCTGATCAGAAGCATGCCTAGGCTCGTTGGATAATGCGTAGCACATCAGGGTGCATCCACAGATTATTAAAGGTCACAGTGCTTTAAAGCAGTGCAATCATTTTGAAATTTTGATCATTTACTTATTATGCTTCATTAAGTACTTATACAAAATTTTATTAAAATAAAACCATTTAAACTGGGCGTTCGGATTTATATGTCACTTAGTATAGTATGTATTAATCTGATTAGGTTAGGTTTGTGCTCCTTCTGCAAGGACCCTTTAATTTGGAAAAACGAGCTAAAGACCCACGGTCTGTTCGGTATGCATGGATGTCAGATACTAACCAGCGACTGCCAGTCCAACGGGCTTTGCTTCAGCTACCGACGCGTCATCTGGCGGCAGATTCACAGCAACACTATCTTCCTCGTCATCACTCTCCTCTTCCCTCTCTGCTTTTCTCTTCTCTTCTTCCTTTCTCCTTTCTTCCTCTTCTTTCCTCTTTTTCTCCTCTTCCTGCCGTTTCCTTTCCTCTTGTTCTTTACGCTTTTTCTCTTCTTCCTTCCTATGTCTCTCCTCTTCTTCTTTCTTTCTTTTTACTTCTTCATCTTTTTTCTTTCTGTCTTCTTCATCCTTTTTTCGTTTATCCTCATCTTCTTTTTTCTTTTTATCCTCTTTATCTTTTTTATTATTCGCTTTCCTCTCAAACCAAGCGCTCAACGCTTCTCTTCCCTCCAAATCTATAGGATAAGACTGCTCTTGTATTTTCGCAAGCTCTTCAGCAGCCTTACTCAACGATTCCATGTTTTCTTTGTACAAACTTTTTTCGTTCTCAGTCAAATTTCCCTTTTCCTTCGCAATTTCCTGGAGTTTCACGATCTTATGAGCGTTATTTTGAATGTTCTTGATGTTCCTTGAAAAATCGTCAGAGTCGTTTCTTTCATATTTTGTTGGTAACGGAGGATATTCAAGTTCGGTAACATCGATGATATCTTCTTCTGAGGTTGATTCATCGATTGGAGTTTTCACAACTCTTGTGATGACTGTTCCGTTGGGGAGTTCGGTGATCTCGAGAGATTGGCCCCTCAAAGCTCCGTAGTAAGGCATATAGGTAACTTTTGGTTTTGGTGATCTAAAAGAGATTAAAAATAGAAATGTAGAAGATAAGGAAGATACAATATTGGGATTGTATTTTTTGTCTCAGATGCTTGAAAACCAAAATATTTCGCTCAAAATTATCCCAACGATTTTTTGTTCTCCTCGTTCTGATAATTTTGCTTAATCTCCTGTTAGAGAAAAATCGTGAACTAAAATACTTTAGTGTTTCAAAAGCTTCCTAGAATCCAAGACAGTAGAACAGAATCAGCCTATGGTCTATTTCCAGTATTACCTTTGTCGAAAAATTACTTCAAACTATCCTTTGTAGAAAAAACTTACTAATGCAGGACGGTCCTGTTCTACCATGAATCATTCGTATTCATAAAATACTTCTGCATGAAAATAATTTTTTTGCTGGAAAATGAATTTGTTCGTTACTAATACAAAAATGTTACCGCAATGGTTTTCCAAATTTGACATAATATAAGTAATAATGATACTCGTCCTAGAAAAATCGAGATTTAGTTTAAAGCTACTCTTACACCTTCAGTAGCCATTGTACAATAATAATTTCAAATTTTAACATATTTTTATATTATACAAACCATCTATTTGCATCATACTGATCCGTAAAGCTTCTATAGTACACATGCTGAGTCGGAAGGCATAACCAGAGATAAGTAATCTCTTTTTGAGATGTGTATTGATTAATTAAGGTACCCGGGGGTAATAAGGCCCACCTAAGAAATTATAATTAATATCTACGAGAGAAATTTACTTTTTCAAACTTTTATTATTATAAAAAATAGAAAAGGGTATAAACTAACATAATGGTAATGTTTGAACGCAAAATAATCATGCTTATATGTCGAGACGCGAACATTAAAAAAATTGTTTTCTGGGCCTTAAAGCCTGCAAGTGCATATAATAAGGCCCATATTTAAATGAACAAAAAACAAGTCAAACGAATAAACAAAACAAAAAAAAAACAAAAAATAAAAAGAAAATATTAAAATAATCATATCCAAACATAAATATCAAAAATATCCCTTTGGGCCTTAATATCTGCAACGACATATAATGAGATTTGAATGATAGATAAAAAAATAACAGTTCAACAAAATACTGATAGAATAAAAAATAAATGTAACACACTAAAAAAACAGTATCAAAGATAAAATATGGTATTAAGTATAAATCTAATACTTAAAGCATACAGTCTGGACCAAAAAATTTTTAGTATCGTCCGCAGTCAAACCAGCACAATCCTCATGGACCCAAAAACCACAAGAAGCACATCGTCTCATATCTGCTACATAGTCTTCGTAGCAAATCACACAGTGCCATTCTTCGTTATGTTCTTTTGTTTTTGATGCAATGGAAGACACAGATTCAGAGGTATTCGATAAGACTGGAACGGGATCAAGTTGAGACTCCACCTCCTTTAAAAATATGGATCGCTTGACTTCTACTGCTTTGTAATTTATAGCTTTACGTCTTGGAGCAGATTTTTTTTGAGTAGATCTGGTGTTGGTAACACTTCCGCGAAGGAATTATTCAAAGGGATTAATTTTTTACGCAATTCACCTAAAGGCAGGTAGTCATCTGAATCATATTCCGAATCATCGGCAGCGGCGGTCGTCTCCTGGTAAGGTTTCTCAGTTGCAAGACTTGGGGCAAATGCTTCAATCGGAAGAACATCCTTATCATAAGGGCATATTCCCGTAGCTCGAAAGCCGCTTGTAATATTTCCAATGGACATTGCTTTCTGCCATGTAGGTGTGAAAACTTCAGAAAATCTTTCCCTGTTTAAATCACGTGTAGGATGTTTATCCCAGTACTTTAACAATTCATCGTCCCAATAAGCTTCAAATGCTCGAAATATAGCTTTGTCCATCGGCTGAAGCTCATGGGTGGTGTTACTCGGCAGACAATATAAGTGAATCTCATGAGCTTCTGCTTTCTCAGCAATGCTAATATCCAAATGGCATTTGGCCCCATCAACAATTAAAATGACTGGCGGAGGCGACATGTATTCAATGAAATGGTCTAACCACTTATCAAACGTTTCTATCATCATGCTCCCTTTAGGCGTCATCATAACTTTTGAGCCAGCCGGTAAGCCATCTGAGTAGGTTGGCTTCATTCTCTTGCCCTTAAAAAGAATGACAGGCGGTATGGCATGTCCGAGAGCATTAGCGCAAGCGACGATAGTTGCGTTTTCGGCGTGTTCATGAGAAATTACATGCACTCGTTTTGCTCCTTTGGCTGCCAGAACGTTTTGTTGGTGGCGAAGAGTCAAGCGGCAACCCTTCTCGTCCATAGGTATTATAAATTTTTACTTCTTTATTTTTTAACTGAGTGCGCTCCAACAAATCTCCTAGTTTTTTGAAATGATCTTCTACGATAAAACGATTTAATTTTTGGGCTCTTGCTGGTTTCATGAATTGAGATCGACGTTTTGATATTCTCGGATGATTTTTCAGAAAAGTTCTTACCCACTCCCTACCAGCGAGACGAGTTTCCTGATTGAAACGATGCTTAATTTTCTTTTGCTCAATATACCTGAACACAGACCTTCTTAATGCTTTTGGTGTTAGCGGAAAACCTTTATCGGCTAGCCGAATTATTTTATTCTCAAGGTCAGTCTCTTCATTATCGGTCAAAATTGTTTGTCTACCTAGTTTTCTCTTCACGCTTTGTGATTTAATGTGGTTCCTAAGTGTTCGTCTGGGTATTCCGCATTTTTGTTCCACCCAGCGCTGAGATTTTCCCTCGTTAACATAATTTAATGCCTCTCTCATCATCTCTTCATCCCAATTTGCCCTTATCCCTCTGCTTTTTTACCCATCTTCTGTAAAAGAATAAATAAATCTAATGAATACGTGTATTCATGGTGGCAGAAAATAAAGCCCAAGCCTTTTTCAATGCATTGTAGAAAATAAGGCCCGGGCCTTATAACCTGTAGCACAATAAAATTAATTTTGAGGTTTTTAAACAACAAACAAACCCAACATAAAAAGAAACGCTACGTAAAATGAAACTATCAGATACATAGATTATCATGCATACATAATGAAAAATCTACGTATTATTAAAACAATTTAATTTGCTTACTTACCGGTCGAAATTCTTATAAAATACAGCACAGCGAAACGTGACACCATAGAACAAGCCAGGAAGCTCATAACCATAGAACAAAATTACATTTCCGGCAACAGTAATACTAAATATTATTAACCCATGGCGATATAAATATTTTAGGCGCTTTCCTTTGGGCAAACCAGCGTTGGGCATTCATATCTGGTGGGCCTTATTACCCCCGGGTACCTTATATACAAAAATTAGCAATTTATATTAAAAATTGACAGGTATATAAAGCAATTTAAGTTCTCAATTTTCTCAGACACATGATCATATTGTCTTAGTCCATGAATAAACCGAAAACATGTATTTCAAACCATTTGGATTCTGTTTCTACTAACTAGACTCAAACAAGGGAAATACATTAAGAAAGCATATTTAGGAATGGAAAGACCTAAGGACTCGCATAACTAACTTCTTTAATGCATAATTTAAAATGAATCTATTTTTGTACAATGTAAGTTCTTTGAATTAAGTCGTTCTTACAAATGTAGATGCCTTTATGGCCTCCTTGATTTTCATAGTATTTTCTCTCCTTCAAAAAGGCTAGGGTATTTCTAGATTTCTACTGTTTCGTGTCAACTTGAGGTATGTTTTGTTTTTGAATTGTAGGAAATTTCAGGCCGATATAATAGATGATATGAATTAAAAGCATGAAACATTTGAAGCAAATAAAAGTTGGGGTTTTCCTTTACACGACGTGTAGATCTTGAAAACATAAGCAAGTTTTCTCAGTACCATATACACCAATGTCTTAAGAAAACCGAGATAAAGGGCTCTGCAACATCAAAAATATCTGAATACCGTCCTGTAGCCGCGACCCGCCGCGATATCCCAGACTGGTACCGGCTACTAGCTGAACCCGACGACAGAACTGGGTCGGGGGTCGGGGTCAGTGTGTCAGGTCAGTATGCAACCTTCAACCGACGGTAAAAGGTCACGCGTATAGAGGTAACGAACCCGTATAATCGATTGCGTTTCAAAAAAATAAAATAATAATGGCACACGCTAGTGTATGCAGATCGTTTCCCTAGACGACATCATCCAAGGCCCCGCAGATTTGTGTACCTGGTCCAGAGAGTCAGGGATACGGGCCATTTGGAGGAATTTCGAGGTGGGCACAGTGGGAGGCCTACACAACCACGAATGGTGCAAGTTGAGGAAGAACTACTGAATCGCGTAGACCAGAATCCCTCAACAAGCACTAGAGACGTGGCTAGAGAAGTGCAAGTATCAAAAACTAAAGTGTGGCAAACGTCCAACGTGTACAAGCCCTTCAACCTGACGATTTTCCAGCAAGAGTGCGGTTTTGTGAGTGGTTGTTGCATCAACATGACAATAATCCGGACTTTTTGAAGTGCATATTGGTGACAGACGAATCTACGTTCACGCGTAATGGGGTGAATAACTTTCGATTTCAGGCAGAGACGTACTTAGCCCTTCTCGTCAACTGGAGAGTGAGTACTTTTTCCTTTATTTTACTTGGTCGCCCTCGTTTCACTACACATTACCTTTGTTATTTCAAGGGTAGTTATTTCTCAAAAGGAAAACCCCAACTTTGCGGACACCCTGTAGATATTTGTTACAATCTCAACATAGGCCGCCGACACGGAACAGTAGAAAACTATGTTTTAATTCCATTTTTGTCATGTTCTGAACAAAATGTAAGTGCTGAGCATTACTTCTGCATTTGATGAGTGATTACTCAATCTGTCATTTGCAATCAAATCGATAGTGCCTGAAAACTATTCTCGAAATTGGAGAGGCATTGAGGTTTCAAAATTCAAGATCTATTTGATGTGTCTTTGGATAACTTTGGCTATCAAAGTTTTCTTAATGTATACTGAACTTCCTAGATTTTATATTGAACTGTTTTAAAAATGATAATGGGTATGAGAACATGTTCTACACTCTTGCAAAATACAATACAGAAACATTACATATAATTAAATAATCAAATAAAATGTATGGCGCAAAAATAGGCATAACATTATATTCGTAGATGTACGTGAATCGGGTTGTTCCGATTGTTGTGCTGAATACCAATGTTTGCTCCGGATTATGTGCAGCGTAACATTTTTATATTAGCATCTTTTAACGTTACTATTGCCTATCCATTCAACAAGTAAATTTCAGCAATACGTTTAGATTAGTATTATTTTTTGCTTAATCACAAAATCTACTTTTCAAAAATTACGGTGGTAAGTGAAGTATATTATTGGGGCATTCCAATTTATTTTTTCGTGTAAATATAATGTTTTTACCTCCTGTCCTGTTATGAGAATTTCTACTGTTTTGTGTGAACAAAAAGTGAAAAAAAAACAAAGTTTAATCGTAAAATGTCTGTCAAAAGCTTTGACAACCAATGCGGCGTCACTACTACATAGGTTGAGATTGTGTCTGATATCATATGAACTGTAATAGAATCTCTAGGGGAAAGTTGAGAACAATTAGACTTGAGATATAAAATGCAGCAACGAATGTATAATGAAAAATATAGATATATAGGTTATGAAAATCGAATCCTATTATTATCTGATTCCCCCGGCAGAGAATACAAACGAGGATGAACTTTTTTTTTATATCGAAACAGCCGCGCAGGCAGAAGCCTAAATGCCGGAACACCGCGGCTGCTATGATGATCCCAAAGAAATCTTGTTGATATGATTTTTGAACTGCCTAAGGTTAGTAGAACTGGGAAAAGCTTCCTCCCGTAGATTGTTCCACAATCTAGACACCCTCGGGACAAAGGAGCGGTCGTATCGGCCAGTTCTGGATGTACGAAGTTTGACACGGTTAGGATGGGACGCCGAAGTCAGGCGGGTCTGTCTGGCAGGCACATCGCGCGGTGGCATCATGGAAGAGAGCTCTGAGGAGCAAAGCCCGTTGGTGTAGCGATAGAAAAGAGCTAGATCGCCGACGACCCGCCGGTGCGAAAGAGTCCCGAGACTGTCTGTTAGAGAAGAGTCATCGATCAGTCGGACCGCCCTCCTCTGGACAGCATCGAGCATGGACAATCTAGTCGGGGCGGCAGCACCCCAAATGTGTGAGCAATACTCGAGGCTAGGCCTTATCTGGGCCTTGTATAGAGTGAGAATGTCATGCGGAGAAAATTATTTCTTAGCCCTAAACAAATAGCCTAGCTTTTTCCCAGCAGCTGCAGCTATTGAAGAGATGTGTTCGTGCCAGATCAGGTCCTCGGTGATCTGGACTCCGACCAGCCGAAATGAATGGCTCTTTGGTAGAACTCGACCGTCCATCGAAACTGTATGAGCGCTAGGACGCTTTTTGTTCGTCAAAGTACAGTACTGTGTTTTGGAAGCATTGAACTGTACAAGATTGTTGCGTCCCCAAGCAGTGATAGCCTCCAGGTCTCTTGTCAGAGAAGAAGTTGTCGCTAGTCTTTTTTTTCCAGCTCAGCGGCAAAGATCGGCTTGTCACTCTGAATTCCTGCATGTAGAGTGTTGTCATCAGCGAAGCTGTGGATTGGGTTGATCGTGCAGGAAAGGAGGTCGTTGATATGTAAGAGAAACAGTGTTGGAGCCAAGACCGATCCCTGGGGAACACCCGCGTTGACGTTGTGGGATGAAGAGGAGAATCCGTCAATTACGACGGATATCTTGCGGCCAGAGATAAAGTCAGCCACCCATCTGCAAAGCTTTTCTGGGAGGCCATAGGATGGAAGTTTGCTTAAGAGGGCAGCGTGCCACAGCTGATCGAACGCTTTCGTGATGTCAAGAGCAACGACATGAGCCTCACCATGAGACTGGATGAGTTTACTCCACAGCTGCGTGACGTAAGCTAGGAGGTCCCCTGTGGATCGTTGGTGCCGGAAACCGTACTGCCTGTCGCTAATCAAGCTGTGACGTTCGAGGTAGTCCAGAAGCTCGCGATTTATGCACCTCTCCATCACTTTACTTATGACAGAAAGCAGAGCTATAGGCCTGTAGTTGTAAGGGGTTTTAGATCCTTTTTTTGGGATGGGCTGTACATGAGCAAATTTCCAATTTTCTGGGAAGGTGCCGGATTCATAAGATATCTGGAAGAGACGCGAAAGAACTGGAGCAAGCTCCGCTGCACATCTCTTCAGTACAATGGCAGGAATCAAGTCCGGACCAGAAGCTTTGTTGATGTCGAGCGACAAGAGCACTCGTCTTACGGTCTTATGCCTGAATGTTACCTCCCGCATAGTGTGGGGAACCCTTTGAATTGACGGCACTTGGGTGTTGGTGGGGACGTCCATGGTATAGTTGGCAGCAAAGATCTTGGCTAGCACTTCCGCCTTGGCCTTTGAGTCGAATACAATAGTTCCATCCTGACACGTAAGTGGTGGAAGGCTACTGTGTGAGAAGTTCTTTTCAATCTGCTTGGCCAGCGTCCAGAAAGACCGACTGCCATTGCGCTGCGACATTACCCTGTGCCTAACTTTTATATCATGCTGGTTTTTGGCATTGCGAACCGCTTCGTTATATTTGTTTCTGGACTCGACTGGACTGCAAAACAACTGAGATTAAAGTGCATCGACGTTTGGAAGTTGACGCTAAAGCTTTGCTTTGGCAGAGCATACCCCAGTCCATCAAAAAGTGTCATATTTGGGACCTATAAGTAAACAAATTGCGTTTAACTATGATAAGCCACTTTCGCAATATTTCAGATAAATCTGTTGTTTTACTTCCCACGCAACTGGCGAGGAAGTATTGTGATCATGCAAATTTTTGAAATTGATGTTTTGTGTTCTACATGACATATAGATAACGAAAAAAACATGTTACTCATTTTCGACGGTGTGTCTGTCTGTTCGCTTATCCTTAGCTCCTGTGTAACTTCAAAAGTATCACTCGGATATAATGACACTTTCACATCAGATTACTACTATGCCAAGAATGAAAAAGCTTTGTAGTTTCTGAAAATCGATCCAGTGGCAGCGGAGCGAGTGGTACAACAGGAATATAATAAAAATCGCTCGATTTTCCGTTTTTTTTTTGTAGAGGTTGAACGTGCAGAGTTGGTGGTTACAGGGGGTCTACACAATGATGATAAGCAGCTAAACATTAGGGTGCTTCTGTGATTATTTAATGTCACAGTTAAATACCCTCTCCTATATGTTTCGAAACCTAAGCGCCATTCTCTCAGAGGGTTAGTTAGTATCAGTACATTATGGTCTGGTAGAGTCTAGGATTAGGTACAGAATCTGCTTCTGAGGCACCTCATCAGCTTTTCAGACTAATTTCATAGCTCAAAAGCGAATTGTGCTATCAATGGCGTAAGTTGCAATAAACTATTCAAGAGACACAAAATACAGGGTGTCCGCAAAGTTGGGGTTTTCCTTTACACGACGTGTAGATCTTGAAAACATAAGCAATTTTTCTTAGTACCATATACACCAATGTCTTAAGGAACCGAGATAAAGGGCTCTGCAACATCAAAAATATCTGAATACCGTCCTGTAGCCGCGACATCCCCGAGCGGTACTAGGACACTAGCTCAACCCGACGACAGAACTGGGTCGGGGTCAGTGTGTCAGGTCAGTATGCAACCTTCAACCGACGGTTACGGTCACGCGTGTAGAGGTAATCGCGTAGACGAGAATCCCTCAACAAGCACTAGAGACGTGGCTAGAGAAGTGCAAGTATCAAAAACTAAAGTGTGGCAAACGCTGCGTGAAGAGGGGCTGTATCCGGACGTTTTGAAGTGCATATTGGTGACAGACGTATCTACGTTTACGCGTAATGGGGTGAATAACATTCGCAACACTCATGTTTGGTCAGTAGAAAATCCGCACGCTGTCCGTCGGGCACATTTTCAACAAACATTTTCGGTAAATGTTTGGGCTGGCATGGTGAACGGTATGCTCATTGAACCATTTATTCTCCCAAATCGATTGGACGGGATGCAATACCTAGACTTTTTACGCAACATTTTGCCTTCCTTGTTTGCCTGCGTCTGCTCGGTAGCGCATCAGCTGATTTCATTTTCTGTTGGAGCGGTATGATTTCGGGCAGAGACGTACTTAGCCCTTCTCGTCAACTGGAGGGCGAGTACTTTTTCCTTTATTTTTTTTTACTTGGTCGTCCTCGTTTCACTACACATTACCTTTGTTATTTCAAGGGTAGTTGTTTCTGAAAAGGAAAACCCCAACTTTGCGGACACCCTGTATTGACTGTATCGGGCTTACTAATATATGAACTCTCAGTATATGTATATCAGAATAAAAATAAATTTACCATGAGTAGGGAAGTCCATTCAAAAAATACAAAGCATTCAATCTATATCCAGCATTCTCGGGACCGTCAACAACTCACCCAATATATTGTGTCCTAAAATATTCAATAAGTTACCGAAGGAACTGCAAGAGTTTCTAGCGAACCAGTGTCTGTATATCGCGAGTGATTTTATCTTTGTCTAGTCTCGTTTATGGATTTTACGTTGAGTTTTATCGTGTACTATTTACATTTCATATTATATACTAAGTGACATATAAATCCGAACACCCAGTTCAAATGGTTTTATTTTAATAAAAGTTGGTGAATGTATTTATCTTACTGTAAATAACAAGTGAAAAAATTTTCAGACTTATCAGTTGGACATTCCGGTTTTTATACTGCTTTTTTTTAATTTACTAACGCTCTAAAAATGAATATTTCAGCCGCAGTAAAGAATCAACGTTGGCGGATTTTGGTTCTTGACATCCTTTACGATCGGTTACGATGCCTAGAGTACGGAGACCTGTACGATTTCGTCAACTTAGTGAGTTTGATAGGGGCCGTATAGTGGGACTTCGGGAAGCTGGACTTTCTTTTCGGGCAATTGCAGTTAGAGTGCAAAGAAGTGTAGACACTGTGGTTAGGTGTTGTCAGGCATGGCTTCGAGAAGGCCGTACGTAAAGAGCAAGGGGCACTGGACGCCGCCGTAGAACAACAGACCGTGAAGATCGCCGCCTAAGATTATTGGCCTTAAGGGACCGTTTCTCCACTACCAGGTCCATTGCAAGTGAATGGTTTGCAGAACACGGAAGACCTATTGGCACGCGAAGTGTTTACCGACGAATAAGAAGTTTTGGCTTGTTTTCATACTGGCCACACTGGGTCCTCCCTTTAACTCGAGAACACCGACGTAATCGCCTTGAGTGGTGCAGACAACGGTCACTCTGGGATCAGGAATGGAACAGAATTGTCTTTAGTGACGAGTCTCGATTTTGTTTAGGCATGCACGATGGTCGTGCCAGGGTTAGAAGGCGACGTGGTGAAAGGAGGAATCCACAGTTTTTTGTTGAAAGACATGTTCATCACACTGTTGGAGTTATGGTTTGGGGTGCTATAGCTTATGGTTCCAGGTCACCTTTAATCTTCATCAGAGGTAACATGAACGCGCAGCGTTATATCCGCGAAGTTCTAGAACCCCATCTTTTACCCTATCTTGACACCCTGGCAGATCCAACTTTCCAACAAGATAATGCCCGACCACATGTTGCAAGAGTCACAGTAGACTTCTTTCAACATAATGATGTCACATTGTTACCATGGCCACCAAGATCTTCCGACTTATCCCCAATTGAGCACGTGTGGGATATGATGGGTAGGAGATTGCTCAATTTGCAACGTCCTCCTCAGACTCTAAAAGCACTTCGAGAGGAGTTGGTGGTTGCCTGGAATGAGATACCACAGGAGGACATTGACCACCTGATCAGAAGCATGCCTAGGCGCGTTGGAGAATGCGTAGCACATCAGGGTGCATCCACACATTATTTAAGGTCAAAGGGCTTTAAAGCAGTGCAATCATTTTGAAATTTTTATCATTTACTTATTATGCTTCATTAAGTACTTATACAAAATTTTATTAAAACAAAACTATTTAAACTGGGTGTTCGGATTTATATGTCACTTAGTATATTTATACTGCGTATTGTGTCCGTGTGAGTGTATTTTAGCCATGTTTCTAATGTGTATTTTTAAAGTATATTTATTTTATTTGATTGTTTTCGTGTGTGTGCTTTTAATATGAAAGTGTTCTACACATCCTTCTTTTTGTGAAGAATCCCATACAAATTGTTTCTGTCTTATGGCTATTAAATATTCTCCATTCTACCCTTCCAACTCAATTCTACGCACCTATTAGTTCATATATCATATATCATCGTTCATTTGCCATTAAAATCAAGCTGTCGCGTCTAGGTGGCACTTGCCGTACGCACAAAATCCTGTCTGCCCTGCCGCTGCCGTTTAATCTCTCACCTCCACACTGCTCGAGATGGCCAGCATCGTATGCCTGACGTTGCCACGTGGTCGATGCTTTCAGTATGTTCAGGGAATAAATTTCTAGATCACAGCAGTATCAAACGGGTGGGGACGACATACTCATTGTATGAGTGTGTCTGGTTCACTCGATCCATTTTTCTCTGCTATAGTTGCTGGTAGCTAACTTTTATTATAATAATAACCTACTTGACGCTATTTTTTGAAATCGGATCATCACACATCGCGTATTTGGCAGCTAGGTTAACTTTTGTGTGTTATACTTTTTTTGCGTGTATTCTACATTCTGTAATCACGATGTTCCATTAACAAGATCGTAGGATAATCGTCATTATTTTAATAGCTTGTTAAACATGCATAGGGCAATTATTTAGTAACGACAAATGCAAATCGATAGTTTTTTACAATATAGCAGGTAATTAATGATAGTGTTGTTCTGAATGCATTACACAGGCCGACAAGATGTTTACCCAGGGACCAGAATATAGTTTCTAGAAGGTTTTTATGCTCTGAATTTGAATCCGTGGTTAAAATCTTTCAATTGCCTCTGAATTCCTAGATATCCTAACCTAAAAGTGCAAAAATAGTGATTTTGCCTATACTTGGGGTTATACAGCATGGCAAATTATAAAAAAAAACATAGACATAATTTCAAAGTATAAGCCCTTTCAAATACCATTGAGTTTGCTTCAGCATACTTTTTTCGCAGAGATATGACGTTTTGAAATTTGGATTTTCTGAATTTTACTTTATTTTGACATACGTTATGATTACGTGTGCATAAACGTTGAGGTTGAATTGTAATACATGTACGTTTATGAAATAAGACCAGCCAACTGATAAACCCAAAGATTCTTAAAACTAAATCCATAAAATATCTACTCACTCAAACCACAAGCCTGCACCTACCTTACTCTAACAAGGCCAAGTTTAACGTTCTAACGTCCGATTGTTAATTTTTTCCAAATGACAAATTACGTTCTTTTGGTGAAAAGTGTACCGTTCAATAGATAATTAGGCAAACTCGACGGCATTTGAAAGAGCAAGGCTTGTACTTTGGAATGATTTTAGTTGTTTTTTTTTAATTTTTTTTAATATCGAAGCAGCCGCGCAGGCAGAAGTCTGAATGCCGGAACACCGCTGCTGCATGATCCCAAAGAAATTTTATTAATACGATTTTTGAACTTCCTAAGGTTAGTAGAACTGGAAAAAGCTTCCTCTTGTAGATTGTTCCACAATCTCGACACCTTCGGGACAAAGGAGCGGTCGTATCATCCAGTTCTGGATGTACGAAGTTCGACACGTTAGCGTCAAGTAGGTTGACTCTGCATTTCCAGGGCAACGCCGTCATCAGTTAAAAAAGGATTGCGTTCAGCGCGATTTAAATCCTTTGAGAATACCGTCAGGTACGACCATGACCAACAGGGATTAAGTAATTCAAACAGTTAGTTTATGTTATTAGTCCATATGCATTCTTTCTCTGCGGTAGTTACTGTCCATCTGGCAACACATATGCGCGGTATCGCTGCAGCAAGTTATCGGTCATTTCGTGTATGGCCTGTGTAAATGTTTTTTTGGCAGCCGGACTGGTTCGCCAGGCTGCTACAAGAAAAATCGTTACTATTGAGATCATGGACATTAATTGTACCTCATTTGTAAAGCAGTACTTCTCTAGAATGTAAATCGTTAAACTCCCTGAACCTATTCAGGAAGAGAATCAAACAGTGGAGACATAAAATACCCAGTGCAGGTATCCATGATTACATTGCCATAAAAAACTTGTACTTACCGACATTTTTATGAAACTATGATTATAGCTATTACAAATGTATCTATTTAAAATTCACTAAATTATCGTAAATATGGTTGAATGCGTACAAGTCAGACTTAATTGATATGATATCTAGTTTTAATTAAATACTTTTTAATTTGTTTCCTTTTTTATATTTTCTCAGTTTCTTTTTACATTTTAGCATTCTCTTAGCGAGTACTTTTCCATTATAACGTTACTACTACTTGTTTTTTTTTTGCTCTACAAGGGCCAACTTCACCAACAGTCCATTATTCTCCACCTATAGGGTAACAGACCGTCAGATACAGCGAATGAGCTTCAAGTTCCAATCAACATATTTCAGCAACCAATAGCTATGAAATGTTGGAAACAAAATACTGTCTATGAGATGACAACTTGTCATTGAAACATCACCAGCTTATTGAATATTAAGAAATTACATATAATTCAGTCAAAATTTTATGTTTGATTTTTGAATTAAATTCTATTGTTGATTTTTTATTCATGTTTATATTATTTTCTTCAATTGATATGTGATACTGGGTGTTTTTTCCTATAAACCTCTTGCAGATAGCAATTAAGCACCTAGTTGATGACAGGCTCTACCAAAAGATATTGCTCGTTTCCAAACATTCATTCATTTACTTGCCGTTCATCAGAACCATTATGGCACCTTAGATTGATATTCCCACAAAACCATTCAGGTTTTTTGATATCCATACATCCATAAAGTTGAATATTTTTCGTTGTTCAGGAACTGAACAAACATCCACACTATATTCACAGCGATTAAGAAATTCCCAAATATATGCCTTAAAGCTACCAGCAAACCTAAAACCTGCAAAAAAACTACAAATTTGCCATATTTTTCTTTTTTCACGAGTACACATTCTAGGTTATATTTATATTAGACATTATTTGAATACAGCTGATTATTGCATTTCAAGGAGTGACAGATGTGTGGGATCTGTCAACTCTTGGTACCAGTCACAAAACATATACTCTGAAGTTTTAATTCCATGCTATTCAATGGCAATACGGAGACTTGTGTGGTTATCACCGGCCATTTTGTGAGGGTGCGACAGGGTTGCCAGATTGTGTATTAATATCCCGTTTCACCCTCCTGGTCCCAGTGGAATAAGTTCCCCCAACTGTTGAAATATACTCTACTATGCTTTATAAGACTATTCGTGACATTTTTCCCAAAATCATTGCACAACACTTGAATAATGCAGATGAAAATTTAAAATTATTTCGATGACGCCGCAATATAGCTCCGTCGGTACCTTGGGTTATACATCTTGACAGTAGGGATGTTCGATACGATCCTATATTTAGAAGTATCAATACATTTCACGAGTATCGTCATCTTTCGATCCGGACTGTGTCAGACAGAGTGACTGCCATTTGGCTGCGACATTATCCTGCCAAATCAGACATATCTTTCATCATTTTCAAAGAAATTGTACAAATTCTCCAAATTTGTGAAGCTGGCGAGTTTCACTTCATACGTTGTTACCAGACATGCCCAAATCATCAGTTGCTGCCGTGATATTCATCCCGACCACTGCATCCCCACGGCTAGGCGACCTGTCTGTTAAATTTGTATTGATATGGCAGCGGGTTATGCTATAATTCATATGTCACAGTGTTTGTGCACTGATTGCAACGGTTAGATGATACCAAAAATATTTTCATAAATAGATCTTTCCCATTCCGGATCGAACAATCTACCAAAGATGCTTATAATCATGATACCTAGTAAATTTTCATGAAAAAATATCAAAACCAGCTAATGTAAAAGAATCATTTCGCACCTCCACCACGGGACGTGATCGTCGTTAGACTTGGCAACCCTGCGAGTGACAGATAGATAAATAGATATCCCCGCCAGTCAGAAAAGAAAAATAGACAAACAATAAACATTACTAGTTTTTATGATTTTTGGACTTAAAAGCCATTATCTGTGAAACATTTTTTGTCTATGTCCATATTAATTGCATTATTCATCAGGGAGATGTAGGGATTGACACGCATAATGTTTTTATTGCTTTGAAGAAATTCATTAACCCATAAATTAATGACGTAAAGGAAGATGAGGAATTGGATGGAATGTATTTTATATTCTATTTTCTTGCAAAATACAGACAAATCCACACTATTCAACAGGTATGTAATGATAACTTTCAGTATATTGAAGTTGGTAAATTCGAGAGTGTCATGCATTAACAGACGTCAAAATCTACTGCCAAATTTAACAGCTAGAAAATCGACCTATTATTTGCCGCATTCCCATTCGCTGAGGGGGATAACGGATTGTTAAATATAAACCTATAACATATATCAAAATACATGAAAGTTGTCCTGTTTTTTCTGTACAATAGCATCATGTTGGAATCAAAAAGTGGTCTTGTTTATAATACAGTCGAATTTTCACGATTATATTCAACATTCCAATAGAAATCACTGATATTCAGAGACCTTTGACAGCTTCCGTCAAATTGCATTTCGATAAGGTCTTTTCCTATTGGTCCAACTGACTGTCAAATATTATTGTTGGTGAAATTAGCCCTAAATCAGCTCTTTTACCTTTTGTAATGTTTGAATTTTACTAAAATTGTGCTGTTTCAAGGTTGTTCGTTTTTGGCTTTATTCTCCACCGCCACTGGACTAATTTTCAAAAACTCTAAGGCTTTTATTTCCTGGCACAGTAGCAACCTTAAGGGAGAATATCATCAAAATACGATCGGTACTTCTCAAGTTTTTAGCGGACAGACAGACATACGGTTGGAAATGAGTGAATTTTTCGTGATTTACATGATATATAACATCCAAAAAACCCAATATCTCATTGCAGAAAATTATTGAGATTACAATCCTTCCTCGCCCAGTGGCGTAGAAAGTAAAAAAAGTCTTCATGCAACATAATCTCAAAGAGAAGGCATATACCCTATTTCACGAGTATCCAACACGGTAAAATGACAGCTAGTGATCTAGTAATATCTCAAAATCCCCCATATCGACACAGGACACATAATTCTGACGTATCCGTCAACGTCAGGTAGTCAGAGTCGTATTTGGTTTTGGTTTTTGGTAAGTTACAGATTCATTTTGTACTTGCTAACAACTCTTTTATTTTGAAAAGCTCATTTGCATAAAAAACCGCCACAACCAAATTTTACAAGATTTACACCCGATTCTTTATTGCCAACGCCGCAAACTAACACGAAAATGTCACTTGCTGATCAGCTGCTCACCTCAATAGACGTCAAAGCATGATGGATACTCGTGAAATAGGGTGTAAACAGCCAACTATGATATTTGAGGTTAGGATATCTCGGAAACTGGAGCCAATTGAGAGATTCGATCATGGATTCCCATTTACCGCATCAAAAACCATCGGGAAAAAAACTCTGGTTTCTGTGGAAAAGGATCGGCATGTATATTTAAATATCTTGACGCATTTGACGGGAGAACTGTCGAATATTTTGCTCAAGAAAGAAGGCGGTTTTGTTCGATCTGAAGTCTCCTAATTGCTTTACATAGTCGAAGCTTTCTCACTTCCGAGCGAACGGAAGGACATTAATCGATTAATAATTGACAACTAGAGGTGATAAAGGAGACCTCAGATCGAACATTGGTGAATAACCAGGTTAATATTATTTATTTTCTTTATTACTACAAGATATATACAAAAATATATACAAGAACTTTTTACACTTTGTACCATATTTACGTGAGGTATATGTATCTTACACGGCTTTCTAAGTAGGATCTTTTATCAACTAGAATAAAAATCACAAAACACGCATACATCTAAATACTAGTTTTGTTTCACTATTTTACACAATTTTATACAGGGTGTCCCAGAAGTCGACGTCAAGCCGAAACCGGGTGATAGGCAAAGTCATAACAGCTATCAGAAAAATATTTAAAAAAAATGTATGTATGTGTTTTGAAAATTATAGGTCTTTGAAAAAAATATAGAAATTTCACACCCTACGGCAGCCTGTCAACTCCTGTTACTACAAATATTAACTTTTTTTTGTGGAAAAAAATGTACTACGAGAGTTTGGCAAGTAACCTTAAAAGTTGGCGCATTTAATAACGATTCCAAAATGGTATAACACTTAGAAGATTACTCGTTAACTTATGCACAATTTTTATTTGAAGAATTAAACAGCGATTATGAAAACGCACAAGGACCCTTAACGATAACTGTTTGCACAACAGTGGGCGTCAAAATGCTGCTGATGATGATTTACCATACCACATACAGCGTGTTCAACCTCTCCTGCCCCGGGATTATGAGCCCCGAGTTGCTTTTTGTCGCACAATGTTAGAAAGACACAGGAAAGATCCACAGTTCTTTGACAAAATTTTATGGTCGGATGAAACCACATTTAAGAAAGATGGGTACATGAACCTGCATAACTTACACGAGTGGCACGTAGCAAATCCACATTTGATGAGAGAAGATAAATCTCAATATCGCTTCAAGATAAACCATTGGACAGGAATTTTAAATGGTAAAATAATCGGTCCGTTTGAGTTCCCAGAGACTTTGACTGCAGAAGTTTATTTGGATTTTTTGAAAAACCATGTACAAAATTTATTGGTGGACGTGCCACTGAGTATTTACAGGGACATGTGGTTTCAGCATGATGGCTGCCCAGCGCACTATGCACTCTCAGTGAGAGAGTATCTCGATCAAAACTTTCCAGGCAGATGGATGAGGCGGTCTGGTACAATACCGTGGCCAGCCCGATCACCTGAAAAAGTGTATTCCAAGCCGATTCAAAATGTAGCTGAGCTACGGCAAAGACTATTGGAAGCAGCTGAGTTTGTTAATAACCGTGGATTCGCTCGTTTAATAACCCGATCTTTTTTAAGAAGATGTCGAGCGTGTATTGCGGCTGAAGGAAAACAGTTTGAGCATTTGCTGTAAACGTAAATCATCATCAGCAGCATTTTGACGCCCACTGTTGTGCAAACAGTTATCCTTAAAGGTCCTTGTGCGTTTTCATAATCGCTGTTTAATTAGGAAATTTTGAAAAATTTTCATCAGTTTTTTTTCAAATAAAAATTGAGCATAAGTTAACGAGTAATCTTCTAAGTGTTATACCATTTTGGAATCCTTATTAAATGCGCCAACTTTTAAGGTTACTTGCCAAACTCTCGTAGTACATTTTTTCCAGTACAGCCAGTTAAAGTTGAGCAAATTTTTACTTTGGAATACTTGGTTGGGAAATAAGTGGCAATTTTTCCTGAACGAGAAAAGTTGGCAGTAAGGTTGAGACACCAGTTTGAAGATGCATTATTCATCATTACATTGTAAAGATAAAATCAAAAAAAGTTAATATTTTTGTAGTAACAGGAGTTGTCAGACTGCCGTAGGGTGTGAAATTTCTATATCTTTTTCAAAGACCTATAATTTGCAAAACACATACATACATTTTTTTTAAATATTTTTCTGATAGCTGTTATGACTTTGCCTATCACCCGGTTTCGGCTTGACGTCGACTTCTGGGACATCCTGTATATACATATTTAAAAAATTCATATGATATATTCGGTATAAAAAGCGAGGAGCTCCAAAAAGTGACAGCGGTGAAAACAGTAACTCATCAATTATATGCATACTTTAAAATTGCATACCAGATCTTACACGTAATTATTAGGATTACCAAAATACCTATTTATCTATTCAAACTTCGAACCAAGTTTAATTCGAGGCGTTACAAAAACTACGTGCAAAATCCTAATTTTACTAAAGTGTGTGTTTTGGAAACGGTGAATTTATTTCAAGGCCATTGGTTGAACATTCAGACTAGAGGCATACTAGGTACTTCATTAAACATCATGAATAAACAACGGTATGGACGCCATTTACGAAACATTGACTCGCAATTTGGTTATCTTTTCAGTTGTCGGTTTATATCACATCTTCATAACTTATCTCCAAATCACTCTGAGCATGAGCCACACCACCGGGACCCGCTATAGCTACAGCATCCGGTTCGAACAGAATATCTACGTTGACTCCATCTCGTAATATTGCTTTAGATAGAGGATTTGAAACGGCTTTTCCTTCTACGCCAGCTACAGATCTTGCCACGGGCTTCAAAATCAACGTTGTTATATCTTCCTTAGAGCTATTCGGATTCCTGAAGCTTATGATCTTGTCCTTTGCGATAGTGTTCTTGTTCTTCACATAGTGCAGTAATGGGTGGGCTCTATAAGCTGCTAAAGATGGAGGTTTTCTCTTTTTCAAAGCTTCACTGGTCTTGTTTCGGACATCTGCTACTTTGACTTGCTGCACAGGTGGTGCCGCCATCGATAGCATGTCATCTACCTCTTCAACATCTGTCGGTAGTTCTGTTAGCTTCAACGGTTTCGATTCTATCTTCTTAACTTTCGGAGGAGGAGTTGTGGTCTTCTTTGAGTCTTCTCTATTGAGTTGGTACTGCTTGGGAAAGTTGTAGTGAAAATTACTGGTTTGAAGTGGGTAGAGGCTATAAAACAGTTGGTTGGAGCTAGGATCGACGTTATAGAGGAGGTTCCCAAAGAGTTGTGGTGCGTAAACTGATGTTGGGTATGTTAGCCCTTTGGGGAAACGCAGTCCGTAGGGATGAGTGAATCTGGGAAAGAGAAAAGGATAGAATTAGAGATATGCCAGAAAAAGCGGGGTGCTAATAACTACTGGGAGGGGATATTTGAAGTCCTGTAGGGTTGAGAAGTTATTCAAAAAGTGGCAACTAAGATATATGTAGATTGTAGATCCTCTCGGTCCAGTTTGGTAACGGCGGCATTCATTGACACCTATACAAGGTGATTCACCAAAAATACAACATCATACACAGGACCGCATTTTTATGAGGGTCTTCTATGTAACATTTTTTGCTCGAGAGTTTCGCTAAAAAGATACGAGGTGTTGAAGTTTAAAAATAAATATATATCTTCGAAACCATGAACTGGAATGAACTTAGATTTGGTATGTGGATTTACCTAAGTGTTGTCCACATTCAAAAGTCTTTATTTAAAATTAACGTGCATCAGTGACGGCGATTCAAGCGATTTTTTTCGAAACGCGCGATTTTTCGAACTTTGCCTTCAATTTAATCAAATAACTTAAGTTTTTTCCTAGAGCGCACTGTTTTTGTAAAAATAAAAATAAAAGAAATTAGATCATTCATGAAGAGCCGAGATAAATTAGTTTCAAAATAAAATAAGAGGCCTTGATACCAACTTGCTGTGCTATACGGTTGTTATCGTTGCTACTACCATTTTTTTTTATAAAACTCAAATCAAAAGTATCTTTTTCCATTTTTGAGTATTATTTGAGAATTTAGCAATGATGAGTCCGCCGATATTATACTAAGTGACATATAAATCCGAACACCCAGTTTAAATGGTTTTATTTTAATAAAATTTTGTATAAGTACTTAATGAAGCATAATAAGTAAATGATAAAAATTTCAAAATGATTGCACTGCTTTAAAGCCCTTTGACCTTTAATAATGTGTGGATGCACCCTGATGTGCTACGCATTCTCCAACGCACCTAGGCATGCTTCTGATCAGGTGGTCAATGTCCTCCTGTGGTATCTCATTCCAGGCAACCACCAACTCCTCTCGAAGTGCTTCTAGAGTCTGAGGAGGACGTTACAAATTGAGCAATCTCCTACCCATCATATCCCACACGTGCTCAATTGGGGATAAGTCGGGAAATCTTGGTGGCCATGGTAACAGTGTGATCATTATGTTGAAAGAAGTCTATTGTGACTCTTGCAACATGTGGTCGGGCATTATCTTGTTGGAAAGTTGGATTTGCCAGGGTGTCAAGATAGGGTAAAAGATTGGGTTCTAGAACTTCGTGGATATAACGCTGCGCGTTCATGTTACCTCTGATGAAGATTAAAGGTGACCTGGAACCATAAGCTATAACACCCCAAACCATAACTCCAACAGTGTGATGAACATGTCTTTCAACAAAAAACTGTGGATTCCTCCTTTCACCACGTCGCCTTCTAACCCTGGCACGACCATCGTGCATGCTTAAACCAAATCGAGACTCATCACTAAAGACAATACTGTTCCTTATCCCAGAGTGACCGTTGTCTGCACCACTCAAGGCGATTACGTCGGTGTTCTCGAGTTAAAGGGAGGACCCAGTGTGGCCGGTATGAAAACAAGCCAAAACTTCTCATTCGTCGGTAAACACTTCGCATGCCAATAGGTCTTCCGTGTTCTGCAAACCATTCATTTGCAATGGACCTGGTAGTGGAGAAACGGTCCCTTAAGGCCAATAGTCTTAGGCGGCGATCTTCACGATCTGTTGTTCTACGGCGGCGTCCAGTGCCCCTTGCTCTTTGAGTACGGCCTTCTCGAAGCCATGCCTGACAACACCTAACCACAGTGTCTACACTTCTTTGCACTCTAACTGCAATTGCCCGAAAAGAAAGTCCAGCTTCCCGAAGTCCCACTATACGGTCCCTATCAAACTCACTAAGTTGACGAAATCGTACAGGTCTCCGTACTCTAGGCATCGTAACCGATCGTAAAGGATGTCAAGAACCAAAATCCGCCAACGTTGATTCTTTACTGCGGCTGAAATATTCATTTTTAGAGCGTTAGTGAATTAAAAAAAAGCAGTATAAAAACCGGAATGTCCAACTGATAAGGCTGAAAATTTTTTCACTTGTTATTTACAGTAAGATAAATACATTCACCAACTTTTATTAAAATAAAACCATTTAAACTGGGTGTTCGGATTTATATGTCACAGACACCTACCTACGCCAAAGGTTTTCACGTTTTGATTTCTAAGACTTACGAGGAGTGGAACCTTTATTTATACTTTATAATGAACATATTTGGTCGTTAGAAAATCCCCGTTCTGTAAGAATCTACTCGTTTCAACACATATTTTCTAAAAATATCTGGTGCGACATTTTCAATGGCCAACTGTTTATGCACATATTGCCACAATGTTTAAATGCAAATCATACTTTCTAGAGAATTACATAAAAAATTTTCCGTTAGCAGCGAGAGAAACGGAGCCGTATATTGGCCTGCGAGATCTCCTGATTTGAACCCCCTGGATTTCTTTTTGTTGGGCGCTTTTAAACAGCTAAAGTACGCTGAACAAATTAATACTGCTGATCAGTTACAGGAAAGAATAGTTAAATGTGTTTCATCAAATTCAAGCTACAACAAATTTTACGGAAATACGTTTTTCTTTATTAAAAGAATGCCGTACTTATATCCGTCAGAATGGTGGTCTTTTTGAACATTTATTGAAATAAAGCTTTGATTATCTAATTTGTTTTATTTTTATTTTCACGATAACGATGCACACTGGGAAAAAACAAAAGAGTAATTATTTGTAGCAAATTGAAGAGAAAATTTTAAAAATTTCGCGTTTCAAAAAAGAAACAGTAGCATACTATTTTTATTTGGAAAAATAAAACCACTAATCACTTGGTGCACTTCAATTTTAAGTAAAAACTTTTGAATGTGGTTTGAAGTTATTAAAAAAATGTTTTTTTATTTTTAAACTTCAAAAAATGTTACATTTTTGGTCACGACTTGTGCATCACCCTGTATATCTCGCTAAGCTCCAGGGAGTTAGTGATAGGTTCA
Organism: Acanthoscelides obtectus; assembly: GCA_963669975.1. Classification (NCBI taxonomy): domain Eukaryota; kingdom Metazoa; phylum Arthropoda; class Insecta; order Coleoptera; family Chrysomelidae; genus Acanthoscelides; species Acanthoscelides obtectus. Next base: position 91,805,155 of record CAVLJG010000007.1, on the reverse strand, counting down.
AGCAGTACTACATCGAAATTTTCAGCCAAAGGTAAATTCTTGTGAAAGCGTATCAGCCCTCATAACTTTTTGAAGAGCGGAGGGTAAAAAATTTTCTCAGGCGAGAGCTAATTTTAAGAATCAAAGTATTCTATACGAGACCATGATAGATATGCAAATTTTAATGGGATCACGATCCCCTTTGCATCTTCCCCTGTGGGCGCCTATGGAAGGTACTATGCAAAGTACTAGTTTTACTGTAAGAAACGACAACAAAGGTAAAGTCAGAAATAAAAATCATTTCATAGCCCTGTATGGTAAAATGCCTTTTAAACAGGGTGTTTTAGGGTCATAAAACTGAATGGCAGATTCAGTAGGTTAAAATATGGGAAAAGAAAGAATCTCAGAAAAATAAGTCTGGAATCGTTCTATTCCCGTATTGAAGCTTGCTCGTCTTCGATGCATTTTTAATTTTTCGAAAACAGAGATATTGAGAAGAGCCTGAGCGAAAAAACAGTATATCTCTGCTCTTTGCAGAAAATTTTAGTCAGTGTCTCAGAGCTAGTTCGAATCTGCCTTGAATTTTTCGATTAAGTCAAACTGATTGTAGTACATCATTCTATTTATCACTATTAAATTATACTAATCGATCTTTCACTATTTTTAAGGAACATAGAAACCTTCAACAGACTTTCTAATGAGAATCAATATGGCTTCGAGGAAATGAAGCTCATTTATGCAGAATCCACAAGCGTAACAATTGTTCTAATAACATTCTTTCATATTTTTGTGTCATAAAGTACGGTTAAAAAACACTTGATGCTACAAAGGCGTGGATGTTATCCTTTTGCTTATCTAACTGTATTTTTTAATTTCTTCACATTCACTTGATTTCATAAATTATATTTTCGGAAGGTAACCAATGGTATATATATTAAACTTGCTAAAATAAATAAAACGTCTAGAATCTTGAGAAATGCTTCTTTATTGGAATAAATTAAATAGGAATTAACAAAATGGCAATGTCAAAATGACTTAAAAAGAAGACGTTTACAAAGATCTTTTATTTTCTAAAAAAGTAAGCGCGGGGATAGAAAAAAGAATCATTCACTTAAATAGAATCTAAAAATTGTGGATTTCAGTCAAAATCACCTATGACAGCTTACGTCTTTTATTACCCAACCAAAACATAACTAAACAGATATCTTGAAAATAAATGACCTTTACGCATAGAATCCTCTTTAAGTCTCGCTTAACCTACATCAAGTCTTATACCCTCAACCCCTATTATAATAAACCACGGGTCCAACTGCAACAACTCTACCCAGCCTACTAGGCGGGAAGGCATGAGTCTTATTGAAATTATTCAAACTTGTCGAATTATTGATGAGATCCCCAAGGTTGACTGATGGATCAACTGCGACGACTTTGCTGCCAGATCCAGCGATGGCCAAGCTGTCTGGTTGGGTGTAAGCCACGCCATTTGGACCCACGATTGCAGTTCCACCGCTACCAGCTGTTGCAATACCTCCTGGACCTGCTATCGCCACACCACCTTTGCGGACTTTTAATTTGTGGATGAAGACACCGCTTCCAGTATTATCCCTACTGAAAAGCTTCTTGTTGCCATCATTAGAAATGAGGAGTTCATCACTCTTGTCGTCCTCAGTTTCGTCTCCAAACTCTGGAGTTTGATGAGTCGGATCCCGATTGGGAGGAGACTGGACTGGTTTACTGGTAGTTGGGTTCCTGGGAATAATGAACTGTCGGAGCTCGTTCTTTGGTGCTTCAGCAAACTTGCTGCTGATTCTTGAAGTATTGACAACCAAAGCGTTGGTGTCGCCAGACACCTTCACTTTGTCCCAGTTTGGTCTAATGTTAGACCTTTCAGCAATTTTAGCCTCTCGGTCATTCAAACTCAAGTCAATATTGAAACTCACACCTTCTCGAGCTTCTTTTACAGCTACTATAGTGTCATTTTTCTCATTCATAATTCTAGCAACCCTGGTTGTTTCATTGTTACTGTTCTTAATTTCCTTTATGTGCAACATTGAACCATTCTTTTCGTCTTTTATCAATGCCTCCTTAATAGTAGTATTCCCTTTGCTCTCAAGTGCCTTTTCTGTTTCTTCACTCAAGGTATCATTCTTTTTCTGATCAATAGCTTCAATAATCAGCTTCTCAGATTTATCCTCGCCATCTGAAGTCTCTTTCTCTACAGCCTGCTGTCCATTTTCTACAACCTCTGCTTTATCTTCTTTCGGGTGTTCACTTCTGCCCTTTTTCTTACTTGGGGGCCTTCCAGGACATGGGTTGACTTGACCAGCAGTAGGACCGTACTCTATCATGCTTGTAATGGCATTGTACATCTGCGTGAAGGGATCTCTAATATGAATCGGAAAATATTGAGCAAAAGGCCAGTTTACTCCTTGCCTTGTCCCAACATTAGCTAGTTGGAAAGGTCCATAGATCTGATATGCCCCGTTTGGTGCAGAGATGTCTTTCAAATTGACCAAGCCGTATTTTCCATTGCTTGGATTTCCTAAAGCAACCAAAGCTAGCTCTCCTTGCAGTGAGTTAGTATAATGCTGCTGGTTTTGGGTATTGGATACAATATTCCTAACATTATCTACAGTTTGCTTTTCTAGCTTGTTGATCATTTTCTGATCTTCATCTGGGTCATCACCAACTCCAACAGCTGGTGGCAAACCAAGGTCATGCATCGGGGCATACATGTTCATATTGGAAACTGAAGGATATAGTGACGGACTATGATTTGGTATGATATAAGTTTGTTGATGGACAATCTTCCTCTTCACATACTGTCCAGGTATTTGGTCTTCAGCTGTGACTTCTGCGTTCGGATTGATCATGGATAGTTTGTATCCTTGCAAAGGAGTTGTTTCATGGGTATGCTGCTTGACGGTACCCACGGTACCTTCAGGTTGCTTCTCGAGATAGTCGAAGATAGGGTTCATAAAAGGGCTGGTAGCGAATTTGAAGCCACTGCGTTGTCTTTCATCGTTCTTTCTTCTCTGATCTTCAGATCTTGAGTAGTAGCTTAAGGGGAAGTGAAAGTAGTTTGGCTTCTGTTTCCTAGGAGTGAGACCATGCTTTTTGTTCACTTCAGCGATTTTCTCTAGGATTTCTCTCGTGTCTGCTTCTATCTTCCTTTGAGAAGGTTGAGGTTGTTGTGTTAAGTCCACCTCTACAACGTTTTGTTTTTCGATCCTGAAAAAAATGCATGCATATCAGTGCCTTGTCAGAAAAGCGGTTTGGAAGAGAAAAGTTAATGATATTAATGAAGTAGTGAAAGACCAACTTACCACACAGATAGAGGAAAGGATTGAAGGTCTTCTAGAACTACACTATATCACCAAAGTCACTACATGGCAAGAAATAGGAAAAAACGCGATACCAAACCTACTACGCTACCAAACAGAATAAATACAAAAAGACAACTAGAAGTTTGAAAATCTATAGAGGATAGTCGAAGACTTGACGCTGGTAGCAGCTTTGGAGTCAAGATGTAACAAGAAACATTGGTTGATTACCCTTTTCCTTCTTTTCGTGTCATTTGTATATGATTGCGATCAGTTATCGAACTAGGCCCATGCTCATTTTTTTTCACAGATATCTAAGCAATCTCCAGAGGTGATTATTTCGTTAACCGTGAACGTTTAGACTAGATGCTGTGTCTCGAGTATTTTTGGAAGCATATGACTCAGGAACCAAATTTATAGACCTTCCTTCAGGCCTGAGACTTTCTTGGAAACAGTGAAACAATGAGGCTTCATTGAGTAACGTTCAAGTGAGGATTTACATTTTCATTTCACAGTAGGCTGTAAAGTTTTCATCACAAGCTGTCATCGATGACTGCTATTTAGCCGTTTGATGTTAAAATTTGGACTATTTGGTTTATTTTTGCTAAATATATCAATGTAAAATAATCATGCGTTTGCTTCCTCAAATTATAGCGCAATCACAGAGAAGTAAAAAACTGAATATAAGCAACCAGTTGCACCGAACTGATGTGCTGATGTTTTTATTTTCAATGATCCCTTTAAATTTGTCTAGTATCTCGATTAAATGCATCTTCTCCTCGATAAACTTTTTTTAATTGACACATATTATAATTTATAATTGTCCAATAGGGACGCAGGAAAGTAAACGTCACTTTGACATAGACGCCATCTTTATTTTCTGTCACCGACATGTCATTTTGTTAGTTGAATGTTTACCATTGATCGCTATGGAGTCGTATTCGATTGAAGACCGCATTAAAGTTATTCAAGAGCACTACAAAAATGGTGCAAAAATAAAAAACACGATTCGCGCGCTTCGTGAACATTTCGGTCGCAACAACCGCCCAAACGAAACAACCATCGGTCGTCTGGTGCGTAAATTCGAGGCAACAGGTTCTGCCAGGCTCTGGCCGGCCAAGGAGCGTTCGCACACCGGAAAATATTACTGTCGTGAAGGAGAGTGTGAGAGACGATCCGAAACAATCAACAACGCGTCGATCCCAAGAATTGGGCATTTCGAGAACCAGTCTGCTCCGCATTCTCCACAAGGATTTGAATGTACACGCCTACAAGATCCAATTGACGCAAGAGCTGCGTCGGGCCGACCATTTTTCGCGCTGAACGTTCTCAGATTGGCTCCTTGAACACCGCCAAATTGATGCCAATTTTTCATCAAAAATCATGTTACGCGGCGAAGCGCATTTCACTTTGAATGGGACGGTAAACAAGCAAAACTGCCGCATCTGGGCGAACGAAAATCCCCGTGAGTATCAAGAGCAGCCGATGCATCCTCAAAAAGTGACTGTGTGGTGTGCATTGTGGTCAAAAGGCATCATCGGACCTTACTTTTTCGAAAATGCGGCCGGGGACGCCATTACCGTCAATTCTGAGCGATATCACGTGATGATAGAGGACTATTTTTTGCCGCAACTTGAAGGAATGGATATGGACGATGTTTATTTCCAACAAGACGGTGTAACATGCCACACAACCAACGTCAATATCCATCGATTGGAGGAAATGTGTCATGGCCATCAAGATCGTGCGATTTGACTCCCTTGGACTTCTTTTTAGGGGGATATTTGAAAAGCAAAGTCTACGTCAACAAACCAGCCACCCCCCAAGAACTCAAAAACAACATCATTGCCGAGATAAATGCCATAGAACCGACCATGTTGCAAAATGTCATTGAAAATTTCGACCATCGCGTGGACGTCTGTAAATCCAGTCATGGTGAACATTTGAGCTATATTATTTTTAATACATAAATGGTATAAATGAACCTTCAAAATAAAGTACCCAACTTGATTTGAATATCAATCTTTCTTGTTTTAATATGCGTTTACTTTCCTGCGTCCCTTTTGGACAACCCCATATATAAAATTTGTGATATATTTGTGATATACTGTAGCAGTTGAATCTAACACACGTAACCTACAATCTGCAACCCTCAGAGCAATTCGGTGCAACTGGTTTCCTAAATTCAGTTTATTTATGTAATTCGAGAAGGCAAACACATTATTATTATTCATTGTTTATTGATATTAAGCACCAATAGAAAAGAGTCAAAAAGCTGAATAGATACGACCAACAAAGGAAAATATTTCAGTCTTACAGCCTATTGAGAAATTTGAATTAATTATCGTCAGTCGTCCCTACAATTTATTGTAGTACACCTTTATGGCCTCCTTGATTCTCACAGTGTTTGTTCTCCTTCAGAAAGGCTGGGGTATTTCTAGATTTCTACTGTTCCGTGTCAGCGTCAGTGCTTTCCTATTGTGAGGCTGTTTTCTTCTTGAATCTTAGGAAATTTCAGGTTGATATAATAGATCATATAAATCATGAAAAATTTGATGCAAATAGATATTTGTAACATAACCTTAAAACAGAGAACTGACACGGAACAACAGAAAACTATGAAGATCGAGGAGGCCATAAAGGCGTCCTACAATTGTAGGAACGACTGACGATACAACCCTAAATCCCTTCAATGTTCCCAGAGCAAGCGTCAGTGTTTCCAAGGAGATATCCGATATCCATTGTTTCCCAGCAAGGGAATGTCTATAAGTCTGACTCTGGGTTACAGGCGAGTCAAAGTAGATCGTTGATTTATGTCATTACAGCACAAAATTCTATTTAATATTATCACGGCCACGGTTTACGAGAATATACTATTACCCTATGATCACATACAAAAAAATATTGCAACAGGCATTTAGACCCTGAACACACGTAAATTCTTGGTAATTAAGAATGAGTGATTCCAGATACGAAATCTATTTCGGTGTCTGGGCAATCGATAATGAGTAATGCAAAGAGAGATTTTCTTTTGGATAACGACAAGTGCTAATAAATATCTGGCTAGCTGTACAGAAATACAGGTTGTCCTATATAGAACTGCGGCTAACGATTATTCAAAAAGTTAGAATTAGAAAATTTGGTGTCACAGTATAACTAATGATAGCAATTCGGCTACAATAGTTTCAAAATGCTTACACTTCCGGAAGTAGATACCAACTAGGTTATTTTAAATAGCACACCCAGTATATTATTAAATTTTCAGATTCTATTCGGAAATCTAAATATATTTCATATACATATATAATCCTGTGTCTAAGCCTGTTTTTGAGATATCTAAGGCTTAATGTAAGAAATGATAAATACAGGCCAATAAATTGTAACAGAGATCAAAAGAGAGATAATGAAAATTAGATTTTTGAAAACCCAAAAGTCAACTTTTCAAAATAGAAAGAATTTTTTATAACTTTATCCAAATTAATAGTTTTAGAGATACATTGGTTTTTCTAATGATTGATCCACATCGCTTTTACCATAAAATAATTTCACTTGGCCATGGCTGAAATCGGACGAACTGTTAAGGATATCACGCTGTCGACATATCATCGGTAACTGAGATTAACTGATCGAAAAATCCACATGGAATATTTAAGAAAGAAAAATACTACATTTTCATGTATCTCTATACTATACTAAGTGACATATAAATCCGAACACCCAGTTTAAATGGTTTTATTTTAATAAAAGTTGGTGAATGTATTTATCTTACTGTAAATAACAAGTGAAAAATTTTTCAGCCTTATCAGTTGGACATTCCGGTTTTTATACTGCTTTTTTTTTAATTCACTAACGCTCTAAAAATGAATATTTCAGCCGCAGTAAAGAATCAACGTTGGCGGATTTTGGTTCTTGACATCCTATACGATCGGTTACGATGCCTAGAGTACGGAGACCTGTACGATTTCGTCAACTTAGTGAGTTTGATAGGGGCCGTATAGTGGGACTTCGGGAAGCTGGACTTTCTTTTCGGGCAATTGCAGTTAGAATGCAAAGAAGTGTAAGATACTGTGGTTAGGTGTTGTCAGGCATGGCTTCGAGAAGGCCGTACGCAAAGAGCAAGGGGCACTGGACGCCGCCGTAGAACAACAGACCGTGAAGATCGCCGCCTAAGATTATTGGCCTTAAGGGACCGTTTCTCCTCTACCAGGTCCATTGCAAATGAATGGTTTGCAGAACACGGAAGACCTATTGGCATGCGAAGTGTTTACCGACGAATGAGAAGTTTTGGCTTGTTTTCATACCGGCCACACTGGGTCCTCCCTTTAACTCGAGAACACCGACGTAATCGCCTTGAGTGGTGCAGACAACGGTCACTCTGGGATCAGGAATGGAACAGTATTGTCTTTAGTGACGAGTCTCGATTTTGTTTAGGCATGCACGATGGTCGTGCCAGGGTTAGAAGGCGACGTGGTGAAAGGATGAATCCACAGTTTTTTGTTGAAAGACATGTTCATCACACTGTTGGAGTTATGGTTTGGGGTGCTATAGCTTATGGTTTCAGGTCACCTTTAATCTTCATCAGAGGTAAGATGAACGCGCAGCGTTATATCCACGAAGTTCTAGAACCCCATCTTTTACCCTATCTTGACAACCTGACATATCCAACTTTCCAACAAGATAATGCCCCACCACATATTGCAAGAGTCACAATAGACTTCTTTCAACATAATGATGTCACATTGTTACCATTGCCACCAAGATCTCCCGACTTATCCCCAATTGAGGGATATGATGGGTAGGAGATTGCTCAATTTGCAACGTCCTCCTCAGACTCTAGAAGCACTTCGAGAGGAGTTGGTGGTTGCCTGGAATGAGATACCACAGGAGGACATTGACCACCTGATCAGAAGCATGCCTAGGCGCGTTGGAGAATGCTTAGCACATCAGGGTGCATCCACACATTATTAAAGGTCAAAGGGCTTTAAAGCAGTGCAATCATTTTGAAATTTTGATCATTTACTTATTATGCTTCATTAAGTACTTATACAAAATTTTATTAAAATAAAACCATTTAATCTGGGTGTTCGGATTTATATGTCGCTTAGTATAATTTGTGAAGTAGACTACCTTATAAAAAATTATAAGCACGTGTTCAATGCTATATAAAAATTGGTTTCCACTTGAACAACTAGACTGTTTATGTGTTTTAGAATCTAATTTCCATTCTCTTTCTTTTGACCACCCTAAACTATTTTTTATCTAAATCTTGAATAAAATTGCTAAAGTGGGTCCCCTGTTAAAGGAAACTAATCATATAGCAAGAGCAAAAATACGATAAAACATTGTTATAATTAATAAGCATTTGCCATTTCTTAAGCAAAATTTGGAGAATCTTAGCCCTCTGTGGTTCTGCGTAGCTTTGAACCCTTTTTCCAAGCAACTTAATAGAACAGGAGTAGGGTACACTCTAAATGGGTGACCCCAAATTATACGGATCATCACATGATAAGCTCAGAGGTCGTATTGATAAAAAAAATTCCAAAACCTTAAAAATGGTTAGACTTAGGTATAAAATGATAGGCATGAAGTTTATTTAGAAACTCGCACAGAATCCAAAAAATATTATACACACACACACACTTTAAAATAAGTGAGTTGATATCTACCTTCCGTATAACCGGAAGCGTCACAATTTTGAAAATATTATAGCAGAATTGCTCTCATCAGTTATTCTACAAACTCCAGTTTTCATAACTGTGTTACATCTATTTTTTTAGTAATCCATCGCTGCAGTTCTACATGGGACACCCTGTATTTTTTTGTTGGTTGGACTTACTTATCTCACATTCCGAATTAACCAACGATTTACGTGTGCTGTGGCTCTTCAAGACCACCCTAGATACATTTGGGAGGTTATTGTATTAGTATATATTAACACATAAGCAAACTATTTTGTGCCACATAGCACCAAGTACTTACTCGACATTTACTCCTGTTTCTTGGCCTGTCTGAGGTCTGCATTCTACCCGGGAGAACAGCGTTATCTGAATCTGGAAACGAACGAAAAAATCATCTTAGTTTGTTCCAGTAGTCAATATGAGGATTCAAGAAGGGTAGGCCTAGATATTTCGAGATGAATATATGTACACTTTTTAAGCAAATCAACTTTTGCCTGTTAGTGTACATAAGCGAACACGCATATACGCTTATAGGTATGTATGTAAATATTGGTATTATATGTGACAGTGCCATCTAACGGACTAAGAATTTACATACAAGAAATATTTATATGCTTTTTCGCCAAGATTTTTTAGTATGCAGAAAGATAAGCTCGGTATAATTGATGGTTTTAGACTGGTGTTCGGAGGAAGGCTTGAATTTCGAGTCTACAGATTAAGGAAATTGTTGTAAACTGGTTGTCCCTTCTGGTTTTTGTTACTTTTTGTACCGTTTCCTAGCATTAAAAATAAAATCCCAGAAAGGCTACAACAGCGGAGCCTTGATATCTCTTTCATATATATATAAGTAATATAAGTAATATTTATTTGTCTCCAAAATACACAACCATTACACATAGAAATTATATAGAGGACAAATAGATGAAGAGCCCGCAGAAGGGTGGCCCTTGTGCGCGGGTAAAGGAAAATAGAAAATACTTATATACTAACAATGACGTAACACAATAAAATTCTTTTTTTTATTCTAATTAATAAATGAGTGATGTATATGGATTTGAGTGAAATTCCATATACATCATGTAAGTGAAGTATTGATTGTACTCATAGAATATGGTGTATCAGAGGAAGTACTAACCACTAAAGGATAACCTGTGCGTGGCCATTACATCCAACTGAACCAAAACTAAACTTAAGGATTTTAAAATACAACACTACAGATAATTTAAAATGGGCCGCTAAGGCTTAATGACTTAACTAAACTAGCGGCTGATTTATCTATGACTATTTTTTCGGCCGCTTCACAGACCGCTGATTCTAAATAGATCTACACTAAGTATAATATATGAAGGCTTAAAAAGTACTGCGTAGGAAATGGAAAATTTAATCTGAGCATGACCTACAACTTACAATGTATAGCTCGTGCCTTCTATGTACATATGGATTTTAACTCTTGGGACCACGTGCATTCAGGCTTTTATTTGTATTTTAAATGAGTTTAAATTATTTACTTTTTTGTAAGACACTGGGATGGTATTGAAAATTCTTGGACAGATTAAAATCCAGGACCTTTGTATGAGTGTTTTCTACGGCTTTGGGACTACATTCTGAGACAGCATTTTTTGACGGGTGCCATAGCAGTGTTCAATTTGCCTCAATGAGGACCGATTTTTGTACTGAAAAGTAATGAGATTGTACATATATAACTGTCTGACGTCAAAAACATTAGCCTCAGCAAACAACTCGTTTTAGGGATATGTCTTTCTTTTTTTGTATATCAGTTTAAGTATGTATTTTTGTACGCATCCAATGACACCATAGTTTAAATGAGACTGAACAAGTGCAAAATATATTTCTTTTAAAGATTTCTCAGTCAGTAATCCTGTTAGATGCTTAAATTTTGGTAACAGCATTCTAATTTTTTTCACGGTGTATTCTATATGCTTCGTCCATTTCAAGTTTTCATCGATGATAATACCTAGATATTTTATGTCACTGGTCCGTTTGATAGTTATTGTGTTATTAGAACTTAGATTAATGTTTAGCGTGTCGTAGTCTGGCAAGTGATTTTTGTAGGAAGCAAAGGGGACAAAGTTGGTTTTTGCGATATTCACGGTCAAAAGTTTACTGTTATAAAATTCAGGAATAGTTTTAAGATCATCCTCATTGTTCCTTTGCTGTCCAATGAGAAAAGGTCATTTATGTAGATATTGAACAGTACTGGTCCTAAAACCGTCCCTTGGAGGACGCCATATTGTACTACCCCATAATCACTTGTTAGATCGCTGATTCTAACACACTGTTTACGTTCTGATAGATAGCTAGTCATTAGTCGTAAGGTATTTCCCCTAATACCGTTATTTTCGAGTGATTCCAACAGCTTAGCGTGACTTACCGTGTCAAATGCCTTGGTAGGTCCACAAATAAGCATACTGTTGGAATTTTTCCATCTATTAATTTGTATAGTTTCTTAGTTAAAGCCGCTATAGCATCCTATGTAGAAATATATATATACACAGGTATATATAATAATTTTTAATCTGTCTTTAACTTGTCTTGTCATATTTTATATAATTTTAACCATTGTACCATGTATCCAGCTCTCACCATGTTACTGGACGTTTCCCTCATCCTATACGAAAACAACAATTAGCAACATTCTCACATACTACTGTAAGTTGATTCAATTTAAATTCATTTTACACTTTTGTTGCTACTGTTATCATTGTAATTGCAGTTCCTGATGATGATGGCAAAGTCCATTGAAAGCAAGAGAGAATTAAAAAAAGTATAAAGAATCCTCTTTGCTTAAATTTTGTCGAAGTACCCAACAAAAGGCGGAAGCTTTAATTTTTCACCTAACTGGTCTAGACGACAATGACCACGTCTCAAGTTATATATATATATATGCTAGCAAAGAAAACAGGACATTTAAATTGTCAGACAACTTACTCGTCGGTGAGGTTGCAGCCACAAGGTGTTTCAAAACGAACGTAGAGAAGATTGAACTTGTAATCAGTATAGAAACAAAAGGACGGGGACATTGGGCTTGTTGAAAAACGACAGATACCTTCATTACATGTTAAAAATATCAATCCACCCGAACAAATTAAAAAGTATTACACGTGAGAAGACATTTTGGTGAAACAATCGGAATGCAGTCTCTAACCTTCTACTTCCGCTACAGGTGGAGAGGGGGACGGCACGGAAAGATAAAGCGTCGACAGATGACAAGTGATTGACGCGACGGACCGTGGAACTGTAAACCTCCTTGTCCAACTTTGGGTATTAAGTATACGAGGGACGCTCGGTAAACCTCTACCGAAAATTACTAAAATGCTGAATTAACTTGTTTTGGAAAAAAGTGTGTCTTCTCACGTGTAATACTTTTTAAGTTGTTCGGGTGGATTGATTTTTTTAATATGTAACGATGGTATCTGTCGTTTTTCAACAAGCCCAATGTCCCCGTCCTTTTGTTTTTATACTGATTACAAGTTCGATCTTCTCTACGTTCGTTTTGAAACACCTTGTGGCTGCAACCTCGCCGACAAGTAAGTTGTCTGACAATTTAAATCTGTCCTGTTTTCTTTGCTAGCATCACAATTGTGTTTTCAGAATCCTGATGAAGGCTCCATAGAGTCAACTTAAGCCTAAAAAAATTTCCCAATTAACAATTAATTGTATTTTGTGCCCTATATATATATATATATAACTTGAGACGTGGTCATTGTCGTCTAGACCAGTTAGGTGAAAAATTAAAGCTTCCGCCTTTTGTTGGGTACTTAGACAAAATTTAAGCAAAAAGGACTCTTTATACTTTTTTAATTCTCTCTAGCTTTCAATGGACTTTGCCATCATCATCAGGAGCTGCAATTACAATGATAACAGTAGCAACAAAAGTGTAAAATAAATTTAAATTGACTCAACTTACAGTAGTGAGGATGTTGCTAATTGTTGTTTACGTATAGGATGAGGGAAACGTCCAGTAACATGGTGAGAGCTGGATACATGGTACAATGGTCAAAATTATATAAAATATGACAAGAACAAGTTAAAAACAGATTAAAAATTATTTAAAAACATTAGAGCATTACATCGTGAAGCCACTTGATGATTGCACAAAATGGTGGTCATGGAATAATGAGTGAGATGAACCTTTGACAGAAGGCCGAAGGTTGTCAATGTCTGTGTTGAAAGGTAGAACGAATTGTGGGCGTGTTCCAAAACGTTGCCAAATCACTTCAGATGATGTGATTTTCAGAATGTTATGTAAGAAATTGTTAAACCGACCAGAGGCAGTTGAATAAACTATATTTTAATTAATGGGAATTTAAATTAACAAAAAGACAGATGTTAAACAACTGAGTGTCATTTACTCATATTTGCTAAACTGCGAAAAATTGGAGAACTTACATATCTCCCAAAATTTCGACTCTTCACAACCATAAATAGAATCTATGTTTTGGCCGATTCCACCAGTAAATTTCATTCCACTCAAAATCTAATAATTCTCTTCTCACGATTTATTAATAATTGTTAATTTAAATTCCCATTAATTGAAATATAGTTTATTCAACTGCCTCTGGTCGGTTTAACAATTTCTTACATAACATTCTGAAAATCACATCATCTGAAGTGATTTGGCAACGTTGGCACACGCCCACAATTCGTTCCATCTTTCAACACAGACATTGACAACCTTCGGCCTTCTGTCAAAGGGTTCATCTCACTCATTACTCCATGACCACCATTTTGTGCAATCATCAAGTGGATTCACGATGTAATGCTTTAATGTTTTTTAAATAATTTTTAATCTGTTTTTAACTTGTTCTTGTCATATTTTATATAATTTTGACCATTGTACCATCTATCCAGCTCTCACCATGTTACTGGACGTTCCCCTCATCCTATACGTAAACAACAATTAGCAACATCCTCACATACTACTGCAAGTTGAGTCAATTTAAATTCATTTTGCACTATTGTTGCTACTGTTTATCATTGTAATTGCAGCTCCTGATGATGATGGCAAAGTCCATTGAAAGCTAGAGAGAATTAAAAAAAGTATAAAGAGTCCTCGTTGCTTAAATTTTGTCGAAGTACCCAACAAAAGGCGGAAGCTTTAATTTTTCACCTATATATATATATATATATATATATACGAGAGTTGATTTATAAATAGGGTCCTAAAAGGGCTCCAGCTATACTGAAAAATACGAGACGAAACCTGAGATCACCGCTGCGCGTGACTGTTTCCCACTCTTGATTCAAGGTTATTACGTAAAAAACCTATATAATGTCAAAAACGTCGGTAAAATGTCAAGTTGTTCACTAGGTAGCCACTAGTGTGTCGCTAGTTCAAGTGAATGTCAGCTAGTTCAGAGGTGACATTTTATAGGCAGACCTACATAATGTCAAAAAAATATACGTAATGCTTTTTTAAACAATTTTACTTCCCACGCCTACTGGTATGTGTTGACAAGTACCGCTAGGATTTCGATGAATTTTTTTCAAAATGTTACTACTATGCCAAGGACGCAAAATCATTGTAGTTTTTGAAAATCGGAATAGTGGCGGCGAAGAAAAAGGCCAAAAACGGAAAAAATGTAAATCGCTCAAATTTTGTTTTTTGACGTTTCAGAGGTTCGTGATAATTTTTGTAAAAAATTAGAGGTAAAAATACTTTGTGGTGGGGGTTGTAGCGGTGGGTTTGTATCAAATTTTTGATGTTAGTACATGCATACGATCCCGACCTATTAAATATATTTCACACATCATAGATTTCTCCGTACATTAGTTCTTAGAACTTGGTGTTAGATGCTATGCTCTGGTAGAGCTGCCATGTCTGACCGGGTTAGAGCGACGTTGCCAAATGGAATGAATGGACCTGTTTGGTAGAATTTTTCCTCAGAGGCTTTGTACTGCACATAATCCTTTATGTAACAGCGTTGCGTGGGAAATGCGGAGTCAACCCTCTTGACGCTATATTTTATACGAATTCCAAACCTTGTTTCCTTTTCACTTCAGTCAGTCTATTTAGCTTTTGCAGGACATTCTGAACTACAAAGGTCAATAAAGGTGAATGTTTGAAAAAGTGCGAAATATGCCATTTTCGACCACTAAAAACAATATGAAAAAACGAAATGTCAGTGTTGCCAATGTTCTTAAATATTCCTCAAGAAATATTCTCTTTTAGGGTTGAAGATGGCAGAAGATGGAAGAAATGTTCTGATGCGCATTCTTTTTTTGTTCACACTATCATGAAAAACTTAAAAACACATTGACCGGAGCGAAGAAAACTTTTTAAGAAAATGGTAAAAAAATATTTGACGTAAATATGGGTCTAGCAACATGCACTTTTATTATGAGGGGTTCTTTTTGAATGAGATTATGTAAAAAATCCGAATCAGAATATTTTCCCATCAGGTGCTAAGATCCTTCCTGGACTATCACTCCCTACAATACCCAAATTTTCACCCTAAATTTTTACTGGAAATGATCAAGGGCTTCTGAAACCTAAAAAAATAGATTTCATTTTTTTCGTTCTTACCCTGATTCCGTTTCTGAAAAAAATGCACTCTGATTTGATAACGACGTAATAAGCCATTTTAAAGAAAGTGTGATTCAATACGTTTGGCCCGTAGTATAAGATTGCATGTATGCGTTCCTACATCAAGAAGGCGAGGCACGCTTTTTATGTCCGAACCAGAAATAAAATGAGAGATGGATCTAACTGTAAACCGATCTTGGTGATATGCCATTAACCGTTTTTGCTACGTTTGAAAAACGTTTGAAAATGTCCTTAGCGACCACAAACTGGATCTATTGGTTATTTTTTGCTGAAACTGCTGCAACGTATCTTTCAGATTGCCAGTGCTTGAAGATTGATAATGAAAACGGTAGAAAGGAGTAATGGACTGTTATTTATGATAAGGATCGTTTATTGGAACTTTATGAAAATTGATGACTTGTTAGCAGTTCCAGCTAGGAGTGTTACTAAAAAAGTGTTCTTGTTTTCTGGTGATGGTTTGTTATCTCGTGAAGTTTGAACTCTCATCATACCATTTATAACTACGGGAAGATTTCAGGCATACGTATATATACTAAGTGACATATAAATCCGAATACCCAGTTTAAATGGTTTTATTTTAATAAAAGTTGGTGAATGTATTTGTCTTACTGTAAATAATAAGTGAAAAAATTTTCAGCCTTATCAGTTGGACATTCGGGTTCTTATACTGCTTTTTTTTTAATTCACTAACGCTCTAAAAATGAATATTCCAGCCGCAGTAAAGAATCAACGTTGGCGGATTTTGGTTCTTGACATCCTTTACGATCGGTTACGATGCCTAGAGTACGGAGACCTGTACGATCTCGCCAACTTAGTGAGTTTGATAGGGGCCGTACAGTGGGACTTCGGGAAGCTGGACTTTCTTTTCGGGCAATTGCAGTTAGAGTGCAAAGAAGTGTAGACATTGTGGTTAGGTGTTGTCAGGCATGACTTCGAGAAGGCCGTACGCAAAGAGCAAGGGGCACTGGACGCCGCCGTAGACCAACAGACCGTGAAGATCGCCGCCTAAGGTTATTGGCCTTAAGGCACCGTTTCTCCACTACCAGGTCCATTGCAAATGAATAGTTTGCAGAACACGGAAGACCTATTGGCATGCGAAGTGTTTACCGACGAATGAGAAGTTTTGGCTTGTTTTCATACCGGCCACACTGGGTCCTCCCTTTAACTCGAGAACACCGACGTAATCGCCTTGAGTGGTGCAGACAACGGTCACTCTGGGATCAGGAATGGAACAGTATTGCCTTTAGTGACGAGTCTCGATTTTGTTTAGTCATGCACGATGGTCGTGCCAGGGTTAGAAGGCGACGTGGTGAAAGGAGGAATCCACATTTTTTTGTTGAAAGACATGTTCATCACACTGTTGGAGTTATGGTTTGGGGTGCTATAGCTTATGGTTCCAGGTCACCTTTAATCTTCATCAGAGGTAACATGAATGCGCAGCGTTATATCCACGAAGTTCTAGAACCCCATCTTTTACCCTATCTTGACACCCTGCCAGATCCAACTTTCCAACAAGATAATGCCCGACCACATGTTGCAAGAGTCACAATAGACTTCTTTCAACATAATGATGTCACATTGTTACCATGGCCACCAAGATCTCCCGACTTATCCCCAATTGAGCACGTGTGGGATATGATGGGTAGGGGATTGCTCAATTTGCAACGTCCTCCTCAGACTCTAAAAGCACTTCGAGAGGAGTTGGTGGTTGCCTGGAATGAGATACCACAGGAGGACATTGACCACCTGATCAGAAGCATGCCTAGGCGCGTTGGAGAATGCATAGCACATCAGGGTGCATCCACACATTATTAAAGGTCAAAGGGCTTTAAAGCAGTGCAATCATTTTGAAGTTTTTATCATTTACTTATTATGCTTCATTAAGTACTTATACAAAATTTTATTAAAATAAAACCATTTAAACTGGGTGTTCGGATTTATATGTCACTTAGTATATTTTCTTCCTCAAATTGGGCCTCACGACACCTTTCAATCAGATGCTAGCGCTCCCAGTTATTTTAGTTACCGTACCGAGGACATGGGGCACATGAAACAGTTTTTAAAAAATCTGTGTATATCGGAACGAAACGAAAAGTCATTACCTGAGTAAATCGGTACCGTTAAGGCTGAGATCAGAAACCTTATTCTTGAAATGAGAGGGTAGAATACCTGCGAAATACCATCAGTTGTCACAAATTATCGGGATGGGGAAATACATTCCTCATACAGTAAATGTGCCTAAGTCAGGGTCCAACGGCAGGTTCAACAAATCGTGCGACACTGCTCATCAGTAGAAGATCAAGGTACACAAAACCTTCTTAGAAAACCAGAGTGTAGAGAACAGACAAGACGACGTCGAGTTAAAAAATATAACGAAGCGGTCCGCAATGCCAAAGCCCAGCAAGATACAAGTATAAAGGTGAGACACAGGGTAATGTCGCAGCGCAATGGCAGTCAGTCTTTTTGGACGCTGGCCAAGTAGATTGAAAGGAACTTCCCACAGAGTAGCCTTCTATCACGGGATAGAACGATTGTAACCCACTCAAAGGCTAAGGCGGAAGAAGAGGACCGTGCTCACTATTTCTCAGTAATTCTATTCTTTCGTTCAATACGAGTAATTGAGATTCAGGAGGTGTAAGTATGGGTAGTGCCAATGAGTCTGCACTCTGCTTTGAGCATACTAGCTCTATTAAAACTGCATAGTGATATCACTGTTTGAAATGTTAAGAGCATTATTGTTAATTGGAAGAGTAAAGTAAAGAGTAAAGGTAGTGAAACAGTATCAGGCAAGGCGTTTGTGATAAATTAAGAGGAAATAGTGTTGGAATGGAAGAATTATCTGCAATGGGGGAAGGGGGGATTTTAGGAGATCATTCTTCTAGAACACTAAAAATCAGTTTTTGATTGTGCATTGCTGTGTGTTTATGCGATAAAAAGAGTTGGCTTGATTTGGGTTAACGAATTTTTATTACTAGGAGGAACAGTTAAAAACAGTTTTAACATACTTGGTGGGGCCTTTATAGACGATTGAAATACAGAAATTTGTACAAAAAGGTGTTATATAACACATCCTACTGATAATAGAGAGCGCGAGTGTTGTTGATTAGTGTCGTTTGATGTAAATAAATTTCCGGTGACTTGATCAGGACGACTTTGAAATCTATACCTGTTGTGTACTATAATGTGGCCAAAACCTCTACGTGGGTTAGAAGCGACTTTTTTGCTCCCTAAAGTTCTCATGTTACTTGCCTATCTTTGTTCCCTGCGAAAGCTCGTTTCTTGAGTGAATCGCTTGGTCAATTCTTAATTAGCTTGACCTTGGGATCCATGGGAGATTTCAAACAACCCATTTTCTATCTCGAATTGTAATTTCGGATTTTTCGATGGCCATAGTCGATTACAGCGTCCCATATTACTTAAGTGTACCAAGCTTCATTCGCTTGTAACAACAGGAAACGAAAATAACAATTTTGGACTTGAAAATTAGTATGACCAGATGGAGAGGTTTACGACTTCGGAGTATTTCGGGTCAATAGACTGTGCAGAGCAGAATTTATGTGTTTGCCATCTCATAAAATACAAAAGTCGGGCTCGGCACTGTATTTGACGCTCAAAGCCAGCATCATTTTCTTTACTAGCAAGGGCTGAGCCAGCCTTGTTTTCGATGTTATCCACGTTTGAACAAATGAGGGGTGACAGGTCAATGCCGCTCTTGTTTAACAACCAAAGATGATTTTTATGAAGCCGCATAATTGGCAAACTCAACCCTTTGTAAAAGCCAGACGCATCACAGCCCTAGATGCGTAAGGCCTCTTGAGTCACTGTGCCTCAAGGTTCCTTCAACCTTTAATGGCGCATGTCCCTTTTTTCAACAACCTGTATGGAGTAGTATTATAAAAGCTGTCGACTTATTGTTTATATACTAAGTGACATATAAATCCGAACACCCAGTTTAAATGGTTTTATTTTAATAAAAGTTGGTGAATGTATTTATCTTACTGTAAATAACAAGTGAAAAAATTTTCAGCCTTATCAGTTGGACATTCCGGTTTTTATACTGCTTTTTTTTAGTTCACTAACGCTCCAAAAATGAATATTTCAGCCGCAGTAAAGAATCAACGTTGGCGGATTTTGGTTCTTGACATCCTTTACGATCGGTTACGATGCCTAGAGTACGGAGACCTGTACGATTTCGTCAACTTAGTGAGTTTGATAGGGGCCGTATAGTGGGACTTCGGGAAGCCGGACTTTCTTTTCGGGCAATTGCAGTTAGAGTGCAAAGAAGTGTAGACACTGTGGTTAGGTGTTGTCAGGCATGGCTTCGAGAAGGCCGTACGCAAAGAGCAAGGAGTACTGGACGCCGCCGTAGAACAACAGACCGTGAAGATCGCCGCCTAAGATTATTGGCCTTAAGGGACCGTTTCTCCACTACCAAGTCCATTGCAAATGAATGGTTTGCAGAACACGGAAGTGTTTACCGACGAATGAGAAGTTTTGGCTTGTTTTCATACCGGCCACACTGGGTCCTCCCTCGAGAACACCGACGTAATCGCCTTGAGTGATGCAGACAACGGTCACTCTGGGATCAGGAATGGAACAGTATTGTCTTTAGTGACGAGTCTCGATTTTGTTCCACAATTTTTTGTTGAAAGACATGTTCATCACACTGTTGGAGTTATGGTTTGGGGTGCTATAGCTTATGGTTCCAGGTCACCTTTAATCTTCATCAGACGTAACATGAACGCGCAGCGTTATATCCACGAAGTTCTAGAACCCCATCTTTTACCCTATCCTGACACCCTGGCAGATCCAACTTTCCAACAAGATAATGCCCGACCACATGTTGCAAGAGTCACAATAGACTTCTTTCAACATAATGATGTCACATTATTACCATGGCCACCAAGATCTCCCGACTTATCCCCAATTGAGCACGTGTGGGATATGATGGGTAGGAGATTGCTCAATTTGCAACGTCCTCCTCAGACTCTAGAAGCACTTCGAGAAGAGTTGGTGGTTGCCTGGAATGAGATACCACAGGACATTGACCACCTGATCAGAAGCATGCCTAGGCGCGTTGGAGAATGCGTAGCATATCAGGGTGCATCCACACATTATTAAAGGTCAAAGGGCTTTAAAGCAGTGCAATCATTTTGAAATTTTTATCATTTACTTATTATGCTTCATTAAGTACTTATACAAAATTTTATTAAAATAAAACCATTTAAACTGGGTGTTCGGATTTATATGTCACTTAGTATATTATAATTCTCCAAGATGTCCAACCATGTGCTGTATTTGCCCATTCTTATAAAATTTGACAATTTCTATTATCCGAACTATATATACCTGAAAAGTAACAAATTCCATATTCCTTAAAAAAGTATTTCCAGAAAAAATCCTCCTTATAACTAATCATAAGGTTTTATGATATGACTTTTTCAACAACAAAGGAAAACGCATAACTTGCGTCAAAGTTTGAGATGTGGCAACGCTGGCGATTAAATTGGTGATCGACATGACGTATAACAGTAAGAGATACGAAGTTGCTTGAATAGGAGGAAAGTTTCTTATTTAGGTAACTAACAAAATGTCACTAAAGAAGTTTAGACAACCAAAGTATGTACTTCCAGAGGGAGACTGAGAAAACCGAATTTTCCCAAAATCGTTTTAATTTTTACCTGATTTTATCTGTAGTGAGAATTCAAAATAAATGTCACATTGATATTGCCACATTTTCTCATTTTCAAGATGTCATAATGAGAATTTCAACATAACGTTAATACCATATTGGATTTTTGCGCAGGTAAATAGACTTTTTAATTCTGATTCCAAAAATGTATATGTTATACATTGGCATTGTCAAAAGTTAGCTGTTTCAAAAAAACACTAGGTAGGCCTTAAAATTATCATTGGTTTCATATACCAGATTTATTCCAAAATATTTTTCTTTATTTTTCCTTATTTTACTTGAAATGGGATTTCAAACTAAGTTACATGTAGTCATTGTCATTTTTATCTCCTCTACAAGATGAGGTTGCTTCTTTCGACTTCCGTCAACAACCTTGTTTTATCATATGGATGCTTTATAGGAATTTTGTACATTTAACTAGAGTTTTCAGTTCTAAATTCAGTGATATATTTCCTTAGTTGGCTCTGATAAGGTATGGGCAGGGATGTTGGCGACACACTTTTTATCACTTTTTTCGATCCATCTATCTGTTACTGACTTTTCATTGAAAACAGTCACTTTTCCTACTATTTTTGCTCTTGCAGTACATATTTTAGTTTATGAAATGAGATTTTTTTAATAAAAATTAACTGTGACAAAGTTGTTCATGTACCGGGTTCTCCTCAAGCTGAGCCAATATGTATTTCATGAGAAATTTCTGTGATCAGTTGGAATCTACGTTGAATTTCAATTCAACTTTGCTAAAAGCACTCTATATATATTCTCTGGGGATTCCAAACTCGGAAAGGGCAAGCAATACAATACAAAGGGCAAAGTTGTGCATTTAGTGTTGGAGAATGCGTAGCATATCAGGGTGCATCCACACATTATTAAAGGTCAAAGGGCTTTAAAGCAGTGCAATCATTTTGAAATTTTTATCATTTACTTATTATGCTTCATTAAGTACTTATACAAAATTTTATTAAAATAAAACCATTTAAACTGGGTGTTCGGATTCATATGTCACTTAGTATATGTATGTATTTTCTTAATTTTTTTTAGTCATCAATATACTCACCATGAAATAAAAAGGTTTTAGAATACTGCTCCAAACAAGCAGTTAAAAAAAGGACACGCAACCTTAAGTTTAGCTCCAATCATGCAAAAACCTCAAACTTCTTTTATACCGAATGCCCTTGAAGTTAGTATATCGTCCTTGACCAAAGTCGAACCCTGCGGAACACACACAACCCGTATCTGAGGCACACAGATATAACAGTATCTGTTACGTTATTGCCTATTTTGTCCCATGTAGGAAACGCAATAATAACTCAGCAGTGTCGGCATGACAAAATTAACTATTGGTCTCGTGTTGAATTATAGATCCGTTCTGATATGGTTATACTATATTGGGACCTCTGTCGGAAGAACGGGGTCACCAAAGAGACACAATGCTTTTTATAGCAGTACCGGACAACGGTACACGATGCCTTGGACTTTGCGACTATGATAATTGAATACCTTCCAAAAGTGTGTAGCAGTTGACCGAAACAAGTTGGCCATGACCGTGTGAAAACAAAAGATAATGTACGAATTTTATCTCAACGAATTCATTGCACAGATTTACAGGTGGTTAGGAAAGTGCATGGATAAAATTTTGCATTGGCAATTCTAACGACAGTTTATATCAGGGGTCATCAAGGTTTTTGAAAAAACAAAAAAGACTTCTAGATTGACCCTGTACTTCACACGAATCACTGTCATCAGTTTATAAAGTATTAAGTTCATTACACGTCAGCGCCTCTGAGGAAAAGTGAACAGAGTCAGTCAATCAGGCCCATATAATTTTGACGACGTTGCGGCTGAAAATTACTCATTCCTTCAAAGTGCATATATGCCAGGTGACCCAATAATAAAGGACGCCTGCTATATCTAAGCAACGGATTAACCTAGAAAAAATTTCATAACAAGTCGCAAAGGAAGATTTACTGGACAACAAATTTTAGTTTTTTAATTGTATATTGTGGGAAAAGTGCACTTCTTTGTTAATTTTGGGGCGCTGAATCCAAAAATGACAATGAAATAAAAAAAATAGTTGCGGTTTAGAAAAAAACTTTTTATTTTTAAGGATATATTAAAAAAAGTAACAAGATTCATATACTTATAAGAATCACTATGTGCGCTGTCTTTTTGCTGTTCTTTTATGGATCGTTTCTGGAGCATCTCTACCAAGAGTTCAACAGTAGTCTGCAAGCATGAAAGGATTCCACTTCCCTGGTACCTTTTTTCCATTGTTGAAATATCCTGATGAAAACGTTCACCGTGCTCATCACTTACAACTCCGCAATTGTCAGGAAAAAAGTCCAGGTGTGAGTGTAGGAAATGTATCTTAAGAGACATATTACAGCCCATCTTTTGATACGATGACAGCATATTTTTGACAAGGGTTTTATTGTTGTCAGCTTTTCTATTTCCCAAGAAATTAGTGACCACCAGACGGAAATCATTCCAAGCAGTTTTTTCAATACCTGTTAAAGTGTTTTCAAACTGTGTATCTTTCAAAATATTTCGAATCTGTGGCCCAACAAAAATACCTTCTTTAACCTTTGCCTCACTTAGTCTTGGAAATTTCTGACGCAGGTATTGAAAAGCTGACCCATCTCTATCTAATGCCTTGACAAAGTTTTTCATTAGGCCCAACTTGATATGCAGTGGTGGTAATAAAATTTTTTTCGAATCTACTAATGGCATATGCTGTACATTTTTTTGACCTGGCTCTAGGAATTGACGAACAGGCCAGTTTTGTCTGGTGTAATGAAGTGCCTTTGCCCGACTGTCCCATTCACACAAAAAACAGCAAAACTTTGTGTAGCCTAGCTGCAGCCCAAGTAAAAGTGCAACAACTTTCAAATCGCCACAAATATGCCATTGGTGCTCATCGTATTTTATGCATGTCAATAGGTACTTCATATTGTCATATGATTCTTTCATGTGAACTGCATACCCTACAGGAAGAGATGGTAAAATATTTCCAATATGCAATAACACTGCCTTTAAACTCAATGTTGAACTGTCTATAAACAATCTCCATTCTTCTGGGTTATAGTTTATATTTAAAGCCGCCAGTAAGCCGTTAATGTTACTGCAGAAAACCAAGTTATTCTCCATATTGAAAAATGGTTCTAAGTCTTTGTGGCGTTTACGAAAAACACATACCGAAACATCGTCTTCTAACAAGTTCCACTGCTGCAGTCTTGATCCAAGTAACTCTGCCTTACATTTTGGAAGTTCTAAATCTCTTACAAGATCATTTAATTCTGACTGTGTTATTTTGTGCGGTTGGTGGCTTGACGTGCTCGGTATAAAATCAGGATCTCTTGACGTTGATGGCATATCTTCTTCCTGATGAATCACTCGATCGCCATGATCTGATTCGTTTTCTGATTCGCAAGTGTAGGATTCTGGGGTTTTGGAATAGGATTTTCGTCACTGTGAGGTACAGGTCTCATCGCAGATGGTATGTTTGGGTAGTTAATAACCGATTTTTTTTTCTTGAACATACCATGTGGCTTGTCCAACACAAGGTACCATGCAAAAGTAACAATCATTAATATGATTTGTAGGCTCTCTCCAAACCATTGGGACAGCAAAGCGCATAGACCGTTTTTTGCCATTTAACCAGCTCCTCAGACTTGAAGCACATGTATTACAGCAGATGTGGGGTGCCCACTGTTTGTCTTGATCACCTAGTTTACAACCGAAATAAAGCTGATATGCTTTTGTTATTAATGGAGTAATAGACCGTCTCTGAGACGCAAAAGTCACATCACCACACACGTAACAAAACTGATCTGGATTGTTTACACACTTTCGAGACATCTTGCATGAACGCTATCAGCCAATTGAGGAAAAAATGGCTAATATAAAACAATATAATGTACACGTATGTATAGCGTAACACAATCATTCTTGTGAATTACAGTATATTAACACTGTCACAGCAGGAACACATATAATTACCGTATCTCTAAAACTTGAACTAATATTGAAAAAATAAGTTTCATTCTGGTTTTAGCACATTAAAAATAGTAATATTTTGTTGATTTTATTTAGGATATTTTTTGGCTGTTGATCAGTGTTATTTACAGCTTCCTAAAATGGGCGCTGGGGAGCGTATTTCCAATTTCAACGCCATTATTTTGCAAAAATGCATAATTAATGTACTTATTTGAAAACTCTGATTGCTCAATTTTCGAACTTTTGTCTTGACGTTGTTTTTCCACGTTTTGTTTCGTTTAGGGTGGGAAAAGGGTTGAATGTCATTTTGCTGAGTTTCTTTGTAAAATTTCAAATACTTTTTCAATATGCATAAAAAATTCTATAAAATAAATATGCTTAAATTACAATTTCCAAGTACTACTGAATAAAAAAAATCAACCTATGAATAATTATGTAAAATGTATCAATAATGTTACGATTTCAAGATATTTTACTTCGAATTTTATTTTTATGCTTTATAACCGATAGAGGTCGTAAGTGTTGCCTCGTATATGAAAAAAATACATACTTCCAATATACCTCATATTTTAATACTTGAAATACGAATAATTCAGGGAATACCGAGTTTTGCCGCTTGTGGTAGTTATATTTTATAATTTGTATTATGATTTTTTTTACATCCATTATATACTAAGTGACTTATAAATCCGAACACCCAGTTTAAATGGTTTTATTTTAATAAAATTTTGTATAAGTACTTAATGAAGCATAATAAGTAAATGATAAAAATTTCAAAATGATTGCACTGCTTTAAAGCCCTTTGACGTTTAATAATGTGTGGATACACCCTGATGTGCTACGCATTCTCCAACACGCCTAGGCATGCTTCTGATCAGGTGGTCAATGTCCTCCTGTGGTTATCTCATTCCAGGCAACCACCAACTCCTCTCGAAGTGCTTCTAGAGTCTGAGGAGGACGTTGCAAATTGAGCAATCTCCTACCCATCATATCCCACACGTGCTCAATTGGGGATAAGTCGGAAGATCTTGGTGGCCATGGTAACAATGTGACATCATTATGTTGAAAGAAGTCTATTGTGACTCTTGTAACATGTGGTCGGGCATTATCTTGTTGGAAAGTTGGATCTGCCAGGGTGTCAAGATAGGGTAAAAGATGGGGTTCTAGAACTTCGTGGATATAACGCTGCGCGTTCATGTTACCTCTGATGAAGATCAAAGGTGACCTGGAACCATAAGCTATAGCACCCCAAACCATAACTCTAACAGTGTGATGAACATGTCTTTCAACAAAAAACTGTGGATTCCTCCTTTCACCACGTCGCCTTCTAACCCTGGCACGACCATCGTGCATGCCTAAACAAAATCGAGACTCGTCACTAAAGACAGTACTGTTCCATTCCTGATCCCAGAGTGACCGTTGTCTGCACCACTCAAGGCGATTACGTCGGTGATCTCGAGTTAAAGGGAGGACCCAGTGTGGCCGGTATGAAAACAAGCCAAAACTTCTCATTCGTCGGTAAACACTTCGCATGCCAATAGGTCTTCCGTGTTCTGCAAACCATTCATTTGCAATGGACCTGGTAGTGGAGAAACGGTCCCTTAAGGCCAATAATCTTAGGCGGCGATCTTCACGGTCTGTTGTTCTACGGCGGCGTCCAGTGCCCCTTGCTCTTTGCGTACGGCCTTCTCGAAGCCATGCCTGACAACACCTAACCACAGTGTCTACGCTTCTTTGCACTCTAACTGCAATTGCCCGAAAAGAAAGTCCAGCTTCCCGAAGTCCCACTATACGGTCCCTATCAAACTCACTAAGTTGACGAAATCGTACAGGTCTCCGTACTCTAGGCATCGTAACCGATCGTAAAAGATGTCAAGAACCAAAATCCGCCAACGTTGATTGTTAACTGCGGCTGAAATATTCATTTTTAGAGCGTTAGTGAATTAAAAAAAAGCAGTATAAAAACCGGAATGTCCAACTGATAAGGCTGAACATTTTTTCACTTGTTATTTACAGTAAGATAAATACATTCACCAACTTTTATTAAAATAAAACCATTTAAACTGGGTGTTCCGATTTATATGTCACTTAGTATACGTAAGTACGAGTATATGAACATTTTGTGAAACAATGTAAAACGAGAAAAATAAACTGGGTATCCCATTAAAAAAACTAAGTCTGATTTATAGCTAACAATTGACAGCTCGTAGCAAAAATTTGACTAGCCACTATATTTTCGTAAAAATTGTACAAGAGCCAGTTTTTAACTCTACGATATGTTAAAGCATTACGGAGATATGAGGTGGGTGCCAAAACTCAATATTTTCAATTTTGTTCTGCACAGAAACAAAGGGGACTATGAAAATTTTAATTATATCATCGGTCTTTTCACAAAAGGGTAGCACAGTATTGGCGAAAACCGCAACTCTCTATCCTACCCCGTAAAATCATCGAAAATGGGACGCTCTGTACACAAGGTATGTAGAATTACCGGGGTTGGAAGTTACCAGTCCATAAAAAAAATATCGTATTTGGCATTTTTCCCCGCCGCCACTGGACAGACTTTCAAAACTACGAAGTGTTTCTCGTCCTTTTAATAGTAGTAACCTAACATAGTATCTCATTCCCGAAATTCGTCCAGTGGTGTAGAAAGTAAAGAGACTGGATCATGTAATTTTATCCTTGAAAAAACACAATGAAAGCCTCAATCAGTAGATCGTATTCGAGAAGACAATAATTGATTTTCATTTATAATACGCAATTTACCTACCTACATAGTTGCTTCAAAGAGAACATACATAAAGAACCGTCAAGTAAGTGAAAAATGGTTATTGTAATGTCACTTGCTGTACGTCTACTTATCGTCAGATGACTTTTATGTCTCTCTGTGGGCAACGGTATATTCAAGCTCATGTTCGTGCAATATATTCAGGCCAATAAAAGCTCTGGATAGTATTATTCACAATTTAATATTCTACCCGATCTAACCGATCATCATCATTAAACTGTAACGATCAGTTTAAGATGAGAACATTTGTCAAACATTCTTTTGAAAAATTAAAACTTAATTCGAAGTTTTTTAGTTCATCTACATTAAGAATCTTTTATGGAATAATCTAATTCATTTTATTGCAGAAACCTTAGATGTTCTATGCATGTGATATGAAAGGAATTTCCGCTGCAAGTTTATAGTTATCAAAGCTTAAATGATGAGTAATTTTAATAAACATCTGAAATGTCTGAATAGCGAATAATATGCGTGCTAGGAATTGCATTGATTTCTAATTAGCTCTGTTGAACAGTAACATATCCATTGATAAAACTAGCCATTTAGCTCTTCTCAAAAAAAAAATCACAGTCCTAAACCTAATGGTTTCGTTTTAAATTCGATTGAAAGTTCAATATCCCATTTTTTTTCCAAATTTCACAAAATTGCAAATATTTCCTGAACTATAAAATTTCGGACCACACATATAGAGGTTCATTCGATAGGTTTTGAGGCACTCTATCACCTGACTTCCGTTGATCCACTACTAACTTTACACCCTGTATATGTAATGACATTAGTAACAGGATAGTCTTTTTGATTATGAAATTAAAATGTAATATGATTTCAAGCAGTTCACAAATGAAGATGTGCATCACTTTAGTTCTGATATACTCGTAGCTTCCGTCCATCCGACCATAGAAGATCAACCACGGACAGCTGTTTTGTGCTTTTTCTCGACTCATCAAGATGATCTAGGATTGGTCCCAGGTAGGACAACGAACGGAAGCTGAGCAACTATTTTATACTAAGTGACATATAAATCCGAACATCCAGTTTAAATGGTTTTATTTTAATAAAAGTTGGTGAATGTATTTATCTTACTGTAAGTAACAAGTGAAAAAATTTTCAGCCTTATCAGTTGGACATTCCGGTTTTTATACTGCTTTTTTTTAATTCACTAACGCTCTAAAAATGAATATTTCAGCCGCAGTAAAGAATCAACGTTGGCGGATTTTGGTTCTTGACATCCTTTACGATCGGTTACGATGCCTAGAGTACGAAGACCTGTACGATTTCGTCAACTTAGTGAGTTTGATAGGGGCCGTATAGTGGGACTTCGGGAAGCTGGACTTTCTTTTCGGGCAACTGCAGTTAGAGTGCAAAGAAGTGTAGACACTGTGGTTAGGTGTTGTCAGGCATGGCTTCGAGAAGGTCGTACGCAAAGAGCAAGGGGCACTGGACGCCGCCGTAGAACAACAGACCGTGAAGATCGCCGCCTAAGATTATTGGCCTTAAGGGACCGTTTCTCCACTACCAGGTCCATTGCAAATGAATGGTTTGCAGAACACGGAAGACCTATTGGCATGCGAAGTGTTTACCGACGAATGAGAAGTTTTGGCTTGTTTTCATACCGGCCACACTGGGTCCTCCCTTTAACTCGAGAACACCCACGTAATCGCCTTGAGTGGTGCAGACAACGGTCACTCTGGGATCAGGAATGGAACAGTATTGTCTTTAATGACGAGTCTCGATTTTGTTTAGGCATGCACGATGGTCGTGCCAGGGTTAGAAGGCGACGTGGTGAAAGGAGGAATCCACAGTTTTTTGTTGAAAGACATGTTCATCACACTGTTTGAGTTATGGTTTGGGGTGCTATAGCTTATGGTTCCAGGTCACCTTTAATCTTCATCAGAGGTAACATGAACGCGCAGCGTTATATCCACGAAGTTCTAGAACCCCATCTTTTATCCTATCTTGACACCCTGGCAGATCCAACTTTCCAACAAGATAATGCTCGACCACATGTTGCAAGAGTCACAATAGACTTCTTTCAACATAATGATGTTACATCGTTACCATGGCCACCAAGATCTCCCGACTTATCCCCAATTGAGCACGTGTGGGATATGATGGGTAGGAGATTGCTCAATTTGCAACGTCCTCCTCAGACTCTAGAAGCACTTCGAGAGGAGTTGGTGGTTGCCTGGAATGAGATACCACAGGAGGACATTGACCACCTGATCAGAAGCATGCCTAGGCGCGTTGGAGAATGCGTAGCACATCAGGGTGCATCCACACATTATTAAAGGTCAAAGGGCTTTAAAGCAGTGCAATCATTTTGAAATTTTTATCATTTACATATTATGCTTCATTAAGTACTTATAATATAATATAATATAATAATAATATAATAAAACCATTTAAACTGGGTGTTCGGATTTATATGTCACTTAGTATATATCGAGGTATACGAAAATGTAAGTTTTATTTGTTGCTGTTGTTCTGCAATCAAAGACGTTTATTATTATTACAATTATTCTTAATACGTAAAAACGAAAATTGCAGCAACATGCTGGTTAATACTTACGTGGGATAAAAGTTGTAATCGTAAGTAGTAATTAGTTTTATTTTAAGAATAACAATGCCATTGTCTAAAGACAATATATTTCTGTAGAATTCATATTTATTGAAATATTGACTACGGTTTAAATGAAACTTTATTATTGTTTTGAAAATAGTTGCTATTACGGTAGATGTGCTACTATTGCTTCTGCAGTCGTTTTGCTTACTTATGCACTTAAAGTAAAATGATACCTTAGCGTTGTCTCTTGATTTGTTGAAGTAAAACTGCCAAATCACTTTTTCTAAAAAAAAAAGAAGTACCAGTGGACACCCTCTAGAGATACGATAAAAGCTCCAACAGACAAAAGCCTGGTATTTCTTATAGGCATGAATTATTTATTATGCTGAATACTAAAATGAAGTTATCTACTGAATGGAGGAAAAGTACAGTGCAGCAAAACTTTTTTTGGATATAAGTACAGTCATCTCCATAATCACGACATTAAAAGTATTGAATCTGAGTTAAAAGAAGACATAAAATCTATTAGTATGTGAGCAAAGAATCTTAGCCTGTTTAGAACTGTTTAGAAACGATGCCAAAAGAAATTTTAAAATGAAATTAAATGGTGAGACTATAGAAGTGAGTCAGCGAAAACATTGGGCTTACCAGTGAGGATTGTTTTTCCATTTTACGACAATTATATCTTAATGAACAATTCCTTCACTATACAACTGAAAAAGATTTGTGTGGATCTTTGGTAATCTTCAAGATTAGTTATTGCGATTTAGTTTATCTTCCATTTCTCGACTCATTATCTCTCACACGTATCCAGAAAATCAAAAATTCATGTTGTAGGTCGATCAATAATTTGAAAAAGTATGATCATATGGGCCTTTTTTTCAAAGACATGAACTGGTTGAGAGTAGAAGAACTGTGTGAGCTACACTTAGTTACTTACACCCACAGACTTTGCTCTCATCCATTTTGAGAAATAAGCTGATATCTGGAAGCAATATTCATTCTAGGGTCATTCGATTCACAATGCCCCTTCACAGGACATCATTCTTTACCTACAACGCAGTTATTTTTACAATGATTTACCTCGAGCCACAAAATTACTATCTATTTCTATGACAAATTTAAAGGACGTGTAGAAATTTGTTTTGAATAGAAATATATAAATCACTAAAAATTATCACCTCAGACAAATATTCCAATATAACATTCCTTTGTTTGTATAACTGATACAATTTATACTTTTAACACCTAGAATAATAATAATAATAATATTTATTTACTTTAAAATACAGGGAACATGAAACGAGTAAATAAATATAATATATCCATAGGAGGACAACGCCTGTGCATGGATCATATGTATGTTGAATTGCAAAATATAATAAAATAGAGAGAAAAAAGAAATTATTGGTAAGAATGGTAGAGCATTTATTGTGTAATATTTGAGATTATTTTATTAATTTGATTTCTCCCAATCGTGTCAATAAATTTTTTTAATTTTTTTTTGAAGCCTAATGTATTGCGTAATTGTTTTAAATTATTTGGTAAATGTTCGTACAATTTTGGAGCTATATACAGGTGACATCGTTTCATTAGGGATTTGTTTGGTTTAGGAACATTTTTTGCGCGTAATTTATATCTGGTTTTATGATTATGTTTAATTATGTCGTGTTCACTAATAGTTTTGTGATAATGAGTGATGGTATGTAAGAAGTAAAGTTGTTTAGTATCATATACTTGTGCATCATTATATAAGTCATTAGTTGGGTATAATTTTGATTTGCCTAACATTGATTTTAAAATTCTTCTTTGAAGCACATCTAAATCGTTAAAGTATGTCGTGCATGCAGCACCCCACACTACTATACCATATGTTATGTGTGGCTCGACTAAAGCTTGATATATTATTCGTAGATAATATTCAGTTAATATACCGGTTAGAAATTTTATTTTATATGCTATGAATCTAATTTTCTTTAGTATGTGAGAAATATGTACATCCCATCTCAAGTGGGGATCTAGATAAATTCCTAAATATTTTGTATCATTAACTCTATTGATTTTTATATTTTTATCATTTACCTTAAACCGAAGGTGGTTATATTTTGGTAGATGATTAGATAATGATGAAAATGGTAAAAAATGAGTTTTAGTAAAGTTAATTGTTAATTTTCGGTTATTAAACCACTGAATAATTTTGCAAAAGTCATTTTGGATAATATCTTTTAAGTCGTTCCAATCCTTACCTTTATAGAGTATAGCAGTATCGTCTGCAAAACTGACTATTTTACCAGTACTGTTAATTTTGAATATATCGTTTAAATAAATATTGATTAACAGAGGACCCCAAATTGTACCTTGTGGAACACCACATTTAACAAACATTTCTTTACTATACGAGCTTAATAATTTTACTGATTGCGGTCTATTTGATAAATAATTTTCCATTAAAGTATACATCTTTCCACGAAAACCTATTCTTTCTAAGATTTCCAAAAGTATATTGTGGTTAACTGTGTTAAACGCTTTTTGTAAGTCCACAAATACGCATATCGATGGTACTTTTCCATCTATATTTTGGGTTATTTCATCTACTATACTTAATACCCCATCTGTTGTAGATTTGCCCGCTATAAAACCATATTGATTTGAATTTAGAATTTTGAATTTATTAAGAAAATTAATCATTTTATTAAGGAGTAATTTCTCAAAAACTTTAGCTAAACTAAGTGAAATAGGTCGATAGTTAGTGACGTCCGTATTATCATTAGATTTATAGATAGGTATGATGATTGCTGTCTTAAAAGCTGATGGAAATACTCCAGATTGGAAGGATTTGTTAATGATATAAGCAAGTGGTTCTGTTATTTGTTTGGCCAGTATCTTTAGATGTTCAGCTCTAATTTCGTCAACTCCAGGGCTTTTTTTATTTTTTAGAGTCATAATGGCATTGAAAACATCCTGATAGTCTACTTCAGTTAATACAAATGAATTATTCAGTCTTGTTTCATGCAGATGAATATCAGCATTTTGTTTGATATTATTTGCTAAGTTTCCTCCTATATTCGTGAAAAATTCTATGAACTCATCACATATTTGCTGAATATTGAGTAAAAGAACTATGTGAGCTACACTTAGTTACTTACACCCACAGACTTTGCTCTCATCCATTTTGAGAAATAAGCTGATGCCCCTTCACAGGACATCATTCTTTACCTACAACGCAGGTATTTTTACAATGATTTATCTCGAGCCACAAAATTACTATTCTATTTCTATGACAAATTTAAAGGACGTGTAGAAATTTATTTTGAATAGAAATATATAAATCACTAAAATTTATCACCTCAGACAAATATTCCAATATAACATTCCTTTGTTTGTATAACTGTTACAATTTATACTTTCAACACCTAGAATATTGAATATCATTCACTTATATGTTACATACATCATATTTTTATGCAGCTACATTTTTAACTAATGTTTTTATGTTTTTGTATTCTGTTTTTCAGTTTTTTTTTTGGGTAAAGGGGAAGACTAGCATTATGATGAACTTTGCCCCTAAATAAAGACAATTTATTATAATTGTTATCATTGTTATTTGAAAGATGTACTTAATGTAATCAGAAAAGCAGCATCAATAAATATTTTAGATGAACAAGAACAGTGTTTCATTGAGACTAGCTTGATTCCAAAATTTTCTAGGCCCTTAAAACATTTTCATTTCGTCTTCAGGTGATCAGAAAGTTGAAACCATTTACTACTTTTTTATTTAAACTCATTTAAAATTAATATTACGCGCAAAAACTCGAAAATAATGCATTGTACAAAGATTTTTCGGCCTTGGCATAGAAGTAAGTTTATCTCAAAATTACATCAAATTGTGATATTGACTATCAGAGGCGTCAAGGTTTGGCGAACAGATGAAGACAAACAGGTTGTTAGCATAGGAAGTAAGACGAACGAGTATAAAATGATAATTTTAAACACTATATAACTGTATGAGAGTGTGAAACAACCGCACTGTTGGCGATGTTTTTGACAAAAATAAATCTTCACTTTTGCATTAGACTTTGTCCTCAAGAAGAAACGCACTCTGTTCAATTAGAAATCGCAAATATTATACATAGGTATACTAACAAAAATATGCGCCCAGAAACAAGTTCACATCGAAATGCATCATCATGAGTAATCAACAACCAGTGCCTTGCTCCCTGGTACCCATCAGAATAAGAATGGCCACCAAACTTGCCCCTGACTTTTGTCCAGTACCTTTTCTATTATGTCATAAGGATGTCAAAAGCTAGTTTGGAAGGATTACTTTAATAACGTGCTAGACATTGTTCCCTCAAATGTTACGCTATCATTTTAATTTGAATCGTAAATCGCGAAGTCATTTTAAAGCTTGACCGAAATGACTATCACAATTCTGTAGCTTTTCGTGTTTAACAATTTTGAGGTGTTTTAGTTTTTCAAAGTTAAAATATTCACTGTAAGATCATGACCGTAAGAAATAACCTCCTCATAGTTGTATTCATTTTGATACCCTCTGTACTATCACCGAACAACGAATATGATGACAAATGATCGGTAGCAACAAAAACATGCACGCAGAAACCAGTTCACATCACCAACAACCATCACCTCGCCGCCGATACCTACCAGGACAAGAATCAGCCACCCGGATCGTCCGACTTGCGTCCACTTGACCGCCGGCGGTGTCGTCATCCTTGCACAGGGTGTTCGTTTGTTAGGTTGAAGCACGTCGCGCGATCAACGCACGAGTGGCCAGCCTGAACGACTACGGTCCTTTTTAACACTATTCGAAGACGATCTTGCTTGGGTCTTCGGTGACAGAATATATCGATGGCGTATCAGTTGCTTCCTGGAGCTTTGATAAGAAGGGAGCCGGTGCTAGGCAGCTTTCGGTGCGCTTTCTTAAAAATGCTTCGATTTGCGTTTGTATCATCTGGTAGAAGGCAATGCTGTATAATATGAAAAATGCCACCAAGAGAAGCCTAGGTACTAGAGCACAGTGGCTAGCATGATGAGCTTAAATCTATTTATTTATTTATTTATTTCCAACAGGTGAAACCCAATTACAGGAAACGCTGAAAAAATAACAATTAAAGTTACATGGTTCTTGGACTTAAATCTATAGTATCACACATTCTAAATAAGATTGGATGATCTACAGCAGTTAATAATCGATGCACAACTGTCACTGTAAATATCACACGATTCAGTAACACTATTCATGACGCAGCACATGAGATTAATTGGCGATTTTGTCATAACATTTGTACGGCCAGCTTGACAATAGAATGTCGTTTGTTGTCGACTCCCTAGCCTTGGAACGCGAAAACATATTTTTTCAAGTAAATTTTGACAGTCCATTTTATTGTGAATGAGGCCATAAAAAAACGACAAAGCAAATATGTTTCGTCTTGTTGACAGTGAATCCAGATTGAAAAAATCTAATAGGGCACTATGGTCACAACCTCCTTCTGTTTAAGAACCTGTGCATTTAAGGTGAAAATACTTTAAAGCTTTACGTTGAATGGCCTCAAGGATCACGACAGAATTTTGGTATATAGGAGACCAGATCAGAGTCGCATACTCCAACTTGCTCCTGATAAAAGTAGAAAATAAAGTCATTAATGTATCAACATTGGAGAAACCCTTCCAGTTTCTGATACAGAAACCAAGTAGTCGAGTGGCAGCCGACGAGACATTGAGTATATGCTCAGTAAACGTTAGCTTGATATCAAAAATGACTCCAAGGTCTCTATAAGAGGTGCATCTGTCTATAACCTGACCATTGATGTTATAATTATCATAAATTAAATAGTAAACTTTTCTTGTATAAGTCATAACTTTACATTTCGAAACATTCAGACTGAGACAGTTTCGTGAACACCATGACGAAATTAGAGCTAAGTCATCTTGCAACATGACGCAATCCTCGACTGTCTTGACTGACGTGCAGATTTTAAGGTCATCAGCGAAAAACAAATGGAAACACTTCAGTTCAAAAGACAAGTCATTAATAAATATTAAAAACAATAACGGACCTAGATTTGACCCTTGAGGTACCCCAGACGTGGCCCGATAGTAACTCGACCTATGACCACCATATTCGACAAATAACCTTCTATCCCTCAAATATGAATTCATGAGCGACAGCATTGCATCAGTCATACCCACTGTTTTAAGCTTATCCAGAAGTGCATAATGATCAACTTGATCAAACGCCTTCTGAATATCTGTGTAGATGACATCAACTTGTCCCTGACCGTCCAGTACTTCAGAAATGTACTGAGTAATTAGAGCCAAGTTGGTGACCGTAGATCTACCTCTCATAAACCCATGCACCCCTGACCGAGTAGTAAACCGTTTCATAAGCGATGATCTCAAACAACTTGCTGAAATTGCACAGGATTGCTATTTGGCGATAGTTGGAAATATCAGAGATATCTCCACTTTTGTGAATAGGACATATTTTAGAGGTCTTCCAGATATTTGGATATGTCTCTGATTTTAGAATTAGGTTGAATATGGAAGCCAGCGGTTTCGCTAGTATATGAATGCAATCTTTAACGAAAAAACGTGGAATACCATCACATCCAGACGTCATTTTGTTCTTTAATCTTTTCGAAGCCCTAATTACGTTTTCTTCACTTATATTTTTTAAAGAAATGATATCGGTAGAATTATTTGTTGGAGGAGATGACCCTAGTAGACCAGACGGGATAAAAACTGTTGAAAAGAAGGTAGCAAAACTGTCCACTATATCCTGAGGTGTATCGCAGACATTGCCGTTAAGCGTCATCCTTGGGGGGATTCTAGATTGCTGTTTTTTGATCAGGGCAAATGACCAGAATTTGCTAGAATCATTGACAATGGCATCCTCAACCGATTGGACGTAAGCGGAGTAGGCAACACTGATCTGGTTCTTGCTATGTCCTTCTTCTTGATATTAGGTATAATTTCACGTGTGAACCATGGGGGATACGAAAACATTTTATTTTTACATTTAAGGACATGGACCTCAAAGATGTTATTGATAACTGAATACAAGGCGGTACAAGCGACATCAACATTAACTGCACTGATCACATCCGTCCAATTAACATCTTGCCAGGCTGTGTACATTTCAGGAAAGTTAGCTTTACGAAAGTTAAACCGTGGAGAATTAGCAAATGGTAATTTCGTTGGAGATCCGGATGTAATGAATTCCATGATCAGTTCAGGATGATGAACGTCCTCTTTAACAGAAGGTGTATTATCTTTGAGGGCTTCTATTTCGATATTTCCTAAAATGAAATCCAGTATTCGACCATTTATATTTGGAATATTATTAAAATTAGTTAAATCTAAAAACGAAATAAAGTTGCTCATAATTGAGACTTCTGATCATTAACGTCACTGTTGAATGATGCGACATTAAAGTCACCAGCAACAATAATTTTACAATTACTGAATGCATTTGTTCAATACTTCCAAAGCTTCAAGGTACTGATCAAACATGTCCAAATTAATTGAAGGCGGAATATAAATAGAAAAGATAACAAAATGCTCATGGTTAATAATAAGCCTAATACATACAGTGTCAATCGACGTAAAGTTTCGACTCAAAGCACTAGCGTCAATTCTAATTGCATGGAAATCGCGTCTTATGGCTATCAGGACTCCTCCGCCGGAAATTAGGCCAGATCGAATAAAGTCACGATCACATCTGAACACACAGCATTCAGCAGGAAATAATTCACTATCACTCACATTCACAGACAGCCACGTGTCAGTCAAGCAAATTAAATCAAATTCGTAGTCACTGACTGCATTGAAGAATGACACCGTCTTAGAATTGAGACCACGAACGTTCTGGTAGGAGCACCTCTCTCATGACAATTTGGTCTGTTATTGGGTTCAGTTATGCGTTTAAAGTAACAATCTTCGGAACCCCATTGAAATATTTAATTCTGAGGTTACTTTCACCTTGCGCGATCGTTTCATTCAGTTTACTCTTTAAGTAGCGATAGAGCTCCATCTGTTTTGGAGTTTTATCAAAAGCAACCGATGCATTTTTATATTTTTCATTGTTTTTTAGGGTATTAGTCTTCTTGATTATAGTATGAACCATCTCCTCCGAGTGAAAGATTGCCTTTACTGGCCTGGTCGAGCCTTGTCTAAATTTTACAATGCGCAGAACCTTAACGCCCAGATTAGTAAAATTACCATCGACAGCCCCAAGCAAATTTTTAACAACAGCTTGATCAGAAGCCAGTCTTTCCTTTCCATCAGTACCTGTCGGTTCCGGCAAGCCAAATATCATCAAATTCTTTTTACGCTTTTCTCTCTCATGAACTTCCTGAACAACCTCCTCAAGCACAGAGGAATCAGATGAGTTTGAACTATTGGTAGCCTTAAGCTCACTAATTTTATTCTCCAAAGCAGACATTTTCGTAGCAACATCGTTCTTAAGCTCCTCAAATTACCTAGTTCGCCCATAAACTTACAGTTGTTGCATAAAAATTTGACTGACTTGGATACTATTATAATATAATTTAAACTGAAGGTTAGTGGAACCATGAAAAGCCTTCTCAGGCAGATTGTTCCATTATCTCTATGCCCTAGGGACAAGGGAGCGGTCGTATCGGCCTGTTGTGAATGCAGGAAGTTCAACACGGCGCGGATGGGAGGCCGAAGTCAGGCATTCACATCGTGAGGCGGAATCATGGAGGAGAGCTCTGAGAAGCAAAGTCAATTGACATAGCGGTGGAACAGAGCCATATCGCCAACGTCCTATCGGTGCGAAAGGGTCGCGAGACATTCCATTAGGCAAAAACCATCGATGAGGCAGAACCCTCCACTGAACAGCATCGAACATGGCTAATGTAGTTGGGGCGGCAGCACCCCAAACATGTGAGCAGTACTCATGGATAGGTCTCATCTCGACCTTGTACAAAGGGAGCTTATGTTGAGAAAACTACTTCTTAGCTCTAAACGAATAGCCTAGTTTTTTTCCCCAGTAGCTGCCGAGATTGACGATAATGTACGTACGTCAAGTCTTTAGTGATCTGGATTCCGACCAGCCGAAATAAACGTTAATCCCAAAAATCATATTATTATATTAAGAGCAATTATATTGAATGAATAAAATCGTGACTGATATGTTTAATTTAAAGAAATTTGGAACTAAACAAAAGAGATCATAACAGTTGAATCTAGTAGGAAATGTACTTAGATTAACGAAACAAGGATCATAACATTAGCCTTTTTCTTTTTTCTTTGTTGGGAGACGATATTTTGCAAAATGTGCCTGCATCTAAAATGCATACTGGTCTTGTTTGAAGATCATATACTTCTCGTATAATGTACAGGAACTTCTAACGCAATTTCATTATTGTTAAATTTTCGTTTTTACAAAAAAAATAATTTAATGACTGGAGGAACTCTTTTTCTTCAGTCAAACCAACTTCAAAGAATGCATACTTTGCAAAAGATATATCCTTTTTGTCCATTGCTTTCGTGCGTTTTAAATATTACTTAACTATACTAAGTGACATATAAATCCGAACACACAGTTTAAATGGTTTCATTTTAATAAAATTTTGTATAAGTACTTAATGAAGCATAATAAGTAAATGATAACAATTTCAAAATGATTGCACTGCTTTAAAGCCCTTTGACCTTTAATAATGTGTGGATGCACCCTGATGTGCTACGCATTCTCCAACGCGCCTAGGCATGCTTCTGATCAGGTGGTCAATGTCTTCCTGTGGTATCTCATTCCAGGCAACCACCAACCCCTCTCGAAGTGCTTCTACAGTCTGAGGAGGACGTTGCAAATTGAGCAATCTCCTACCCATCATATCCCACACGTGCTCAATTGGGGATAAGTCGGGAGATCTTGGTGGCCATGGTAACAATGTGACATCATTATGTTGAAAGAAGTCTATTGTGAACTTTGCAACATGTGGTCGGGCATTATCTTGTTGGAAAGTTGGATCTGCCAGGGTGTCAAGATAGGGTAAAAGATGGGGTTCTAGAACTTCGTGGATATAACGCTGCGCGTTCATGTTACCTCTGATGAAGATTAAAGGTGACCTGGAACCATAAGCTATAGCACCCCAAACCATAACTCCAACAGTGTGATGAACATGTCTTTCAACAAAAAACTGTGGATTCCTCCTTTCACCACGTCGCCTTCTAACCCTGGCATGACCATCGTGCATGCCTAAACAAAATCGAGACTCATCACTAAAGACAATACTGTTCCATTCCTGATCCCAGAGTGATCCTTGTCTGCACCACTCAAGGCGATTACGTCGGTGTTCTCTAGTTAAAGGGAGGACCCAGTGTGGCCGGTATGAAAACAAGCCAAAACTTCTCATTCGTCGGTAAACACTTCGCATGCCAATAGGTCTTCCGTGTTTTGCAAACCATTCATTTGCAATGGACCTGGTAGTGGAGAAACGGTCCCTTAAGGCCAATAATCTTAGGCGGCGATCTTCACGGTCTGTTGTTCTACGGCGGCGTCCAGTGCCCCTTGCTCTTTGCGTACGGCCTTCTCGAAGCCATGCCTGACAACACCTAATCACAGTGTCTACACTTCTTTGCACTCTAACTGCAATTGCTCGAAAAGAAAGTCCAGCTTCCCGAAGTCCCACTATACGGCCCCTATCAAACTCACTAAGTTGACGAAATCGTACAGGTCTCCGTACTCTAGGCATCGTAACCGATCATAAAGGATGTCAAGAACCAAAATTAAAAAAAGCAGTATAAAAACCGGAATGTCCAACTGATAAGGCTGAAAATTTGTTCACTTGTTATTTACAGTAAGATAAATACATTCACCAACTTTTATTAAAATAAAACCATTTAAACTGGGTGTTCGGATTTATATGTCACTTAGTATATTTTTCTGATCCACAAATACTGATTTTTCATTTTTAATATTACCCAAGAAAACCTTAATTTATATAGAGTGCTTTTCTTTAATGTTCCTCTCCCCTTTGATTTCTTAAACGGATCAATTCAAAACACTAAAACTTGAGGTAATGAAATTAATGCGTAGATATCATATTTTAGAGTAAACTTGATAGATGAAAATGTCAAGTCAAGATGGTCGATGGACGCCATCTTGGAAAAAAATTATATGAAAACGGGGGTCTTGTGGCACATGATTTTGAAGCTCCTGACGAGTACTTTATAACCGTAGAATATAAAGTCAATACCTTTATCTTCTACGAAATGGTGGTACATTTAATAATTACATTGACATTTAGCTTGATAATTCGAATAAATACGTTGAGTTGAGTTTAGAAGATGCTGGAAATGGTTTCCTTGAACTTCTTGACACAATAACAGCCGGTCCGTAATTTCGCGTCGAGCATTTTCAAACATAGGAACATCGAATGATATTTCTACAAATATTTGTTATTCTCAGCCGTAACAAGTGATAAAATGGTTAGGTATTTCTTTTAAGTTTTTGTGGTGTGTGTGGCGTGTATTGTTTGGTGATAAAGAACCATTCAGTTTTCGTACATTTACGGAGTCAGTTAAATGTTAAATTTCGTGTAGCTTATGCAGAAGCCTTTTTGTGATTGCTGAAAATGCCTACAGGTCCCAGGCTCTTCAATTTGCAACACCCTCCACAGCCTTTAGCAGCTCTGACTGACGAAGTTGCAATAGCCTGGAATGAGATACTCTAACAGGATATCGACAACCTTATCAGCTCGACGCCCAGGCGTGTCAATGAGTGTGAGAAATCGTGGGTCCTCAACACATTATTGAACCAGCTTCTGCAGTCAGTTGACGGAAGAAGCTGAAAATTTAATCATTTTACTAGTAAGGGAAACTGAACATATATGCCAGAAATTATTAAAACCTTTTACTCAGTATAAGTAGGTGTTTTACTAGTAACGATCTTGTGTACTGAAGTGAAAAAAGAAAGTTTTCTTGTGTTAATCATGGTAAGCTAACCAAACGCATGAATTTTAAATTCGCTCAATGCGTAAAATATCTGTTTGCAAAAGGACAGGTATCCAATTTCATATTTTCATTTTCTATAAAAATTTAGGTAAAACACTTTTAACAGACATGTTTAAACGGATGTTGAGAAATTGTGTGGGTGTGTACTATTTTAGGATAAATAAATCTGTAACTGACAGTATCACATTGTCCAGAATATGTATGATTATTCTGTGGAGGCATTTATTTTTGTCAGTGATCTATACCAATGGCTCATCGATTTATGAATACGCAAAATATTTATTGTAAATATATGTAAGTGTCCAATTTGTATGCTACTCGAATTATAATTCCCAAAATCCACGTTGTATAGAACATCTTAATAAATACTTGTGAACGCATATTTCCTCCGATCCGTATCGCATTTATAGATCCTAACATGAGGAATATTAAACAAGTATTTTGAGGAGGTTTAATTCAGGCCTCTTGAAAAATATCCTTTATCAAACTTCAAATTCAATCTTGTTAGAATAAAATTGACACCAAATGTTATAAAGTACCTTCGAATCAAGGTTTCTTAGCTTTCTTCAGCCACCAAGCCCTATGTTATCTAATAATTTTCAGCTGAAAATATCTCTCTACCGATTTTCTATTCGTTTCGGATTTAGAAAATCATCTCGGGGGTTGCTGGTGATTAAAAGATGAAGAGCGGGAAGATCCTACGGAAAATTACTCATCATAAGAGCGTTTTGAAGATAAAATGAATGAATCCCTCAATCAGTGGTGCTTTAAAACCGAAGTAATAATAAATAGTTATATAGATAGATTTAGCTAAATATTTTATGAAACCAAAAATTTACATAAATTTTAATTTCAATCATCAATGCAAGACACTTGTAACTTCTACGAGTACTGTTTATTAGGAGTAAGCCTTGATTGCAATTTAATACACAGCAAATTGATTCAGCACGTAAGTAGCTTGAAAAAAGTTTTTAATATTTGCGCAAGGGAGGATGTTAAACACATCAGCATTAATGGATGTATGCTATGTGTCTGTTGTACAAAAAAGAATTATTCGCATTACTTTTAAAATAATGTCTCGATCCTCTTGCCGCGAGATATTTGTTTTAAACACAAAATACTTACAGTGGCATGTATATATCTTTATGAACTTTTAACATATAACACATAAATGATTATCTTAAGCATACCGACATCCATTGCTACAGCACACGTCTTATCATGCATTCCTTTCAAAATCTCCCATATCAGCAGTGATATGCTTTTTTAAGTTATTACCATCATACATTAATAACGTCAAGTCCATGGTGAAAAGACGTTTGCGGATCAAGCTATCGGATTGCGCTTTTTATTGCTTTGGAAAGTTTTTTACACTCCACAATGCTTCTGGTAGATTCTAATAAACAGTCAATTACCATGTATGTATATGTCATATGGATTTTTATGTTCCCATTGTTGTTTGAATTGTACTTCATTTTATCTATATTGTCTAATCATATTATCAAATTTCCCCAAAATAACTCTAAAGTTTAGTTTCATTGATGCGAATTGTTCAAGGGGGTATTTAAAATATGGACGCATAAAATAGGTACACCAATTTTTGTGGAAAAACTTTGTATTTAACAACATAGAATGAGAAAACTTGGTTTTTGGGATTCAACCGAAAGTGTTCAAAACTCATCAAATAAGATTTTTAGATATTTACGAGACCTACAAAATGAGATCACACATAAAAAGATCCGACTAATAGCTAAAAAGTTATGACCGAAAACATAGCTAAAATACAGGTTTAGGCACTTGGTGGTAATGCGACGACAGTGTAAAATTGAAATTGCTCACATCCAAAGGCTTTATACCTCTTGATAACCACAACAAAATTGAAGTCGGTTCGTAAAGTAGTTTTTGAGCATTTCGTTCAAAGGGCATTTTATCTAATCATATTGATCAAGCAAGCGTGCATTCATTTATTGTTAAATCTTCCTGACCTGAGATTACGAGCCCACAGGGTCGAAGAACTAGTCTAAATGATTCAATTTGACTAATATTATAATTCACAAAGGCTCTATTGATCCTAGATTTT
Source organism: Acanthoscelides obtectus (assembly GCA_963669975.1). Classification (NCBI taxonomy): domain Eukaryota; kingdom Metazoa; phylum Arthropoda; class Insecta; order Coleoptera; family Chrysomelidae; genus Acanthoscelides; species Acanthoscelides obtectus. The sequence continues at coordinate 91,760,488 of CAVLJG010000007.1, read as the reverse complement.
CCCCTAAAACAAATTATTAAAATCGCACTGCAAATCGAGATTGACATTGGCATTGAACCATCTGTGACATTGCCAGTTGTATGAACCATGCAAGATAGTGTTGATCCGAATCGTGCGAGCAGAGGTGCAGTTTGCCTTGCTAGTCATCACCTTGACATTGCAATGCGACAAGTCGTCGACCTGTTCATGCATGGAGCATCAACATAGACCAGGCGACAGGCGATATCGCGCTGGAGACTTCAACGGGCAGTTAGACTCGAAACCTTCCAATAACCCAAATATTGGCTTGATGTTACGGTCTTATTTAGATGAATGTTTTGATTAGTGTCCGACCTTTTCCAGAAAAAAGGTGCTCTCATCTGTTTCTGTTGTATCTATACTAAGTGACATATAAATCCGAACACCCAGTTTAAATGGTTTTATTTTAATAAAAGTTGGTGAATATATTTATCTTACTGTAAATAACAAGTGAAAAAAATTTCAGCCTTATCAGTTGGACATTCCGTTTTTTATACTGCTTTTTTTTAATTCACTAACGCTCTAAAAATGAATATTTCAGCCGCAGTAAAGAATCAACGTTGGCGGATTTTGGTTCTTGACATCCTTTACTATCGGTTACGATGCCTAGAGTACGGAGACCTGTACGATTTCGTCAACTTAGTGAGTTTGATAGGGGTCGTATAGTGGGACTTCGGGAAGCTGGACTTTCTTAACGGGCAATTGCAGTTAGAGTGCAAAGAAGTGTAGACACTGTGGTTAGGTGTTGTCAGGCATGGCTTCTAGAAGGCCGTACGCAAAGAGCAAGGGGCACTGGACGCCGCCGTAGAACAACAGACCGTGAAGATCGCCGCCTAAGATTATTGGCCTCAAGGGACCGTTTCTCCACTACCAGGTCCATTGCAAATGAATGGTTTGCAGAACACGGAAGACCTATTGGCATGCGAAGTGTTTACCGACGAATGAGAAGTTTTGGCTTGTTTTCATACCGGCCACACTGGGTCCTCCCTTTAACTCGAGAACACCGACGTAATCGCCTTGAGTGGTGCAGACAACGGTCACTCGGGGATCAGGAATGGAACAGTATTGTCTTTAGTGACGAGTCTCGATTTTGTTTAGGCATGCACGATAGTCGTGCCAGGGTTAGAAGGCGACGTGGTGAAAGGAGGAATCCACAGTTTTTTGTTGAAAGACATGTTCATGACACTGTTGGAGTTATGGTTTGGGGTGCTATAGCTTATGGTTCCAGGTCACCTTTAATCTTCATCAGAGGTAACATGAACGCACAGCGTTATATCCACGAAGTTCTAGAACCCCATCTTTTACCCTATCTTGACACCCTGGCAGATCCAACTTTCCAACAAGATAATGCCCGACCACATGGTGCAAGACTTCTTTCAACATAATGATGTAACATTGTTACTATGGCCACCAAGATCTCCCGACTTATCCCCAATTGAGCACGTGTGGGATATGATGGGTAGGAGATTGCTCAATTTGCAACGTTCTCCTCAGACTCTAGAAGCACTTCGAGAGGAGTTGGTGGTTGCCTGGAATGAGATACCACAGGAGGTCATTGACCACCTGATCAGAAGCATGCCTAGGCGCGTTGGAGAATGCGTAGCACATCAGGGTGCAGCCACACATTATTAAAGGTCAAAGGGCTTTAAAGCAGTGCAATCATTTTGAAATTTTTATCATTTACTTATTATGCTTCATTAAGTACTTATACAAAATTTCATCAAAATAAAACCATTTAAACTGGGTGTTCGGATTTATATGTCACTTAGTATATATGCCTTCTTCACTGCGTTCCAGACCTGTAAGGCGGACGTGCTAGGCTTTTTTCTTATTCTAGACGAGCTCTGTATATGAACAACTAATCGATAAAGCCGCGCCAATGTCCCTGAAAAGAAAATTATGAAAGCAAAAGGGTTTTAGGTATATTCTGGGCATTTGACACTGTAGTACACCAAACAGTTCTTGATAAAGGACTTAGGGGTATTGCAAATGTTCTGTTTAAATCATATCTAACTGGAAGAGTGTTAAAATTAGATACCATGGGTAATTTCGTTCCAGTAAATGTTGGTGTTCAGTGCTGGGTCCTTTTTCGTTTAATATTTACATCATTGGGATTTTTGCAGTATTTAGAGATATAGATGTTTTTGTTTTGCTAATGACAGAAGCAACTGTTGATGGTGTTAGCTGGGATATAGTTTTTGAAAAGCAGAATTAAAATAAAAAACTGGCTTAACCACAGTTTATTACCATTGAATGCTACTAAAACTGAATTCATAACTTTAGGCCCTACTCAAAAACGCTACCCAATCGTAAAACCTTGAAGGTCCATGACCCTGTAAGCGCTAATATTCTTGGAAACTGCAAGTATTCTATCATTTTGCGTTCATATATCAAAATGGTATACGGCAGGCTTGCTGATTTTATTTTAAATTATGGTTCGATTATACGCATATGGAGAAGGACCAATTCACTCACTCCAATGCTAAAGCGTAATCAAAATTATGCTCTTAAAGAATAAGCGATTTCCAACAGATAAACTTTTTGGTATCAGTCACTTATTAGTATTCATAAAAGTGGTTATAAGATTCATCCTTTCATCAAAATACTGTGGAGATCATTTAGTTAATGAAATGCCTACACGGAATGCTACTCAAATGAATGTTATTACCCATGTAGTTGAATATACAGCTTAAAGACATATTTGCTACATTGATCCCAAACTACTCATATAAACCCTCACCAGAAAATTTCAAACACAAAAATTATAGCGCAATTAAATGTCGTATTGATGATTGGATTTAGTTAATATTGATTGATTTGAATATGTATGGATCAGTTTTCTGTCTTCTCAAAATACCATTTAAATGTATTAATAGTAATGTTTTCATTATGATTAAAGGGCCAAATAGTCAGTCGTTCCTACAATTGTAGGTCGCCTTTATGGCCTCCTTGATTCTCATAGTCTTTTCTCTCCTTCAAAAAGGCTGGGGTATTTCTAGACTTCTACTGTTCCGTGTCAGTGTCAGCGTTCTCCTATTGTGAGGCTATTTTTCCTTTTTAGATTGTAAGGAATTTCAGGATGATATAACAGATGATATAAATCAAAGGTATGAACAATTTGATGCAAATAAATGTAAAATAACCTCAAAATAGTAGAACAGTAGAAAACTATGAAAATCAAAGAGGCCATAAAGGTGTTCCCACAATTGTAGGAACGACTGCTGATACGGTCCTTAATTTCTTAATAGGATATCTGCTCACACAGACGTCCTGATTCCATTGTAGATGAATTTATTAATTTTGAGAGTGTCTTTATATTTTTATTCTCAATATTCTATATTTATTATGCATTTCTGCAAAGCGAAGAAGCATAATTTAAAGTATCTGAAATTGAACATTGTCAGTACAATGTACATTATAAATATACTAAGTGACATATAAATCCGGACACCCAGTTTAAATGGTTTTATTTTAATAAAATTTTGTATAAGTACTTAATGAAGCATAATAAGTAATGATAAAAATTTCAAAATGACTGCACTGCTTTAAAGCCCTTTGACCTTTAATAATGTGTGGATGCACCCTGATGTGCTACGCATTCTCCAACGCGCCTAGGCATGCTTCTGAGCAGGTGGTCAATGTCCTCCTGTGGTATCTCATTCCAGGCAACCACCAACTCCTCTCGAAGTGCTTCTAGAGTCTGAGGAGGACGTTGCAAATTGAGCAATCTCCTACCCATCATATCCCACACGTGCTCAATTGGGGATAAGTCGGAAGATCTCGGTGGCCATGGTAACAATGTGACATCATTATGTTGAAAGAAGTCTATTGTGACTCTTGCAACATGTGGTCGGGCATTATCTTGTTGGAAAGTTGGATCTGCCAGGGTGTCAAGATAGGGTAAAAGATGGGGTTCTAGAACTTCGTGGATATAACGCTGCGCGTTCATGTTACCTCTGATGAAGATTAAAGGTGACCTGGAACCATAAGCTATAGCACCCCAAACCATAACACCAACAGTGTGATGAACATGTCTTTCAACAAAAAACTGTGGATTCCTCCTTTCACCACGTCGCCTTCTAACCCTGGCACGACCATCGTGCATGCCTAAACAAAATCGAGACTCGTCACTAAAGACAATACTGTTCCATTCCTGATCCCAGAGTGACCGTTGTCTGCACCACTCAAGGCGATTACGTCGGTGTTCTCGAGTTAAAGGGAGGACCCAGTGTGGCCGGTATGAAAACAAGCCTTCTCATTCGTCGGTAAACACGTCGCATGCCAATAGGTCTTCCGTGTTCTACAAACCATTCATTTGCAATGGACCTGGTAGTGGAGAAACGGTCCCTTAAGGCCAATAATCTTAGGCGGCGATCTTCACGGTCTGTTGTTCTACGGCGGCGTCCAGTGCCCCTTGCTCTTTGCGTACGGCCTTCTCGAAGCCATGCCTGACAACACCTAACCACAGTGTCTACACTTCTTTGGACTCTAACTGCAATTGCCCGAAAAGAAAGTCCAGCTTCCCGAAGTCCCACTATATGGCCCCTATCAAACTCACTAAGTTGACGAAATCGTACAGGTCTCCGTACTCTAGGCATCGTAACCGATCGTAAAGGATGTCAAGAACCAAAATCCGCCAACGTTGATTCTTTACTGCGGCTGAAATATTCATTTTTAGAGCGTTAGTGAATTAAAAAAAAGCAGTATAAAAACCGGAATGTCCAACTGATAAGGCTGAAAATTTTTTACTTGTTATTTACAGTAAGATAAATACATTCACCAACTTTTATTAAAATAAAACCATTTAAACTGGGTGTTCGGATTTATATGTCACTTAGTATATGTACATAAATCTGAACCTGATATTGTGGAACAACACGTCGGATGAAGACTTGCCAAGTTATTCTAAACTTAAAAACGTCGTTCACATTTGATTCAGATGCTTGACTTCCTGAAGAGACAGTCGACACTTCCATTCTAGACAATTGGAGAGTGGATACTACAAATTCTCAGAGTTGCGAATAGAAACTGGTGTATATTAACAAAAAAAGTTAAGAAGTTAGACCAACAAAGTCAAAAGGTTCAAAATAATTGCTTTTACTCTGGAGACTTCAAAGGGTGGCTGGATGCGAAACCTTCCAATCCAAATATTCGCTAAATTGCTCTTTACCCATAATTTCAGAAATGCGCTAAATATTATCCTAATTTGACGAAAGATAGTTTCTTTAACTCGGTAAACATGTACCGTGCGCCACAGTACAAAAATATATATTGCCGCTATTTAATCTGAAATTTCTGTTTTACAAGGTGAATTATAATTGTAGGTACCTAAGTATTGTAATAATAGATATAGACTTAAAATAACTAGTGTTATTTGTCAGGAGTTTGATGGGTTGCTAGATTAATACCCAACATAACATAGGCTAAAAAGTAAAGTATATTGACAAGGGAAGATAATTTAAAATCGCGATACAGTGAGATATTTTCCATATCTTTTATATGATGGACGCTTTTGCTATTTTAATTGTTTTTCTTTTTTGCAATGGTTGGAAAGTAGCAAGACCGGCCCTTCAAAATTCATACGTAAAATGTGAAGTAATAACTTTCTCCAGGCGCTGAACTCAGACTGTGGATGTATAGACACGTTTTAACGAGTACCGTACAATGTACGAATTCCAAATGGCACACTTCAACAGTAGATTAGTAATCATATTAATTTTAAAAATAAACGTCTTTATTCGCCAAACATCAGAACAAATAAATTTTACAATTTAAAACTTAAATCATATTAGATTTTATGTAATCATAATAATTCCATTACTTTGAAGTTGAGTCATTAATTTTCAGATAATGATTGTAGAAGGAAGATAAACCAAAATATGTGTGTAAAAATTAAAAAAAAATAAAAAAAAAATGTTTACCTTGTTTTATAAAGTATCCTCCCGACAAGTATTTCAGTGCGGACCTGTATTTGATCCTGAGGTCTTGGAGCACCGGCATACCGTCCATATGTGCGGTCTTAAGTCAAATGATTCACGAACCCGTTGTACTACATTAACAAAGGCACGAGGGGTAGGTTGCACTCGATTGGGAAACCGATCCGCATAAACATGTTCCATTTTTTATTTCGTTTGAGCCACGCAACAGACACCACTATCCACTACCGACTGACACTGAGTGTATACAACTGAATGAAATAATTGTAAAAACACCGTTCCAAATTCTTTCGCTTTTTTGTTTCCGATGCGATGAACCGATAAGGCGAATTATATCCGTTGTCGCCAAACACGAGCACATAATATTATTATTGAGACAGGGCGGTACTCAAACTTCCAAAGGGCTATAACTTTGTTACTTTTACCAGAAAAATGGTAAAGGAAAAAACATTTCTTTTGATCAGATCTACTCACTGTTAAAATAAATGACTCAACTTCGAAGTCACCCTGTATAAGTATAAATTAAATAATTAAAAACTTATTTCTTAGTTAATAGGCTAATTTGTTTTTAAATTTCAATGAAATGCTGGCTTGTACGACTCGAATAAGTTGTACAGCTTGATGGCTAATACTTGCTTGTCTTAACTCTTGCATTCTTAAATATTTTTTTTAATTTCATTAGGGGAACCGTTGTATAGGTACATTATAAATCTGATAGGTAAGACTTCGCTTGAAAAATTCATGTTGAAATCTTGCAGGAGACAAGAGACCTTTAAATCTAACATTTAAAATACGAAATCTTATTTTTTTATAGAAGTAATTAGATTGTTTTGCAATAATTAGTCTGTTATAAGCAAGCTGTCTTCTATTGTACATATTTAACCAACACTTTTTTATTTATAAAGAGATCTTAAATGAAGCCCATATACAACATCGGCACAGTTTAAAATTGAAAGAGATAATTATTTTAGTTTTTCTTAAGAATAGCTTTGATGCATGTATATCAGTTTTAAAGCAGCATATGCTTTTTGCAGGAGTTTACTAATACGCGATTTAAAACTTAATTCGCGACCATGGACAAGAACCAATACTTTATGTTTGTTCTGATACCCCAATTTGTATATGAATATCTGATTTCATGTTATCCTTACCTACTGCAGGACCAAATAACAACAGACTTGATTTATCCGCATTAGTCACCAAACACTGATATCTAGCCACGTTTATAAAATAATTAAGGTCGATGTTTAATTTGTTACAAGTTGTCGGTTCTTATTCTGCTTTGAACGATAACTATACCGGCGTGTCGTCAATATAGAGGTGCAATTCAGCATGTTTCAAAGTAAGAGCTATTTGACTTGTATATATAATAAACAGCAAAGGACCTAACCCGGAGCCTTGAGGTACTTCGGATGTAATGTTCATAAGCCACTTAAAACCGCTCTTTGAAATAGTTTTGGCAGAAAGTTACAGTAGCTTCGAGCTAACCCTATACATTTTAATATACGAAATGTCAGAGAAAGCAACACCGACTAGAAGTGAGAATATGTTTACAAGTTGTTATCAACTAATTCTGGGTGTTTCATTTTAGAGTATCAAAATCATCGGTAATTTTCAGAAGTGCAGTTGTGCATAGATAACCTCATCATAATAACATTTAACAATCATCATAACATTTAACCCATCGCTATCAATTGATATGGTTAGGTGTAAAATCGATTTGATCATCAAGGTCACGGATACAGGAGTACCTAAAAACGATTATAGAAAAAATTGTAACTCTCTTGACTGCACTATCAAACATATAAGCATATGCAATAATATGCACACGCCCACTTGATCCAAGTCGCGCTTCTAAGACAATCTCCCGGCACTTCCGAAGTCTTTAGGTGTTTGGTTACGTTTGACAGGTGCATGCTAACATGCTTTATAACCGCTTGGACTTTTGAAAAATATACGGAGGTTGCGTAACTGCAAGGTAAATAAATGATAAACGGTGACAGCGATTGTTGACGTCGCGTTTGGATTTACCGTTGATGATGCGCAGTCACTTGTTTGTTTGCATATGAAGAAATACAGCTAGGAGTTTATTTTTTCGTTGTTTTATACGATGCATTCTTAAGCTAGTACGTCTCTCAAACACTATATGTATATATCTATCAAGGAAATTATGAAGATTGTCCCTGGAGACTCACTACTCTCTAAGATTGACAGCTGACAGTTTTTGTATATCTTAGTTATTGGTTTCAGGAGAAATATTTTAAAAAGCTCTCCAAATGTTACTCTTCTCTGGGGCCTATTTTGCTGGTGTATACATGATTTCTTTGAAAATTGTTTTTGTGTTTTTAGTTATTTTTCTTTACAGCTAAATTAGAGCTTTAGGAGCTACAAGATCTTGCATCATATCGCTTCAACGCGAATTTGATTTTCGAAATAAATAAATTATTTGATTCATGAGCACGTTAAATAAACGAGCTTTTCCATAACTCAGTATACACTTATTGTATTTGCATTCAACTATTGTTTATTAGGCAAACACCATTCAATCATTTACGTAGTCTTTTCATCTGGTATGCAAAGTTGTACAAAGCTCGTTAAAAATGAAGTGTCCGCTAAAACCAGATTAACTGTAACCACGAAATCCTTATTTTACATACTAGAACAGTTATCTATAAGACTTCTTTCATAATTTGATCGTGTCGTGTCCACCAATTCAATTAGGTGAAAATCTGGTCTTTCAAGAGGATCGAACCATTTCGATTTGACGCCTAAGATCGTGCGTATGGTTTTTAAATGAGGTGTTAACTGTTGCTGTCAGACTTTTAGATCGGTTTATCTACTGGTGATGAACGACTATTGTACCTCGGAACTGGTTCTTTTGTGCATGGTTTTTTCTAGCTTCTGTGTAGATGAATTGAGATGTGAAGGATGTGCTTTCTATAGCAATTCGAGTAAAAAATATAATGCATATCGTATCAAAAATAACTAAATGTTTTGGCCTTGAAGCAGCATCGACATAGTTAGTCAGCTGTTCTATTTAAGTCTATTGTTAATTGCGTGGTAATAGTCTGAGGGCCGACTGCCACTTTGGGTGATTCAAAACAATATCTACATAGACATAAAGAACATATTGGTCAGTTGATTTAAAAATGTATACCCGTGAATTTCGGTTAGCTGATTACGGTTCTGCTATTAAAATTATAGTGTTTTTAAAAATGGTACCTGTTCCAAATAAGGCTATGTTAACGTTTGGATAGCTGGAACTTCATAAATATTTGCCAAACGATCATAAAATTTTAAAGGTATTATTATATATCATATAATATATATTTGACTTTATTAGGAACCCAGGTATCCAAATAAGGCGATGATCTGATTTTCAATAAAGCCGCCCTCAAAATATAAAACAAGACTGTTGAATAACCGAAGTTATATTTCTAATTAACAACAATAAATAATTCCTGAATCCAGATAGTTTTCAAGTAAAAAAATAAACTTATTTGAAATCCTAGATTTTGCCTTCGCGTTGATGATATTTGGTTGGCGGTGGATGGTGACCCTGCACCCTTTTTCATCTATATTGTAGATGCGATGGGGCTGATTTATTAAGTTTAGTTTGAACCAGCAAAGATTCTAGTTTCTTGAAGTAGTCGTTTACTTATTCACTTTCTGTGCCCTTGCTGGACTTAAAATCTGTGCTTTCCTTTGGCGAACATTTTCAAATCTATCCAAAAACAATTGTAACCCTTTTTTGTACATGCCATTTCAATGTTTTCATTAAATGTTCGACGAATTTTTTTGTCATTCGCAAAGTTCTCGGTGTATGGGACATCCTTTTGCATAGTTCATCCTCCTGCTCTCTAGACAAAATCGTACCAGTGACAAGTTTTCTCTATCGCACACGTGTACGAACATGATTTCGAAGTGTTTTTCGTGGAATTTGGTTCTCTGGATGGACGATTTACTGAATTTCCACTATTTATACTATCCAGTGCCTGTACAAGCGCTTCGGTTGACTAAAGCTCACTTTTCGTAGAAGGCATATTTCGATGATTACAGTATCTGGAAAAAAAAGATCACCTTAATTTGAGACGCCTCCCATAAAGGCCTAATAAGTCCAAGTGGCCTTAATGGGAACCATTTAATATGGCCTTATTACGCACATCTAACTTTCAAAACCTGGTAATAGCAAAAAACTACATGCATATGTTTTATAGACTTACCTGATTGAATTAACAAGAGATTCCGCAAAACGGAGCCGACAACATGCAAAAACGGAGACAAATTTAAAGCAGAAATTTTATAAAGCACATGTTGAAAACCGACACTGTCCTACTGCGCTATCTAGCGCCACTCCACAGCTGCTGAATTTAGGGTTAATAACTGCTCTCAATAAATTTGTAGAACTGCAGAAATCTTTAATTTTAAATGTTAGTAGTTTCTGTAAAATCTACGCATGGCCTTATTAGGTGCTTGGCCTTATTTGGTGTATGAAAATACGAGCATAGTGAACGGATTTGAATATGTTAGAAGAAGCCAAGCCCATATGTTTATATAGCAGTGCTTGTCTCCAAAATTAAATAGTTTGAGTGCATAGTTTTCGGGGGCTTTTCTTCCAATGCCTTTCAAAGAGACAAACCAATACATCGGTGTACTTACATTCCTTTCTCTATAAAGAATATTTAGGTTGCCAGTCATACTGGGTATATCCACATCCAGAAGAGACGATATTGTATCTGTTGCTATGTGAATCGCTCAGTTATTATTAATAGACATGTATAAGTTGAATAATACAAAGAATCGGAAGTAAATATTAACGGTACAACATATGAGCAATTCTTTTTGGAAGGTGAAAAATACATAAAATTCTTGGTTAAGGGCTGCATCGTCAGTCGCTCCTACAATTGTAGGACGCCTTTATAGCCTCCTTGATTTTCATATCCTTCAGAAAGGCTGTGGTATTTCCAGATTTCTACTGTTCCGTGTCAGCGTCGGCGCTCTCCTATTATGAGGCTATGTTTTCTTTTTGAATTGTAGAAAATTTCAAGCTGATATAAAAATGTGTTTTTTTATTTTTTGTTTTATTTAAGTAAGCGCTGCAAACAACTGCTTGATGTAAGATTATCTGATTATTGATGCATACTACTCATTATACAGGGTGGCCCATAAGAGCTGGAAAAAAAGGAATAAAACCAAACTAGTTACATTATGAAGAATTATTATATTTTGTTATAATCTTTATTGAATGGGAATTATTTTTTAAAAATCACATCGTCTACATGCAATCCATTACGATCACGACACTCATATAAACGACGTCTAAAATTGTCGATGACTGCGCGGCAAGTCAACACTGTAATGCTTGCCATTTCTCTTCGGATATTTTCTTTCAGGACATCAACTGATCGCGGAGTGGTGTCGTACACTTTACTCTTGAGGTAGCCCCATAAAAGGAAGTCCATTGGGGTCAAATCTGGACTACGTGGTGGCCAGGAAATGTCTCCTCTTCGAGAAATTACTTTGCTGGGAAAAAGTTGACAGACGACGGGCATAGAAGTGTTGGAGGTGTGGGCAGTTGCTCCGTCCTGTTGAAACCAGGTCTGCGTATTATAGCCTTGAAAATTCTGCAACGCTGGTGTCAAAAACTCTTCTATCATTGCTACATACCGCTCCGAAGTAACAGTTAATGCGCGACCTCTGTCGTCCTCAAAAAAATAAGGGCCTACGATGCCATGCGCTGACATAGCAGCCCAAACTGTAACTTTAGGGCTGTGTAAGGGCTTCTGATGCTTACGCCTTGGATTTTCGGGGCTCCAATAACGGCAATTTTGTTTATTTACATGCCCGTTTAAATGGAAGTGAGCCTCGTCCGAGAACAACACATTATTGAGCAAAGAAAATCGATTCAACATTTCATTCGCAAAGTTTAGTCTCTGAATAGCGTCATTATCTTTTAATTCCTGCACTAACTCAATTTTGTAAGCGTGCAGACGTACATCTTTAATTAAAATCCGCTGTAAAGATGTTCTGGGTACGTTTAGTGCACTGGAACGCTTACGAGTTGACTGGGTAGGATTTTGACGAACAGACTGTGCCACAATGTTGATGTTTTCTTCAATACGAGTTGTCCTTGGTCGACCCCACCGCTGTTTATCTAACGTCGAACCAGTCTCTTCGAACTTAGCAACCCAGTTCTTAATCGTTTGAGCTGTTGGACACTTTGTAAAATTGTGTAAATTGTGGTATTCTCGATATTTACGCCGCGCAATGGTTGCCGAATCATTATTTTGATAAAACGCGCGCACACAAAAAGCGCGATCCGCTCCAGTGAAACACTCCATGGCGGCTGAATTCCCAGACACTGAAGATACTGCCCCCACCTCGCCCGCGCCGCTCACGCTCACCCGTTAAATTTTATTCAAATTTGAAATTTCAAAGGACTTATGGACCACCCAGTATAATTATATGATGTGACATTAAGAATAAGGAATACATTTTTAATATTATTTTTGTCAGCGTTTGTAAAACACTATTCTGAGTTTCCTTTTTCCAAAACGTTACAGACTTCTTGAATTAACCATATTCATCGAAATTTCGAGCCAACTCTAAGACAGTGGGCTTACTTGGTCACCTTCTTTCGGGAAATTTATCAAAATACACTTTTGCAGTATTTTTTGTAGCACAAAATGTAGGACGTCAGCATGTCAAACTTTTCTTCATTGCTAAAATGACCGCCTGGCATCTTAGACAATAATAAATCAATATTAGCAATACACAATAATGACGTACTTACGTCAAGTCAAGCATTCGTTTGCAGCGCCTACGTAAAAAAAAATAAAAAAAACAGGTAAAACGCATTTTTCATAATAATATAACATGTGTGATAGCTGAATTCGTATAAGGAATGCTATTAGATACAGCGTTCCTTCTACTATTTTCTCAACGGCAAGTAAATACGTCCCAAAGAATGCGACTTGAATGAATTTCGTGACACTGAAATGAGGTAATGTAAAATTTCTATTATAACCGGAAATTAAAGACCTTTCGCATCAGCTTTTAGATTCAAAATGAAAGTTGATAAGATCCAAATTTAATATTTCGGTTGGCGCTTTTCAATATTCGTATCGTGCAAAAATCTGGTGTCAAAATCATGCACATGTTGTTAAAAAGTTCTTTGAGAAAAAGCTATGAAATGTGGCGAACCCTGGGGCTAGTATCTTCGTAACAAAACGGCGCTCGGAAAATCTTAAACAGACAAAAAAGTCCCCTATTTTAGAAATATAATTATTTTTGAAGAACTGTTGCTACATCATATCTAGCCTTGTATGCGTGGGAAGAAAGATAGCGTCTGAAAATATGAGTATTTTCTGATTATGTTCAGGAAAATAACTCGGTGAATGCTTGTACAAAGACTACTCATAGGGAGCCGATGCCACTCCTCATTTCTTCGTTTTGTATTAAAACAACTGATTTGCATGCCTTTTTTAACGCATTCTGCCTTGAACGTCTGCGTCTAAAGATTATCTGGATATTTACGTCGCTGCTTCAATTACTCACGGGCTTATATAGCATAAACTGTTTTTAATAGGTCTACCACGACATGTGGAAGAAGAACTAGGCATTCTTTTATATTTTTCATTGCACGCAAAGAAAATCAGTGACGTTGTCTTTAACCTTATACTTGGTGGATGGGTACTTAGAAACAAAAGACTCTTCGAAGAAGTCGATGCCTAGAGTACGGAGACCTGTACGATTTCGTCAACTTAGTGAGTTTGATAGGGGCCGTATTGTGGGACTTCGGGAAGCTGGACTTTCTTTTCGGGCAATTGCAGTTAGAGTTCAAAGAAGTGTAGACACTGTGGTTAGGTGTTGTCAGGCATGGCTTCGAGAAGGCCGTACGCAAAGAGCAAGGGACACTGGACGCCGCCGTAGAACAACAGACCGTGAAGATCGCCGCCTAAGATTATTGGCCTTAAGGGACCGTTTCTCCACTACCAGGTCCATTGCAAATGAATGGCTTGCAGAACACGGAAGACCTATTGGCATGCGAAGTGTTTACCGTCGAATGAGAAGTTTTGGCTTGTTTTCATACCGGCCATACTGGGTCCTCCCTTTAACTCGAGAACACCGACGTAATCGCCTTGAGTGGTGCAGACAACGGTCACTCTGGGATCAGGAATGGAACAGTATTGTCTTTAGTGACGAGTCTCAATTTGGTTTAGGCATGCACGATGGTCGTGCCAGGGTTAGAAGGCGACGTGGTGAAAGGAGGAATCCACAGTTTTTTGTTGAAAGACATGTTCATCACACTGTTGGAGTTATGGTTTGGGGTGCTATAGCTTATGGTTCCAGGTCACCTTTAATCTTCATCAGAGGTAACATGAACGCGCAGCGTTATATCCACGAAGTTCTAGAACCCCATCTTTTACCCTATCTTGACACCCTGGCAGATCCAACTTTCCAACAAGATAATGCCCGACCACATGTTGCAAGAGTCACAATAGACTTCTTTCAACATAATGATGTCACATTGTTACCATGGCCACCAAGATCTCCCGACTTATCCCCAATTGAGCACGTGTGGGATATGATGGGTAGGAGATTACTCAATTTGCAACGTCCTCCTCAGACTCTAGAAGCACTTCGAGAGGAGTTGGTGGTTGCCTGGAATGAGATACCACAGGAGGACATTGACCACCTGATCAGAAGCATGCCTAGGCGCGTTGGAGAATTCGTAGCACATCAGGGTGCATCCACACATTATTAAAGGTCAAAGGGCTTTAAAGCAGTGCAATCATTTTGAAATTTTTATCATTTACTTATTATGCTTCATTAAGTACTTATACAAAATTTTATTAAAATAAAACCATTTAAACTGGGTGTTCGGATTTATATGTCACTTAGTATATGTTTAATTTGCGGTTGGTCTGGTATACGAAACAAATGACTATATGATAGTTGCAAGGCCTACCCAGGAACTTCTATTGTTTTCTGGAATAACTAACGTTTGTAAAGTCAATGTATAACATATTATACATTTTTGAAATCGGAATTAAGAACTCTATTCATCTGCTCAAAAATCTAATATGGCGTCTATAAGAAAAAATAGAGTTGGCGATGGAGGACGAGAAGCGAAACGTCACATTGAAATTCTAATCTTACCTTTATAATAATAATAACAATTTGTTTTCATTAGACTTAAAAAGTATCGGAACTTGTCAAAAGTCAAGAAAAGTGAGTCGTGAGTCAGATTTACCCAACAACTATAGACAGATAGACACATTTAAAAAGAATAAAAAACATTAAACAACCCAACTATTTGATTATGTTTCGCACACTATTCATATCAGTCATCGTCGTATCATAAAATAAATAAAGTAAAATGTTGTTGAAACAATGGCTGAAGGAATTTTGTAAACAACGTTGTTCACTTCCTATACATATTCATAGCATGATTTTAATCGTAATATTGAAAGTGTTACCCATAATACCTTTTGCGACATACCGTCGATGATATTTTGCATAAAAATTGAGGTTACTGTATTACCTACGACTGCCGCACATGAGACACGTCTGTTTTCTTTTTTATTTAGTATGTTATATCCTTCATTTTTCCGTTAGCTAAGAGGTTGATGTACCTACTATACATCTATAGAAAAGGAGGTTAAAAACCATAGGAGCTGCGAAAATGGCATCAAGTAAAATGACTCTATACCTCCTGCGCCTACGCAGGTAGGTTCATTTCAGACTATATAATCGTACATCTAGAACTGGCCGGTACGACCGCTCTTTTGTCCCTAGGGTGTCGCGATTGTGGATCAATCTGCCTAAGTATGCTTTTTCCACTTCTACTTACCTTAGACAATTAAAAGTTGGACTAACAAAGTCTACTTATAGTAGCCGCGTTTCCCGGTATTTAGACTTTTGTCTATGCGGATGCTTCAGTATATAGAAAAAGTAGTCGAGCCTATCAAATAATGAGAAAAATCTCTCAATGCTTTTAGTCAATGTCAAATCTTTACTTTGTTTTCACATACATAAGATAGTCAATACTGTCACCAAAATGTGTTTCTTATTAGAACTTTAGTATAAATAAATAATCAGTATTTAATAAAAATAATACAAGAGTTGGCGATGTCCCTGTATAAGTTTGATATCCTCATTGCAATAAAATTTCCGTCCTTAGGTGAATCTTTATATGTACCATCAGATCTGGTTAAGCGACTTGCAGCTAAAAATACTCCCAACCAGTTTTATATCGAGCTCTTTCCACCAGTGTCCACCACAAAGTCGTGTCCATCTTATAGATACTCTATAGTTCCAGCACACCAGAACCGAGTATACATTGTTCATGAAAATGTGGACAGATGACTTCTTCATTCGCAAATTATTTCTGTCTAAACATAGATAAACATATATGTTATAGGTTCAAATCCCAATGGTACTCAACATTCTCATTGTCTCTGTCCCGAAAAAAGTGTGCAATATTCTACCAGCGATTTCTAGAGCTTAAAATAGGAAGAAAAGTTTATATGGACGACAAACGTCCCCTAAGGGCGCTACGGTCTTTTAATGTAATATTTACCAATTATTATATTAGTTTTTTCCTTGCCATGGCTAATTATTTAACAATTCATTTAAATTCGCAGTACATTTCCTATCATGTGACAAATTTTTTAGTTTGATTTTATTCAAAAATGGCACAATTTATCGATATTCAATAAGAATACCTTTTTTATGTAGAAAACCCTAAATTTTCAATTTATAAAATTCAATTTCACGAATAGAATCACTTAAAAATTTTGGGGCTCAAATAACCTGAGTCCGTCCGTGTTACATACGCTTCCAAACAAAACTGTCTAAAATTGTTAATATTTTTAAATCCAGCATAAAAAACTAGGCTGGAATACCAAATTTTATGTCTTTATCTCAACACGTTTCTGAAATATTAAGGAAATTTTCTTCCTATTTTAAGCTCTAGAAACCGCTGGTAGAACATTGCATACTTTTTTCGGGACACCCTGTATACACAGGGTGTAAAGTTGGTAGTAGATCAATGGAAGATAGGTGATAGAGGACCTCAAAACCTATCGAATGAACCCCTATAAGCAATTTTGTGAAATTTCGGAAAAACGGGATAATGAACTTTCAATCGCAATTACAACTAAACCATTAGGTTTAGGTCTGTGATTTTTTTTCACAAATGAATGTAAGATTTTTGCGTTGACTTCTAATTAGCTCTGTTCAAAAGTGACATAACCATTGCTAAAACTAACCATTTAGCTCATCTCAAAAAAAGATCACAGCCCTAAACCTAATGGTTTAGTTGTAATTGCGATTGAAAGTTCATTATCCCGTATTTTTTTTATTTTTATTCACAAACTTGTAAATAGCTCCAGAACTATAAAATTTCGGACCACACATATAGGGTCCATTCGATATGATGTGGGGCCCTCTATCACTTGACTTCCGTTGATCCACTACTAACTTTACACCCTGTATATACAGGGTGACTTTGAAGTTGAGTCATTAATTTTCAGATAATGATTGTAGAAGGAAGATAAACCAAAATATGTGTGTAAAAATAAAAAAGAAATTAAAAAAAAATGTTTACCTTGTTTTATAAACTATCCTCCCGACAAGTATTTCAGTGCGGACCTGTATTTGATCGTGAGGTCCCCTGTGAGGTCTTAAGTCACCTGATTCACGAGCCCGTTGTACTACATTAACAAAGGCACGAGGGGTTGGTTGCACTCGATTGGGAAACCGATCCGCATAAACATGTGCCATTTTTTATTTCGTTCGAGCCACGCAACAGACACCACTATTCACACGCGTTACCGACTGACACTGACTGTATGTATACAACTGAATAAAATAATTGTAAAAACATCGTTCCAAATTCTTTCGCTTTTTTGTTTCCGATGCGATGAACCGATAAGGCGGATTATATCCGTTGTTGCCAAACACGAGCACATGATATTATTATTGAGACAGGGCGGTACTCAAACTTCCAAAGGGCTATAACTTTGTTACTTTAATTTTACCAGAAAAATGGTAAAGGAAAAAAACATTTCTTTTGATCAGATCTACTCACTGTTAAAATAAATGACTCAACTTCGAAGTCACCCTGTATATATACGATACTATATAAAATTGTGACTCCGAAACTATAATTTCAAACACATTTTTGTTCGATACATACAGCTTATTATAACAGGTTTGCTTAAATGGAAACACACCTGTCCAGGCAACATGTTGCAGACTGTTGGATCGTTTTGCGTGAGCTGTGCAACACTCACCCGTCACATTTGCTTCAATATCTGCGCGTTTTGTCCTTACAAAAGTATCTGGCACATATTGCAAAGTGCAATGTCAGCATTGCAAATGTTGTGGTACATGTTGCCGAGAAAGGGTTGCTTATGGCGACCACTGGCGCAAAGTCCACCATCCGGCATCAAGTACATTATCCTTTTTCCTTTTTCTGCTGCAGCTCGGCTTATTGGCTGCTACATCGAGGAAAAATGCCAGTCTCAGAGCAGATGCACTTACCATAATCATTCTGTTGGCCAGCTCTTGTTTTTGCTCTTATTTTAGCTTCTATAAAAGCCTACTCTACAATACTTGTTATGGGTAGTGTCATAGCAAAATTGTCGGGAAAAACGTTAGAGTTCTCTAAGGAATCAACATGGCTCTGGTAAGTTGAACGTTTTTCTCAATTATCAAAGTCAAACTTGATAAGAAAATTATCGGATATATGTTAGTTCGCTGTTTAAAAATAGAAGAAAAGATGAGTAATTTGATATATGAGCATGTTCGTGATTATATCTTTCAAAGGATGCGACATGAAGACAGGTTCTTTGAATAAATGAATATAGTTTAATTCAGTTGTCTATGTTGCATGTATGTAGTAGTAATAGATCAGCCACATTTTTTCACATTTGCTGTTCAAAAATGGCGAGATGGTGCTTCTTGGAATTTTTTATAGGCGTTCCTTCATTGCTTACGTTACTTTTTGAGAGGTTAATTAAACCACGTATGATTGGAAGAACATTTGTAATCATTAACTCCGGTTTGTAGTGTGTAGACTATTATGATAACCTTTAGACATGGTAAAACATTTTTTAAGTAGCCTTAAATATCTCAAACATTGTTTTTAATCATTTTTCTTCTTTCTGTCGACTTTGGGGCGTGGAAAAAAATCTTCTAGGAAGTCGAAAAAAATTGAACTTTATCATATTATTCACATATATGATTAACATTTCTGCTATTCCAAGTACGTTTTAGGTTTTGAAAATCGTCTTAGAAAGCTTAAAAATTCTCAAAACTTCAATTTTTGAATCTTTTCGAGTCTTTGATAATTTTTGGGCGTACTCAACTTCTTTAGCATTCTAAAAACTCTCAAATTTTGTTTTTGCATGTTTTCTAGCTCTCTGGCTACTTTTCAAAACTCTTGGAATGAGATAATTCGATCAGTGTAGTCAGGATTCAAAGGAAACCATAGCACAACAACGGCTCTAGCCAATATCACGGATGATGTTATAAGATTCCTTGATCAAAGAAATGTAACTTGTTTTTGTTTTGTTAGATTACACAAAAGTTTTCGCCATGAAATTTTGCTACTTCTGCTGACTTACTATGGTTTTACCGACGCTGCAGTTAATTTGATACGCTGTTATTTGTCAAATGGAAATCAAAAGGTCCTATCAGCTTCGAAAATGTCAAAATCAACTGTTATAAAGTATGGTGTGCCTCAAGGTTCCATATTGGACCCTTGATGAAGCTTATGTTAGCTTTTAACATAAATAGTTTAAAATGATAGCGACATTGATCAACGAAGATTCAACAAGGCTAGTAGACCTCTCGTGCTAACCTAAAAATTAATACATCTAAATCTTCAATTATAGTTTTCAGCTTGAAAAAAAAACGAAAGAATATCGATGCATATTTTGTTTGTGTAGGAAGTTTCATATATCTGAAATTTCATATTGCATGTATGTCAAAAGAGAAACATCTTTGTAGATTTTGACAATCGGTCTAGTAGTGACAGAAGTATTTAAAACTTTCAAAATTTTGTTTCTTGACATTTTTTTGAGTTTCTGATAATTTTTCGGGCGTATACAAACATTTTATTTGAAGAAGTCACGATCTTAAAGATTTCAAATTGTGTTTTCCCATTTTTCTAGCTTTCTAGCTACTTAAGGAGGTTGTCAGTGTCTTAAAAAATCTCATACTTTGACACCTAGTAAAAACTTCCTATGAGGTTGGAAAATTTGAAATTTTTCATACCTCACATATCACTGTCCAACTAACAATTATCACTCCTATTAGAGTTGCAAAATGATTATACAGTATTCCTTACACAGCATTGTATACTGTAAGAACATTGGCAAAACCCTCTTAGAACAGCTATACAAGCGGAATGGGCTTCAGTCATTTAACAGGTTGTATAAGGGCTGCAGGTAACATTTATACAACAAAAGTGTAAGCCCCTTGCAGCCGCTATAGGACATTTGCGTCAGTGCAGGATTCAGTTTTTGTCAACTATACAACTATTTTGTTACGTGATTCTATTTTATTGCAACCAAACTATTTCTTATGTATTGCATAGACGAAGTGAAGAATATATAACTAATACATCAGTCATCTTGTTTACTTACATATCGGCCATTGTGAATTTCATACACAGGTATATGATAAACTTCTACACTGTGATATAGGGCTATTGAATTACTTGCGCAGCAAATTTTATTGTGATTATCGTGCAAAGTAGTTACGCAATTTCTACGGGCTTCTTATTCCATGCATATTTTGATAATGATCATAAGTATGTCTAGATTTTTAAGATGGAAAACTGAACTTATCTGCGTCAAATCTTCCACAAATCCTATATTTAGACACAATTACACTAATGTTTATCACTTTATATCTGTAATTTCGAACTGAAACATAATTATTTAATATTAAATAGAGGAATAAATGTTTGCCCAATATGGCTGGTGGTTGTGTATAATCATGGCATCGTCCATGTTGTCTTCAGTTTATTAGAATATTTTGGTGTTGCCTGCAGGTGTTATACAACAATTTGACAAATGTCTGAAATGAAATATCGACAAAGTCCAATGATTTACCCAGAATTTGTACCAGATCTATATCTTCTGTTTGAACAGTTGATAAAACCTTTTGAACCAATACGCATGCGTTGTTTGTCTTAAATCATTGGTTATGGCATTTTAACAAAAATATGACAGCAGAAAGTTAGGTTATGGTGAAGTTGTATACCAACATATTTAGCATATGTACAGCCTTTAACAGTTACTAAACAACAGTTGTATAAGTGCTTCCGTTGGGAGCAACTTGTTGGCTAAAGTAGTAATATGCACAGCAAAACAACAAGGCTCGGGTTTAGAGAGTTTTTATGGCTGAATGGTTCTTTTACCAAAAGCTTATAGCACTACTTTGCTAGTTGGGATGACATAAAATTTCAAATAAATCTGTATGACTTCGTGGCAAGTACTAAGCCAACCCATTGTATCTAATTCAATTTTTTGAGTCGGTCACACTTACAAAAAAGCTTACATTAAAATATATTTTTAGTCAATCTACTTGACTATTTTATTCTTCTATAGATTGCAGGATGTATCGTGCTATCCCTCCTAGCGATCTCTGACTGCTCAGTAGTCCCTATTGACCACTCCTCATCGTCAGTGAGCGTCAAGAACTCCGGTAAAGACTACTCATATACAATCCAAGAAACCCATGGAGTAGGAGCTGACCCAGGGAACCTTGTAGAGCAGTCCTCGGTCCACGTGGTGGCCAAGTCTGGACATCCTGCTGGAGATGCTGCCCATCAAGTACAAAACCATTTGGAGCATCATCATCAGGCAGAACACGCTATTGGACAAACAGCAGGTAAAAAACATTGGATGGCGATGATTTTGGATCTGCTGATTCTTTACTACCTCGCAGGATGGATTCAGGGACATATTAATCATGATCATAATGATCATCATCAACCTGATCACCATGATCAAGATCATCATCATGGGCATGGACGAAGTGCGATAGATAACCTCATTGGTCTGTAGACGCTTCATGGGATGTCTCCAGGGTGTCCTCTTTAGGATATTTTTTGTTTCCTTCAATTCTTCTTAGCACATACATATGTAAGACACCAGCAATTTTGACCTTATTAATTCTAAAACAAGGATTCATGGGTTGACTCGTCAACTTACTATAATTTTGGGTACCTCAACCTTCAGCTGAAAAATACGCATTCTTTTTTTACTTCGACAAAATGAGCAGTTTTTTGGTACAGCCTTGTTTCAATACTATTTCTATCAATTTCCACTGCAACCGACTTCCAACAAGTTCGACAAAATTCCAAAACTCGATTGAGTGACCTGAAAATGTATATCCTATTTTATTTTGAGGATAATCGGATTTATTTTAGTGTTGATTACGCACCTGGGGGACTATTTTTGGACACCCTGTATAGTATAGTGTAGTATGCATGCTGAAATCTATCGGTTCATGTTTTTTTTAAGTAGGTTAGTTTGTTATTAATAATAATAAATGGTCTTTATTCATCATTATAAATAGTTAGTTGAATAGACGTGTATCAAGAGGACACCCTGTGCAACCTTTCAAGCTAATCATTCTCTTTTCTGCCGTAGCCCTCCTGCCTCAAGAACATCAGCAACAACATCATGACCAAGGGCATATCGGTCTAAGTATTCAAGGTCATGCCCTTGATCCTCACGCCCAAGGTCAATTCAGAACTGGACATCCGGTGGACCCTTCTCAAGGTCACATACAAGGTCAATTCAAGATTGGACTTCCTGCAAATTCTCCCCAAGTACAATTCAAAGTTGAGCATTCGGCTGACCCCTCTCAAGGTCAAATTAAGTCAGTGCATTCTGTAGATCCTTCCCAAGGGCATGTTCAAGGACAACTCAGGACTGGATTTCCTGTAGATCCATCGTTAGCTCAAGTTAGAGGTGTTCCAGTTGGTAACCCTGCAATTGTGGCTTTGCCAGCTCATGTGGTTCAACAGGACCATGTCGAGGGTCCAGTTGGGGTCAGTCAAGTGGTTCCAGTTTTCTCAGCGTCAGGTCAGTGTGAATTGACGATTGTATTGAACATATTTTTACACCTCATATTCGATTAATGGACAAGTAAGAAGGTACATTTTTAAATATACAGAAACCCGGCTGCACAGTAACTAGATAGAACGATGCATTAGTTGTTTCGTCTATAATAAATATACGTACATATTGATCGTTTAAGTTCTAACACTGCGTAATCTAAAACTGACAATCTCGATCTCCTATCGAATGCCATGAATAAGTATCTTATTCCATGTTTATCTGGCATCTAAAAAGAACCACATATCCTTAAAATACGGTTTACTTTTTTGGAGAATTCTAGTTACTTTTGGTTCTATTTCCTAGATACCTACCAACCTTCGTTATTTGACGCGTTCACGTTTTGTGATTTGAGATTAAAATTATAATCCTTAGAGTTTGACTTGGCGCTTTGGTTTTAATTTTGGATTTAATATTTAAACAGAAACAATTAATATATAAGTATACTATCCTTTTTATTGATTATGTTCATTATACTTAAGTTATGTTTTGATATCTTTACCCCTGAGCTACCCATGTGTTGGTGTGCCTGACTTGAATAAATTTGATCATGTAATTTCCCTACCTGTTACCTTGAAGAAATTCATCAATTTTTCTTTTACCCGTTTTACACAGATTGAGTTCACAGCAGAATTTCAAAATTGTAAAACAGGAATTTGACGTCAAATAAATCCGTTCTTCGTCAAACTCCATGATGCCAACCTTGTTTTCCCTTCCATTATATTGTTATTTTATTTTATTGAACAACTGTTCAATTCAAGTATAAAACTTTGCTAGAACTTCAGTATTTTCTGTTTATGAAATCAAAACCACAATACATATATAAACGCTCAAATTGTTTCTAGCAAGAATTTGTTGTGCGGTTGGCAGCACTGTGGACAGACAGAAAGCCCATGAATTTGTCCATTGATGTGAACACCCCACAACATAATCAGGATGACCTTGAAAAAATCCGTCCAAATAAATTCGTGAAGAAATTGTACATGTAAAACGGGTATTACAATTTATTCGTAAATTTCTTTGATTGTGTAAAGCGGCTATAAGAACTTAAGCGACAATATACATACCCACAGGCGGAAAACGTAACCGACCTTCCGAGCCAGTCTGGAAAAAGGACTATAAACAGTATTCCTATACTAAGTGACATAAATCCGAACACCCAGTTTAAATGGTTTTATTTTAATAAAACTTTGTATAAGTACTTAATGAAGCATAATAAGTAAATGATAAAAATTTCAAAATGATTGCACTGCCTTAAAGCCCTTTGACCTTTAATAATGTGTGGATGCACCCTGATGTGCTACGCATTCTCCAACGCGCCTAGGCATGCTTCTGATCAGGTGGTCAATGTCCTCCTGTGGTATCTCATTCCAGGCAACCACCAACTCCTCTCGAAGTGCTTCTAGAGTCTGAGGAGGACGTTGCAAATTGAGCAATCTCCTACCCATCATATCCCACACGTGCTCAATTGGGGATAAGTCGGGAGATCTTGGTGGCCATGGTAACAATGTGACATCATAATGTTGAAAGAAGTCTATTGTGACTCTTGCAACATGTGGTCGGGCATTATCTTGTTGGAAAGTTGGATCTGCCAGGGTGTCAAGATAGGGTAAAAGATGGGGTTCTAGAACTTCGTGGATATAACGCTGCGCGTTCATGTTACCTCTGATGAAGATTTAAGGTGACCTGGAACCATAAGCTATAGCACCCCAAACCATAACTCCAACAGTGTGATGAACATGTCTTTCAACAGAAAACTGTGGATTCCTCCTTTCACCACGTCGCCTTCTAACCCTGGCACGACCATCGTGCATGCCTAAACAAAATCGAGACTCGTCACTAAAGACAATACTGTTCCATTCCTGATCCCAGAGTGACCGTTGTCTGCACCACTCAAGGCGATTACGTCGGTGTTCTCGAGTTAAAGGGAGGACCCAGTGTGGCCGGTATGAAAACAAGCCAAAACTTCTCATTCGTCGGTAAACACTTCGCATGCCAATAGGTCTTCCGTGTTCTGCAAACCATTCATTTGCAATGGACCTGGTAGTGGAGAAACGGTCCCTTAAGGCCAATAATCTTAGGCGGCCATCTTCACGGTCTGTTGTTCTACGGCGGCGTCCAGTGCCCCTTGCTCTTTGCGTACGACCTTCTCGAAGCCATGCCTGACAACACCTAACCACAGTGTCTACACTTCTTTGCACTCTAACTGCAGTTGCCCGAAAAGAAAGTCCAGCTTCCCGAAGTCCTACTATACGGCCCCTATCAAACTCACTAAGTTGACGAAATCGTACAGGTCTCCGTACTCTAGGCATCGTAACCGATCGTAAAGGATGTCAAGAACCAAAATCCGCCAACGTTGATTCTTTACTGCGGCTGAAATATTCATTTTTAGAGCGTTAGTGAGTTAAAAAAAAGCAGTATAAAAACCGGAATGTCCAACTGATAAGGCTGAAAATTTTTCACTTGTTATTTACAGTAAGATAAATACATTCACCAACTTTTATTAAAATAAAACCATTTAAACTGGGTGTTAGGATTTATATGTCACTTAGTATATCAGTTAACACACTGGAGATTTCAATAAGCGTGTAGACGAGAAACCTTAGTTGTGATTTGTTTTATAGTTGTACTACAACTATACCTATCTCGCACTCGCATAAGAAAGCATTTCACATATACATGGTGTTACAGAATATTGTCAAAAGACGTAAAACAAACAGTGTCCTCAGAATTCTCCACATCGGTTATACGGGGTGTTTAAACTTGTCCATTTTTATATTTAGTGAAAAATTGTATGCGTCTGTTTTTTACAAAACTGAGTGTCGGTTTCTCGAAGCCAAATATATTGATTTTGCTTGAAATGTAGCTCCTTGTTTGTTTCGTCAAAAAAAAAAAAGGGTTCCAGCTCGAGCAATGGTACTATTTTCTTAATAACAACACATAAATTGATGTACCTACAGGTTACCGGTTAGTTAAAATTTACTTGAAAAAATGACATGTAGATTGATTATATACTTCCTCGCCTTCGTTAGAGGTTTCAAAGAGAAGGGATGAGTCAAATCGTTTCTAACGGCGACATCTAATCTTGATTAGGTAGGTTCACTCAAGTACGATGAATCTTCGACCTCTGCATATCAAACCACATAAAGCAAATCTATCACCTTTCACCTTTGTTTCCCTTGCAGATTTGGGGTAACATTTTGTCATTATAAAATCCAAACAACATAATATCCCAATTTCGAAATTTTTCACGAGTACAATACATATCTACTATCTCGCCAGTTTGGGCATAAGAAGTAAAAAAATGTGCCTTTGGATGAAAAAACGTAAGAAGCAGTTTTCAAGTATAAGATTCAGTTTGGCTCAGTGGTGTATATAAAGGAGGTGTCCTAAAATATTGAGAAAGCGCCTGGCTGACTGACGACTGCCAGAATCTTCAGCTTCTAGCGGTCACCGTGGTTATTGGTCTATCAAACACATACATTCTGCATTCTGGTAATAGATGGTGCTTTGGGCTGCCTTATTTTGATAGACCTGACACCTTGGATAGATGATCATTTCCTATGGTTTTGTTCGTTGTCAAAAAACTAAGCCTAGGCCATGGTTGGTTGTTTGTAGTCTAACGGACGAAAGCAGCATGACTAGTTAATATTTTTTTGATATTTTTGTCATATTTTCAGGAGCAGTCCAAAATGACCAAGAAGTGAACCCGGCAATTCCCCAGCATGAACCGAACCGCGTTGAAGTGAGGTCTTTTCAAGGCAGTGTTCCAGCTCCAAATGAATTCAGGGCTTTCCAAGGTGACGCTCAAGCTCAGTTCGGTGTGAATGGCTTCTTCCCAGTTTACCAACAAGACCAAGGACATGTCAAAGGGTTCATTGTAGATAGGAACTCGGTGCAAGGGATTGTCAGTCGGTTTGCAGGGGTGCCAAGTCAAGAGGGTGGTGTGAAAGGATTCTTTGTTGATAAGAACCAAGAGCAAGGGATTGTCAGTAGATTCCCAGGTAAATCCAATGTATTTTGTGACGTCACTGACATATTTTAGAATACAATTTTTTTACAAAAAGCCATTCTTTTCGTTCCAAAAATTTCGATATTGAGGACAGTTATTAATAGGTATGTTTATCTTGGAGCCCCATCGGAGATGGAGAAAGGGTAACTAATTGATTACACTGGACAACAAATTTTAGTTTTTTAATTGTATCTTGTGGGAAAAGTGCACTTCTTTTTTAATTTTGGGGCGCTGAATCAAAAAATGACAATGAAATAAAAAAATTAGTTGCGGTTTAGCAAAAAAACTTTTTATTTTTTAGGATATATTAAAAAAAGTAACATGATTCATATACTTATAAGAATCACTATATGCGCTGTCTTTTTGCTGTTCTTTTATGGATCGTTTCTGGAGCATCTCTACCAAGAGTCCAACAGTAGTCTGCAAGCATGGAAGGATTCCACTTTCCCATGTACCTTTTTTCCATTGTTGAAATATCCTGATGAAAACGTTCGCCGTGCTCTTCACTTACCGCTCCGCAATTGTCAGGAAAAAAGTCCAGGCGTGAGTGTAGGAAATGTATCTTAAGAGACATATTACAGCCCATCTTTTGATACGATGACAGCATATTTTTGACAAGGGTTTTATAGTTGTCAGCTTTTCTATTTCCCAAGAAATTAGTGACCACCAGACGGAAATCATTCCAAGCAGTTTTTTCAATACCTGTTAAAGTGTTTTCAAACTGTGTATCTTTCAAAATATTTTGAATCTGTGGCCCAACAAAAATACCTTCTTTAACCTTTGCCTCACTTAGTTTTGGAAATTTCTAACGCAGGTATTGAAAAGCTGACCCATCTCTATCTAATGCCTTGACAAAGTTTTTCATTAGGCCCATCTTGATATGCAGTGGTGGTAATAAATTTTTTTTCGAATCTACTAATGGCATATGCTGTACATTTTTTTGACCTGGCTCTTGGAATCGACGAACAGGCCAGTTTTGTCTGGTGTAATGAAGTGCCTTTGCCCGACTGTCCCATTCACACAAAAAACAGCAACACTTTGTGTAGCCTAGCTGCAGCCCAAGTAAAAGTGCAACAACTTTCAAATCGCCTCAAATATGCCATTGGTGCTCATCGTATTTTATGCATGTCAATAGGTACTTCATATTGTCATATGATTCTTTCATGTGAACTGCATACCCTACAGGAAGAGATGGTAAAATATTTCCAATATGCAATAACACTGCCTTTAAACTCAATGTTGAACTGTCTATAAACAATCTCCATTCTTCTGGGTTATAGTTTATATTTAAAGCCGCCAGTAAGCCGTTAATGTTACTGCAGAAAACCAAGTTATTCTCCATATTGAAAAATGGTTCTAAGTCTTTGTGGAGTTTACGAAAAACACATACCGAAACATCGTCTTCTAACAAGTTCCACTGCTGCAGTCTTGATCCAAGTAACTCTGCCTTACATTTTGGAAGTTCTAAATCTCTTACAAGATCATTTGATTCTGACTGTGTTATTTTGTGCGGTTGGTGGCATGACGTGCTCGGTATAAAATCAGGATCTCTTGACGTTGATGGCATATCTTCTTCCTGACGAATCACTCGATCGCCATGATATGATTCGTTTTCTGATTCACAAGTGTAGGATTCTGGGGGTTTTGGAATAGGATTTTCGTCACTGTGAGGCACAGGTCTCATCGCAGATGGTATGTTTGGGTAGTTAATAACCGATTTTTTTTCTTGGACATACCTGTGGCTTGTCCAACACAAGGTACCATGCAAAAGTAACAATCATTATTATGATTTGTAGGCTCTCTCCAAACCATTGGGACAGCAAAGCGCATAGACCGTTTTTTGCCATTTAACCTGCTCCTCAGACTTGAAGCACATGTATTACAGCAGATGTGGGGTGCCCACTGTTTGTCTTGATCACCTAGTTTACAACCGAAATAAAGCTGATATGCCTTTGTTATTAGTGGAGTAATAGACCGTCTCTGAGACGCAAAAGTCACATCACCACACACGTAACAAAACTGATCTGGATTGTTTACACACTTTCGAGACATCTTGCATGAACGCTGTCAGAAAACTCATGAAAAAATGGCTAATATAAAACAATATAATGTACACGTATGTATAACGTAACACAATCATGCCGATTACATCATCTTTCCTTACCGAATATAATAAAATAGCACGTGCATTCTTGTGAATTACAGTATATTAACACTGTCACAGCAGGAACACATATAATTACCGTATCTCTAAAACTTGAACTAATATTAAAAAAATAAGTTTCATTCCGGTTTTAGCACATTAAAAATAGTAATATTTTGTTGATTTTATTTAGGATATTTTTTGGCTGTTGATCAGTGTTATTATTAAATATTATATGGACACCAAATTTTACGATATGGTCAATCGTGGATGACCAAATGGTTTATCGTGATCTATGGGCCAGATCAACGAGATCACTTTAACAAATAAATCGTTTATCGATATGATCAACTGAATGCGCAGTTGCTTCATGAATTTGTGAACTTGTTTGATCAAATCGTAAAATAATTACTCCAATTACCGATAGAGGGAGCGCTTTGTTCCCGTGCAACATAGCGGACGCTTATAACAAAGTTGTTTTTGAAGAAAGTGAAATTGAAAGACTTAACGACAAAAAGGTATATTCGATTAACCTTTTCATTGAATACTTTAAGGATATGGTCATTCGTGGATGCCCAAATCGTTAAACGTTGATGATTTAATCATGTGGTCAAATTTAGTTGGCCATTTCATAAAATGCGACCATATCATGGAATGCTCGATCATTTCTTGAAATGGGCAATTGTACGATATGACCACGACACGCCGTATCGCTCATTCTGGTCGGTACGTCTGTCCGATAATCCTTGTCTCCTCTGTAATTCTGAAAAAACTATTCGTATTTTGATCAAATTTGGACATAAGATTACTACCATGCCGGGGACGAAACGCCTGTGTAGCTTTTGAAAATCGATCTGATAATGGCAAACAATTTCAGAATGCTTACGTTTTTTTGATTTTAACTTTCTGGATTTTTGTTTAAATACCTACCCTTAAATTTTTTAAACGGATATTGGGTTTAAATTTTAGCATATATTATGTCTAGAGACTAAAACAAACAATTTATTTTTCTACTTCGTTTTCATCGATTAATAAATTCAACTATTTGCAATTTTTAGGTATTCCCACTCAAGAAAATGACGTGAGGAGATACGTCGTAGACAAAAGCCAAGTACAGAATGTGTTCAGCAGATTTGGACCCGTTCCGAATCAAGACAATGATGTTAGGGGCATCTTCGTAGACAAAAATCAACTACAGGGTATTATTAACAGATTTGGAGGAATACCGAGTCAAGTCCAGGACATTGTTAGTAAATTCGGAGGTATGTAGAAACATGATTAAACCACGAATGACGAAGATTCCAATCATTGGCCTTTGAAAAAACCAATTCTTATTTTGAAACTCTTGTAGGTATCCCTAGTCAAGAAAACGATATGAAGAGATTCTTCGTAGATAAAAATCAAGTGCAGGATATTTCGGGCAGGTACGGTGCTCAATATCAGGACAGCAATTTGAAAACTTCCGGATTTGAAGCATACCGAATAGTGCCTTCCAAAGATGTGCCAGTTTCACAGTTTACTAGCGGTAGCGGAGTACGGTATCCATACGCAGTTCTGTATCCTGTTTACAGATACATTTAGGAGGTATTGTGGCATTTCGGAACAAATTGATGGGACACAACAAAACAATAATAAAAACTTATAAAAAATCAAGCGTTTTATTTGTTTGACGTAAATAAAACTACAAGTATTACATGAGCTACTATCGGATTACGGTTTACTGTTAACATTTTGAAATAGCCAAGTCATCATCCTACTTGGAACATGTTAGCTACGAGTATAAAGCCATATCAATACTTGTTTGCGTTTATACCCTATTTCATGAGTATCCATCACACTTTGACGTCTACTCTGATCAGCAACTGATATTTTTGTGTTAGTCTGGAACGTTGGCAACAATGGATCTGAATAAAAGAGCTGTTAACAAGTACAAAATGAATCCGTAGCATTAAAAAACCAAAATAAAATTCGGCTATGTCTACCTGGCGTTGACGGATTCGTCAGAATTGTGTCCTGTGGTGATATGGGGAATTTTAAGATATTACTAGATAATCACCTGTCATTCTACCATGATGGTTACTCGCGAAATAGGACATATATATATATATATATATACAGAGTGTAAACGTTATGATAGTCATTATTTAAATGGGTGATAGAGGGGGTTAAAGGAAGTTTCATTTAACATGGGGGTCAAAACGGCATTTTTTTAGAGAAAAGCGACTTTGCCGGTTCAATACGAGTGATGATGACCGACGCGCTGTTGTCAAGTGTGTTTTAAATATCCAATTTAATGAAACTTTCTTACTGACTACAAATTTTGGCTTAACTTAGAAAAACTTAATGCCATTTGTTTGTTAATTACCCAATTTAAAAACGTTTTCGATTAGATTAGTAAGATTGTGGTCGATATAAGACACTAAAGTTGTAAAGTATAAAGCCATTTAGACAAAAATCTATTGACTTTCGAACCATGGGTCATATGAACTTTTTGACTTGTTTTGGCCCCCCTATCACCCATTTCAATAATGATTACCATGACGCTTACACCCTGCATATATCAATAGTTATATTCAGTTATTTTGCTGTCTATGTCAGACTCAGTGATATGTCAATAAGTGACATCAAGGCTTGTTCCAATATATACAACAGTGCAAATTATATTTTTACAGTTTCTATAAGAAAACTCATTATATTGCATTTTGTGTTTTAATAACTGCGTAATAAGTTGAACAATTTGCTCTGAACAAATAGATATCCCTGTAATGTTTCAAAACCCAAACATTTTAAGTCAAAAGTGTCGTATTAGCCCATCTCTACTATCGCGAACCAGTGTTGTCAGTTCTACTGAATTTTCAGTAGATCTACTGATTTGTATATTGATCTACTGATCTACTGAAATATTTTTGTAATCTACTGATAAAATTATGATGCCTAATTAATGTTATTATTATTGTTAATTTTTAATTTATAACCTACACCTTGCGTAATATTGTCGAAGAATCAGTTTAAATACGGTCATCAATGATGACCCTAAATAAATTCGAAAGCGTCTTAGCATTTGATATTATGTTGGTAATACTTTAGAGCCCAGACTACTGATGTAAATATTCGGAATATTTTGCTAACCGGTTAGACAGAAACGGATGAATAGAATATTCAGATGAATCTTCCATGGATGAATCATCCGTAATAATAATACGAATCATGGCATCATCCATAACAGCAGTGGTTTTATGCGACCTGATAACACGGACCGTATTCCTACATCACTGGACCAGACCACGGCCACGGGGAATCACCGGTTATTAATGCGTCAACGACTACGGGGACCGGGATTTCCCAGCGTTGCGCGACAACGCGAGGGTTTTGGTTTTTTCTTTGTTTTCACCTTCACAATTCGGTTTGATCTCGTATCCAGTGGTTTTGTTGAATACTTAGTTTTTTATCCTTTCGTATAAGCGAACGTACAAAAATGAGGTAAGTTCACTTTTATTAGTTAATATTGAATTCTAAAGATGTAATGTATTATGTTTTTAGTTCAAGTGAGTACCATAACTCTGAAAATGAAGGGGCTGGTCCCTCAAAGAAAAAAAATTAAATATAATCAAGTATTTAAGAATAGCTGGACCGAAGAGGAGCAATTTAAAAAGTGGATCAAACAGGGAAAAGATGAATACTTTGCTATGTGCCGCGTGTGCAATAAAGATATTTCTATTAAAAGTACTGGCAGATTAGCACTAGTTCGGCATCAGGATAGTGCGATGCACATTAAACTATGCAGATCTCAGAAAAAGCAGGGAACGTTAACAGATATGGTGGTTTTTAAGGGAGGCCCAAATCAGGAAACCGGCTATCCAAGATTTATACAAATCTATAAGTACTGTGTATAATTCTTTTTTAGAATGTTTTATAAAAAGGGAAGTACTCATACAGTCCCCACTTTATCAAATTGATTTCAAAGATTTTTTATGTACTCGTATCTGATGAGTATATCCTAAGTAACTTTATTATATATATATATATATATATATATATATATATATATATATATATATATTATACGTTAAAATTTTTGTTTTGTGTACATATTCCTATATTTTGTTACGCACAAAAGTTTTCTTTATTTATAAAAAATACATATTTTTTCGATTTCATAGGTCTTTTTTATTGCCCTTTCCTAAAATTTGCATCAAATATATATCTACTGAAATCTACTGAATTTTTGGCAACCCATTTACTGATGAAATAAATATGGAACTGGCAACACTGTCGCGAACGTCAAAACAAAATGAAACGTCATAGTCAAACGTCATATTAAATTGATTTTTTAGTTTTTTTACATCAAAGCCAAAAAGAATTTTTATGTATTTGAAAAATATATAAACACAATAAACTTATCTAGTGAGGCACATAAATACAATACAATGGCTAATAAAACACAAAACTTAAGAACCAAATGGAGCCTGGATAGTATAAGGTTTGTATTGCAGATTTCTGGCACCTAGCAATGCAGTATCTCGCTGAAATATCACAATTTTTAGAACGAACCGTGTTTCTGCTGAAGCTTTAGCCTCTCCACCTGGTTACTCATCGTCAAGCGTAAACTCGAATGCAGAAGTTTCGAAGAAGACGGACGTGTCTCGTCTGATAAACAAAAAGTCTTGGGACATTGCTCTGGCCCCATTAAAACAAGTACCGATGAACCTGTTCATCATGTACATGGCTGGGAACTCTATTTCTATATTCCCTATAATGATGGTTGGGATGTTATTCATGAAACCATTGCAAGCTATTTGGTCTGCAAAAACTACTTTCAAAATGATGGAGACCTCAAATGCTATACTACAAATGATTGTGTATATTCTTGGGAATTTTGTGAATATAGGACTTGCTCTTTATAAATGTCACAGTATGGGGTTGTTGCCCACACATGCAAGTGATTGGCTAGCCTTTGTTGAACCACCAACTCGGTTAGAATACTTAGGAGGAGGAATGATACTTAATTAAGTTCACAGTATCTATATGTGTATATTTAAATTAATGTATAAGAAATAAAATTGATAATGTTGCTATTGCTTTCTATGTTTATCTGCAAAATCCTTGATTTTCTCATATAGTGCTGTTGGTTCATCTACCCTTGGTATCTGTAAAGAAATTGGCATGTATATCTTGCAAAACTTGAGAGTTTTCTTATAAACTCACATCATAATTTTGAGCAATATAAACACCAGCATATACTCCTAGCAGAAACGAAAACTGCAACAAATAAAATATGCTTTATTATTTATTCAACTTTCGAACCACTTCCATTTACTTACAAAGCCTCTAATCATTTTATACCTTTGGGTCCCTAATGTAGATATTATATAACGGCAGTTATTGTACCTTTTAAAGATACAATTACAAGAAAATAGAGTTTTCAAAGTAATTTCGAAAAAACAATTGTGGTTATGTTTGAATGACAAACAGGGCCCTTAGGCATGGACTTGAAAACTCAGGAAGTACCTCGCTGATATAAGATTACACGTAAGATTTTCTGCCATCCTGCAGGTTACCTTTTAAAGCGTCAAGCAAATATTTCTTTCATTTTGGGACTTTTGCACCGTGAATAAGATGTGTGCAATATTTAATAAGATTTGAGTGGATACATAAGGTTCATCAATGTTTTTACACATCCTCCAGTCAAGTTCAGATAGAAAAAAATTGATGACCCTGGAAGATGGCTGCTTAACTTTGTGAAAACTCTTATAGGTTTTATATTTTCGGTTTGCTGTTCCGTGGATCCCATTATTTTTTTTATATAAGCTCATCTCACACGACGATCGACGATTAGTTTTGGATCGTCTGTTTATTCAAAAACAAAAAACACTGAAAAAATTACTCAAAAGACCATACTCTTAATTTCAAAAGTTCTACTGAACAGCGTACAATCATTAACATTCCGATTCTTATATTCAGTTCCTTTGTGAAATATTTCGTATAAACGCAGCTTTAGCAATTCACACATCAACAACCATATGAGCAAGCAACATTTTCACTTGATAAATTAGTTTTATTTATTTTTTATTGTTTTCGTTAGTAATCATCTGATTTGGAAGTTATAGCTCAGCCATCATGGATAGATCTTTAGCAAACTACGGTAAGAAAAAAATTAAAAATAGTTATATAAACATATGGTATCTGAAACATATTGTTGATGTCCCCTTTGTAGAACTAACCGAAAGTACCGTCAGATTGGCAACTGATTCAGAAAATGGCTCAGGATCAGATAAGAGCGGTGAGTTGGAAATAGTAGGATATGCAGATGTCGAAGTTACTAGATACAGTACACGCGATTTTGATAACAATCTACCGGAAACGGTGACCCTACTGAAACATCCTACAAATGGTGCCAAAGTCTACCTTGTCGGAACTGCACACTTTAGCAAAGAATCGCAAGAAGATGTAATAAAAGTTATCAAGCTTGTTCAGCCTCATATTGTGGTGCTAGAATTATGTACCTCAAGAACGAACATGTTATGTTTAGATGAAGAAACTAT
This sequence comes from Acanthoscelides obtectus, assembly GCA_963669975.1. Lineage (NCBI taxonomy): Eukaryota > Metazoa > Arthropoda > Insecta > Coleoptera > Chrysomelidae > Acanthoscelides > Acanthoscelides obtectus. Next base: position 91,724,690 of record CAVLJG010000007.1, on the reverse strand, counting down.
CCTAGAAGAGGCAAAAAACATTGATATGCACAAGATAATATCTTCTATCAAGTCTAGTGGCTTATATAATGGTTTGATGTATATTTTGTTGTTACAAATGACTGCCCATATCACCAAGGAAATTGGTATGGCACCTGGAGGAGAATTTAGAGTTGCAGCAAAAGAAGTAAGAGCATTTCCATTGAGCTTATTGAATTTGTTTATAGAACCAGTCTATCTTTTTCTAGATATAAACATCAAATTGTTGTGATTGTTGTGTGTGAGTATCCATCATGCCTTGAGGTGAACAGCTAATCATAATCATGAAAGCGACATCTTTGTGTTAATTTGTAATGCTGGCGACAATGAATTTCGGGACTATTCAGAGATGGGCTGCACTTATCTCAAATATTTCATTATTTATTTGAAAAAATGGAAGATTCGAATATAGCTTGTACAAAAATATCATTTTTTCCTTAAGGAACCCTCTGCTTGCTATTTTATAGAACTTCAAAGTTGCATTTTGGGTGATAATACTGTGGTATAGAATACTGCTTGATAAGCTGTTTTTTACTTGTTCACATAAAAGATTACTCAAAATTATATGAATATGAGATACACTGTAAATTACTCTGACACTGTTCATTGCAATAATGCAATTTTGCACTATTTCAATGATGAATATAGTTCATTGTTAAGTAGTCATTTCTTTTATTTCAGTATTCCCATCACTACACCACCATCACTATCATACTCACTCCATCTAGTTGCGATGTTGCCAAATCATATATACCTTAATTTGGTTTGTCAAATTCTTACTTATCTACAGAATTTTCATGAAAATGCGATTTGGAGGTATGGCCAGCACTAAATCCACCTCGTGCCCTGGGTTAGCTAAAAACACTTGAAGAATGCCTCATGCCCTTCACAAAAGTACTTGGGTTATTGTTTTTCCTATATTATAGTTATAATCTGTTTACTTTTTGTATGTATGTACTTGAAGAATTATTTAAAGTGAAGCTGATGTCACAAAAGGTACCTACTTAAATATGATATACAGGGTGTAAAGTCAGGTGATAGACTGCCTCAAAGCCTATCGAATGAACCCCTATATGTGTGGTCCGAAATTTCATAGTTCAGGAGATATTTGGAATTTTGTGAAATTTAAAATAAAAAGGGAATAATGATATTTCAAGTGCAATTACAACTAAACCATTAGGTTTAGGGCTGTAATTTTTTTCGAGAAGAGCTAAATGATTAGTTTTAGCAATGGTTGTCACTTTTTAACAAAGCTAATTAGAAATCAACGCAAAAAATCTTAAATTCATTTTTTTGTGACAAATCTCTTCCATCCCTCAACTTTGGAGGGTGCTAAAAAATTGAGATTGTATTTCATTATTCATTTTATTGTGAAAACTATTTCAATCCATCTAGAATAAACCCTGAAAATTTCAGCTTGCTACGATAAGTGCTTCACCTTAAAAAATCTCTATGTTTGACGCAGGTGGGATACATGTAAACAAGAAATTCTAGCGAGCAACTGCTCGCATGTATCGGGAGTATGTGGTTAGAAGAGGTGGATAACAAACCGAACACCGCGTTTTTCTACGTGTCTATAATGCGGCACTCACCGTCAGCTAGGACTAGGAGCGCCGAGGATACGCTCAGAAGAAGGAGCAGATTTAATAGAAGCAGCTGAAAGAGATCCCTCTTTAAGTACCAGAGCCATTGCCCAAAGCAGAAACATATCTCATACTTCAGTGCACACAATACTACGCTCGGAGAACATGGTCAAAAAGTACAAAAATTGCTTACAAACGACTATGCACAACAGGTTGAATTTTGTGAGAGTATGTTGAGAAGGTGCGAAGAGGATGAAACTTTTTTCGACAGCATGTTATGGACAGATGCATCCACCTTTAACCGAAATGGAATATTTAACATGCACAATTTCCATTCATGGAGCGTGGAAAATCCACACGCTATTCGCCGACACTGTTTATGAGAAGTAACTGAAAAAGTAGCTGTTGTCAATCACTAAATAATGAAAACATAACACAGAATATTGCAAGTTTTTTGATGGTTTCATGAAATGATCGTTGATCTTTATTTAACTATAATGTTGGACGATGATATGTTGCGTGGACCTCGTCGAATCGGAGTCGAGTATTTTTATATGCAATGACCGCTGGTGCCTTTTGTATTTTTTATGTCACGCAAGCCGCTGGTGCACTTTCCACTGTGTAGACACATACTGTGCAAAATTTCATCTAGTTTTCGGTAAATATTGAGGCAACTTCTCATAAAACAAGCCATTTACAATAAATTAAGACTTTTATCTTGCAAATAACCTCATTTCTTATTGCGTATTTCTCCAAAAAAAGGTACGACTTGGTAACAATCGACATCATTTATATTATCTGCCAAGAAATGAACGTTATAAATTGCTCATTGATAATTGTTTGTACTTTCAAATATTTCTTATAAACCCAAAAACTTTGCCCTCATTGAAAATATGCGAAAAAAATGGTTACGGAATTTCAAGAAGACATTGAAAAATCTCAACGCAACACCTCTACACAGTTTACCAAGTAATCATTTATGTATGTATTTTGAACTGTTATTTTAGCTAATAAGCTAATGTGTGTTTTGAACCTTTTATACAAAGATTTTTTACAGTTATTCACATCTATTTTCCTTAGTACTATTCAGTGTATGTTATATTCTTAGGTAATTCTGTAGCTTAACTGCAGCAGCCGTTTTTGATGAAAAAATGATTTTAGACCCTGGTTTTTGGGTGTAGATGAAAGGAATGGGCCTGGATATGAGCGCGAACATACAAGTTCTGAAATATTTTACTATATAATAGTTTTTTAATGCATGTTTGTTTTCAAAGACTGTGCAATGTTGCCAGATTTCATTACTTAATAGGTTTTCGTTGTTGATGGATATTCTTAATAATTAAATTTGTACGTATGACTTCACACAACCCTACATAATGTCTAATGCACTAGGGGCGCGCTCAAGCGCGCCGCGACTCAGAGGGGATCAAATTCTAGACTAAAAGGAGAGCTGCTACGCGTGGAAATGCGTATTTTCGTTAATTTTCGTTATATTTCTTCAATTTGGCAACATCGCGGTATATACAGGGTGACTTTGAAGTTGAGTCATTAATTTTCAGATAATGATTGTAGAAGGAAGATAAACCAGAATATGTGTGTAAAAATAAAAAAAAATTAAAAAAAAAATTTTACCTTGTTTTATAAAGTATCCTCCCGACAAGTATTTCAGTGCGGACCTGTATTTGATCGTGAGGTCCCCTGTGAGGTCTTAAGTCACCTGATTCACGAGCCCGTTGTACTACATTAACAAAGGCACGAGGGGTTGGTTGCACTCGATTGGGAAACCGATCCGCATAAACATGTGCCATTTTTTATTTCGTTTGAGCCACGCAACAGAAACTATTCACACGCTAACCGACAGATACTGACTGTATGTATAACTGAACTGAATAAAACACTTAATTGCAAAAACGTCGTTCCAAATTCTTTCGCTTTTTTGTTTCCGATGCGATGAACCGATAAGGTGGATTATATCCGTTGTTGCCAAACACGAGTACATGATATTATTATTGAGACAGGGCGGTACTCAAACTTCCAAAGGGCTATAACTTTGTTACTTTAATTTTACCAGAAAAATGGTAAAGGAAAAAAACATTTATTTTGATCAGATCTACTCACTGTTAAAATAAATGACTCAACTTCGAAGCAGTATATAGCAAAAAAAGACAGCGTATAAAACACTATTCTAGACTATTACCTCCAAAAATGCAACTTTGAAGTTCTATAAAATAGCAAGAAGAGAGTTCCTTGAAGAAAAAATAAAGATTTTCGTGAAAGTTACATCCTAATCTTTCATTTTAAAGTAAGAAATGAAGTATTTGCGATATGCGCTAAAGTATAGTCCTACCCAGAGCTGTTGTTCACATATCAGGATTATATTTTTAAGTACAGATATTAAAAAGTTTATATAGAAAATTATTATAGTACATCTGGGATTTGTCGATTACATGGTATGTCAATAGAACAGGTTGCATAGTCCTTTCCAGAAGCTGTAAATATAGCTGCAAAAATAATATAGACACGTGTTTCTGGTTTGTTGCCCGTCATTAGTGTAATGGAATTCACCAAAAGCAGATAACTAATCACATCAAAACTAATACATTCACCCAAAATTACGAAACCGACCCACCACCATGCCATATTATTGTGATACATCAAATGCATCATACCACTCGAAGAGCAAAATAAAAATAAAATATACTTTCTGGAATTTCAGATTTCCTAGATATGTAACGATGACTTGAAATGTAGTCATGGTCATTAGCAGCCATTGTGCTTCTAGCATTTCTTTCGTTTGCAAAGAAACTTTTTTAAATAAGAGTTAGCAAGTACAAAATGAATCTGTAGCGTACAAAGAACTACAACAAAATACAGGTCTGTCTACCTGGAGTTCACCGATTCCTCGGAATTAATTATGCGTCCTGCGCCGATATGGGGAATTTTGAAATATTACTAGATAACTAGCTGTCATTGTTCCGTGATGGATACTCGTGAAATAGGGTGTAGAAGAGATCTGCGCCCATTAAGTGAAATTTTTAAGCTTAAACTCATAAATCTGTATGCTGGCTGATTAAGCAATATTCTTGTTTTAGGCTTCAAAAATACCAAACTGCAAGTTGCATTTAGGAGATAGGCCAATAAATATAACAATTCTTAGGGCTGTATCAAGACTGACCTGGTTCCAAACATTGAAGTTAACCTGGCAACTACTAGCTCTCAAGGAACCTATAAGGTAATCCACAGGGTGTGGCGGCATAACTTCCTTTTTTTCAAAACTTAAGGAAAACTAGCCTAAAGTTTAAATGCAGGTCCTTTATAGGTAGTCTTTTTCTGTTTAAGACAAAAAGCTGCAGTCAAGGTACTTTCTTGAACATCCTCTGTTGAAAGCAAACTTCTTCTTGTTTGTGATTCATAGGGTTTTGATTTTTTGTGATTTGCAGTGTTGAAGATATAGAGAAATGTAAAAATCGTGATATGATAGAGCAGCTAATGGCAGAGCTATCTGGTGACTTTCCAGGATTTAGGGAGGTTTTCTTAGATGAAAGGGATATAATTCTAACTAATTCTCTCCAAGCTGCTGCACAATCTCAAGTGAGATATAGTAACCAAGAGGGTAAATTCCATCAAAACTCCATTGGTAATATTGTTATATAATTGGCATATTTTTAGGTGTCACAGAAGTTTTAACTGAACCCTTGAGAATAGTAGGAGTTGTAGGAATGGGTCATGTACAAGGCATCACTAAATTATGGCCACATGACCAAAGTCGTTACGTTAAAGACATGATGACTATCCCACCACCAACACTCACGTCAAAAATAGTGAAATATACTTTCAAAACTTCATTGTTGGTACTTGGAGGTTATTTGGTTTATAGGTAAGTGAGAGAGAGATTATATGGGGTTGTCCAAAGCGGACGCAGGAAAGTAAACGCATGTTAAAACAAGAAAGATTGATATTCAAATCAAGTTGTGTACTTTATTTTGAAGGTTCATTTATACCATTTATGTATGAAAAATAATATCGCTCAAATGTTCACCACGACTGGATTTACAGACGTCCACGCGATGGTCGAAATTTTCAATGACATTTTGCAACATGGTCGGTTCTATGGCATTTATCTCGGCAATGATGTTGTTTTTGAGTTCTTGGAGGGTGGCTGGTTTGTTGACGTAGACTTTGCTTTTCAAATATCCCCATAAAAAGAAGTCCAAGGGAGTCAAATCGCACGATCTTGGTGGCCATGGCACATTTCCTCTGCGCGAAATCACGCGATCACCGAAGAAGGACTGCAATCGATGGATATTGACGTTGGTTGTGTGGCATGTTGCAACGTCTTGTTGGAAATAAACATCGTCCATATCCATTCCTTCATGTTGCGGCAAAAATAGTCCTCTATCATCACGTGATATCGCTCAGAATTGACGGTAATGGCGTCCCCGGCCGCATTTTCGAAAAAGTAAGGTCCGATGATGCCTTTTGACCACAATGCACACCACACAGTCACTTTTTGAGGATGCATCGGCTGCTTTTGATACTCACGGAGATTTTCGTTCGTCCAGATGCGGCAGTTTTGCTTGTTTACCGTCCCATTCAAAGTGAAATGCGCTTCGTCGCTGAACATGATTTTTGATGAAAAATTGGCATCAATTTGGCGGTGTTCAAGGAGCCAATCTGAGAACGTTCGGCGCGAAACATGGTCGGCCCGACGCAGCTCTTGCGTCAATTGGATCTTGTAGGCGTGTACATTCAAATCCTTGTGGAGAATGCAGAGCAAACTGGTTCTCGAAATGCCCAATTCTTGGGATCGACGCGTTGTTGATTGTTTCGGATCGTCTCTCACACTCTCCTTCACAACAGCAATATTTTCCGGTGTGCGAACGCTCCTTGGCCGGCCAGAGCCTGGCAGATTTGCCACAGAACCTGTTGCCTCGAATTTACGCACCAGACGACCGAATGGTTGTTTCGTTTGGGCGGTTGTTGCGACCGAAATGTTCACGAAGCGCGCGAAACGTGTTTTTTATTTTTGCACCATTTTTGTAGTGCTCTTGAATAACTTTAATGCGGTCTTCAATCGAATACGACTCCATAGCGATCAATGGTAAACATTCAACTAACAACATGACATGTCGGTGACAGAAAACAAAGTTGGCGTCTATGTCAAATTGACGTTTACTTTCCCTATTGGACAACCCTATATATTGTCGAGGTGACTTCCATTTGGATCAAAACACCCTGCAATGCCATCTTCATGTGGTTAAAAACTGCTTAACATAATTCAGGTGAAGTTGCTCTAATTTATTCCCGTATTTTTTGTTTTAATTCTTGCAAAGTCCTAGGTCGATTAACATAAACTTTACTTTTAAGGTATCCCCACAAAAAAAGTCCAATAGGGTTAGATCTTGCGACCTAACTGGCCAGTTTAGGTCGCCAAAGTGAGAGATGACCTTTTTTGGGAATAATTCTCGAACGACTTCCATAGATGCTCGGGCTGTACCTGCGGTAACGCCGTCTTGTTGAAACCATGTTTCTTGATCAAAGCCATCAAATTCTTGTAGCTGAGGTACCAAAAACTAAGCACTACACAATAACGACCACTAGTTATAGTCTGGGCCACCTTGGTTCTCAAAAAAGAACGGACCGATAATTCCTGAAGCCGACATTGCACACCACACAGTTACTTTTGGGCTAGGTAGGGGCCTTTCGTATTTTTGACTTCGATTTTCTGGTGGCCAATAGCGACAATTTTGCTTATTGACTGTGCCTGAAAGGTGAAAGTGTGCCTCGTCACTGAACAGAATGTTGTTATTTCGGTTGTTTGCAAAAAAACGGTTTCTAAAGACATTTGGGTTTAATTCTTGCACTATTTGGATCTTGTAGCGATGAAGCTTTAAATCTCTCCTTAAAATTATATGAAGAGATGATTTACGGAATTCCACCGCCTGTGATGTTTTTCGAACAGATCCACTTGGATATTGAATTCTAGCCTCCCAGAAAAGCTTTGCAGATGCGTGGCTGACTTTATCTCTGGCCGCAAGATATCCGTCGTAATTGACGGGTTCCCCCCTATCCCACAACATCAACGCAGGTGTTCCCCAGGGATCGGTCTTGGCTCCGACACTGTCTCTCTTACATATCAACGACCTCCTTTCCTGCACGATCAACCCAATCCACAGCTTCACTACTGATAGCACTCTATATGCAGGAATTCAGACTGACAAACCGATCTCTCCCGCTGAGGTGGAAAAAAGAAGACTAGCGACGACTTCCTCTCTGACAAGAGACCTGGAGGCTAATCGATGACTCTTCTCTAACAGACAGTCTCGGGACACTTTCGCACCGGCAGGCCGTCCGCGACCTAGCTCTTTTCTACCGCTACACCAACGGTCTTTGCTCCTCAGATCTCTCTTCCATGATGCCGCAGCACGATGTGCCTGCCAGGCAGACCCGCCTGACTTTGGCGTCCCATCCAAACCGTGTCGAACTTCGTACATCCAGAACTGGCCCAGTTCTACTAACCGTAGGCAGTTCACAAATCTTATTAACAAAATTTCTTTGGGATCATCATAGCAGCCGCGGTGTTTCGGCATTTGGGCTTCTGCCTGCGCGGCTGCTTCGATATAAAAAAAAAATAGCGGCGCGTACAGCTTCAACATGCTCAGGAGTAGGTACAGTCCTTGGTCGACCAGGGCGTTTCACATTGAAAGCTGAAAATGTTTCTCTAAACCTCTTCACCCACGATCCAAATATGTCGACCGCCCCAAAAAACCAATTTATAATTTCCATAGCCATATTACGAATATCAAATGAGAGAAACACAATAAATAAAGTGGCATATTCTAATTCAATGTGGCGGACGTTTAATATGACAATTGAAAATGCAATATCATTATGATATGGAGATGATCCATCTGGTAATGGAGCCAGGAAGTGGCCATCGAGTCTCGCTTGATTCCTAATGACAAGTACTCTAGTTTTACGGTCCGACGTTTAAGTTATTCAACTATTCTGTACAAAATACTCATCTATAATAACTATATCAAAGTTCAACTTTTTAATATTAGATAGTTCGCTGAAATGTAGGTTCAATAAATTGGGCAAGAATACTTAATATACGTATAGATATAAGTACGTCTCCCGCATTTATAAGAATTTGTTATATTTTTTAGGTTCCTTTTATGCATTGTTGTCTGCATTTGATGAATAAGAATAAGTATTTTTGCTTACGAATAAAACAGTAACTAAGACCTTATTTATATTATTCGTTTAAATTTGGCATTATGATATTCAATTTCTCAGATAATTAACTCACCTTTTTTGTGTAAATTCCCTATTTCTCACTACTTTTTTTGAAAATCTCACTTAAATTCATTCTTTGGGCCGCCAGCACCCCTGGGTATGTGGAAAGGGCTATGTTATATTACTGGGTTGACATTTGACATTAGGAACCTGATAGAAATCACCAGTTTGGAACGTCATCAATTGACAGCTGTTGCAACCCACGTCGCTGAAAATGGAAAAGTTGAAACCAAACACAACCGGTTTTGGGTGGTAGATCACTTAAAATTGCTTAATGTTGCTGAAAAATGACACCATCAACCTTATTCTATACTAAAACAGCAATAAATTAACCAAAGACAAACAAATGAAATATTGCGGGTTAATAATTAAACAAAAATAAATACAGACATTTCCATGAATGAAATGTGTTTACGGTATCATATTAAGGTAAATAATAGACAGAATACAATCATGCATATTCCCTATTGGTTATCTTTTGGTATTATATGCACTGAACATTTTTTTCTGACAAAACCAACCGCTAATTGTTAAATATTGATTATCTGCAGTGCCATATTCTTATTTTTTAGGTTTGTTCCAATCCCAAAATCTATTAGCGGTTACATGAAAATGGCAGTCCAAAAATATTGATTATCTGCAGTGCCATATTCTTATTTTTTAGGTTTGTTCCAATCCCAAAATCTATTAGCGGTTACATGAAAATGGCAGTCCAAAATGTTTTAACCACTGTTAAGACTGAATCAGCTGTGAGATACATCAACTAGAAACGAAATTAGATTGTGTAGCATATATTTTTATTATCGAGGAATTGTATATTGTATATGTATATTTAAGTTCAATTTATTCTAGCAGTTTTATGAATCTTGTGATAATTGCCAGAAATATTTTTATATTTTAATCACTAGTGTGAAATGAAGTTTTTGAGCGAAATGTAATTTCAGCAGTGCCTAATACATGAATATTTTGTTTATAGATTTTTTATATACGAATTTAAAATCGTTGCTTTGTGATGGTATTACTTATTGAATTTAAAATAAACTGATAAAGCATTCCACAAAATTGTCTCCAATACTTGACCTTGCATTTAAGTGAAAAAGTACCGGTCACGTTTTAACAGTATGGTACCAGAATTGCGACAAAAAATATATTTGAGAAGCGGGTCGACGCAAGATTACAGGTGTTATCTGCTTTGCCCGAAACCACTTGTTCAAGAGATTTCTTATTTCCTGCCAAAACCATTGACACAATCCTCCTCATCTGTATTACTGAACAAGTCCTATAAATCAATGATAAGTGTTTTGAATAGATGTTCGTATAGATAGGATAAGGATGGAATTATACAACACCTACGTATATTGCCATATAAATTATTTTGTTGAAAATACATATTTTGGTGTCTGGTAGTGAAATAATAAGCACGTAGATTCTTCTACAACGGATTACCGATTATTGATGAAAGTTAAACGAAAGTCTGGTTCATGGTTTGGATGTAATTCGACTTCTTTGGTGTTCCCTGTGCCCGGGTTTTCCCTATGTATCATAAAATATTAAAACAAGGAAAATTAAAACATGACGTGCCAAGAAGTCAATATTCAAGTGCAACGTTCATTAATAAGCAATAAAAAATATGATTAATGATCCTTTTGCTTAAGTTGCTGGTAAAACCAACGCTATTTCATGCTAAAACAATTTGAGTACATAACAGTTTTTCGGGCTTTCCTGATTATTATTGATAAACCGTGATTATTCGAAATTCCAATTTTGTAAAAAAATTAATGTGTTGGGCGACCCCGCAGCAGAATACACTCCTGTATGCGTCCAGGCATCGACAAAATGTGATGATCGATGTCTGATAGTTGTGGCACCTCATTCCAAGCAACTCGAACTTCATGGATTGACTGTGGCAGATGGTGCAAAGTGGATAGTCTCCTCCCCATCAATATCCCACGCATGTTCGATGGGATTTAAATCACGACAAAACATTAACACCTGCTTTTTGAAGAAAGTCCGTAGTACGACGAGCCATATGTGGACGTGCGTACCTATACTATAACTATCTAAAACTGTAATGACTCATCGATGTTCACGTGAACATCACTTAACTACCAGTAGTCGGCTGTTCGTAGGCGGGGTATGAATGTTTAACATGGGTGAACTAGATTTGTCACATGCTTAATAAAGAGTGGTTTGAAACATATTGTAAGTCAAAAATTTGGGAATTACCTTTATTCATCGTCGCTTCCACTTACATCTGACAGTAATAAACTGTCGTTATCGCTTTCCTCGTTGAAATTGACTATAACTGGCTATATGATGGTGTCGATGTAGTGGTCAAGCTGCCACATTTTTGTTTCTTCCTTCACAACATGACGGATAGCATTCTGCCAAGCTTCGGGCGTTACTAGCTGTATGGAAGTCTCAAGTAAAACCTTAACGTCTGGTAATTTGAAGGTTGTGTTATGGCGCGCAATATAACCCTTCACTTGAGCCCAGATGAGCTCTATTGGGTTCAGTTTACAGTGGTAGGGCGGTAACCGCAGCACAGTGACACCACATTGACGGGCCATCTCATGAGTCACGTAACTAATGTTCGCAGGTTTGTGCTGTTTAATTTTTTCATACAATTCCGCTTTCACACATGAATCGTCAAACGGGATTCCTTTTTCGCGCAACCATTGCTGCATGTCACTTTTTCGGGATCCCATAGTCGGTACACGTTCGGCTTGACGACTATGGTAGGAAGCATTATCCATGACGATCACAGAGTTGGGCTCAACTCGCTGAAGCACCCCTTGAAACCAGCTCTCGAAGCAGCTGGCATTCATTTCGTCATGGTAATCACCTCCTTTCTTAGAGACGAAAATCAAGTCACACTCTTCTAAAAAGCCACTATCGCTACCGATATGAGTTACGATCAATCTTTGACCTTTCCCTGACGGTCCACGAAGACCTGTTGACAAACCTTCAATGCTTGCTTGTCGGTTACTCACTACGTTTTTGTCTATCCAGGTTTTTTTAACTGTGTGACCTGCATTTACCCATGTCTCGTCCAAATAATAGATTTTTCTGCTTTGTCGCCTATATTCAATCATTTCGCGTAGGTATTTTCGGCGCCAGGCGACTATTTCAGGTCTCTCTATCAATACTGACTTCCGATTACGCGTTTCGTAACGAAAATTAATTTCATGCAGGGATTTCCTCATTACCTCGACGCTCATTTGGGGTATAATTTCATTTTCCTTGATCGCTGCATGTACAGCCTTGAGGGTTGGTATCTCATTCCTAAAGAAGAATGAATGTACGGTTCGCCTTAACGCCATTTTGCTATCGTCATCCAATTTAACGGCCTTTCGTCCCTTCAAATTAAACTTTGGATCAGTAGTAGCTCCAGTTTTCTTCTTTTCATGCACCACCCTGCGAATGGTCCACTCTGGAACGCCTGTCATACTTTCACAACGCGCGAGTGCATCTCCCTGCGACATAGTTCTGTTCAGATAATTAAACACGTTGAGCACGATTTCTTTCGCGTCCCTCTTCAGTGCTTTACGAAGCCGTCTACTTGTTCCCTGGCTTTCAGTACTTCCACTCGTGCCATTTGTACTCTCCATGGTTAAGTATAACCAAAACAGTAACCACAACAATAACAATCACACAACAATTCTTATAAAAACACACAATACGCGATCGCTCAACGAAACACGTTCCAATGCGTTGCCGACGCCTATGAGTCTGCCGGTCGAGGCGCGTCTTTGATTTCATTGGTTCTACCGGCGGAGAACAATCAGCCATTATTTCCATCTCTGTCTGTGCTGTTGACCACCGCAAAGCCACAGAAACGACATATGTCATACGCTATACGGCTGTACTGGAAGGAAGCCGGGATCGAGCTCTGATCACGTGTTGATCACGCGTATGAGTCATTACAGTTTTAAATAGTTGTAGTATAGACAGAATCGCGATTCGTCGCTGAAGATGACATTATGCCATTCTGTCTCCCAATGTTGCCGTTCTTTGCTCCAGTTCAAACGTTGACGACAGTGGTGTACGAGACAGGGCAATAACTAAAAATATCTGTACTAATTCTCAAAAACTACTTTCTTCACAAAAACAAAGAGATAACATTTTAACAAAGGTAAACAAATCAAAGATATAGTCATTGTTGCAAAAAGAAAACAAGTTGAAGAAATTATTTTTTCTGGAAGTAACACTTATAATATCACTGAGTATACTTTAAAACTGGTTTATTTGTCAGTGAGACTGTTTTTACTGTTTCCTGAAAAAAATCAAATTATGGGACTTTGCAACAAATTTAAAACAAGTAAGGTATGGGGTATAATTTTCTTTTTTCATTTGTAGGGGTCATAGTACTAAAAATTTACCAATTTCCAAGTGACATAGTCTCAGGCATGGATATTTTTGATGTATTGCCATGCAGTTGAACATTTCAAGTCATTATCCTAATCCACTATAATTTTTTTCAGTTTCAGAATTATAAGTTTCTATCTGGGTGGACGATTATAAGTCAAGAACAGATAAAAACTTTCCAAAAATTTTATTGAACAATGTTATATATAATATATGCACAAAGGGTAATCTTGAAATACCAACATTATCATAAGTGTCATGAGCATTATTTAAGTGTCAAGGACATGAACAAAGTATAATTATTGGTAGATAATATCAATACATTGATCATATGGAAAATTACCACCTACTAAAATCAGTGCTTCAACTTAGTAGGTTTTGAATGAAAAGGTTTATTCCTGGTAAACCTTGTTAGCAAGTCAACGCTCCATTGAGGTTGATCAGCTGGCACCATATGCCCAGCATTTCTTACAAGCACCTCGGTGAGGTTCCCACATTGCTTGACATACCCTGCCAAATCCTGTCCAACATACCAAGGGAACCTTTTTGCATTTTTATACTGATCAGAACCACTGAACTTAAGATTCTGCAGATAATTCTCTGTTAGAGGATAAGCCACAATGATATCCAACTGTCCATTATAGATCAGAATCCTATAATTGCTTAGAAGCTCTGAGATCCAAGGTGCAACACTCTGCATCACATCGTTCTTGAGGTTGGTCTCCACAGTTTGATCTTCTGTGTGGTAAGAAAGGTTGCCGACGTGTATTGCCGCTCTAACGTCGTCTCTTTGGACATACGCGCCTGCAAGTTCTACTTCTTCATCAAGAGGATCTCGGTCGTAAAGGTAGTTAAAGTAGCTGTCGAAACCTGTGGCATTCGAAAAAACTGAAGTGTGATTGTTGAAGTCTCCATTGAGAAGTTTGTCGAAGATATCAAAAGCCTTGTCAAATTGCTTGTTCTGGATATACTTGACTCCTGAAAGAAAAAATGAAATAGCGGGTTACTTATAGTACGTATTTAGGTGGAATACGTTAATCAATGCGTAGAGTTTAAGATCCGAAAGAAAAAAAAATTGCGGATTAAAAAACTTATTGGAAATAGGTTGCCTAATGAAATCCTAAATATACTACATACGTTCAATTAAATATTGAAAAGGGTAATTTTGGCGTTGTTCTTAATTCCACAACTTGATTTATCAGGCTGAATAAGATCTGATTGTTTTCCGTGTCTGCGACCATCACCAACCATATATAATGTTGTTTTATGCCTTTTAGCAATCATCAGTACATTATAGGTCTATTCATATGGAAAGCAAACAAGATAATATGTAAATAAGATAGCACAAAGTGCATCTATTACCAAAATCGATCACTGCGAAAGTGAAAACAGCAAACTATCTGTTGGAACTGTATCCCAGTTCGCATTGTCTCTGACTGTGGTCGCTAGATGCCGTCGGTTCTGGTAATTCATATTGTAGATTCTAGTCGCCGTTGAACAAACGTAATATAGTGTAACTGGAACAATGAGGCACTTCCGTAACATCGATGCTTGGCAACCAATTATGCGACCACGCATCGATAGAGATCGACACTCATCGGAAAGCATTTATGGCCTTCTACATGTAGAAACATGGAATGCCACCTAGCTAGCATCGATGAAGGCTCTTGTTCTGTCTGGAAGGCTATGAAGTGGTCACTTTGAAATAAATAGGCGCTCCGCAGAATAAGAGAGTCGACGATGAGTTAGCAGCAGCTCGAGTCGCGAGAGTCCAGTCGACATATGGTCATAAATATGTAAAAAATTCACAGCATGGTCTAGGCTTGGTTTCAGGTAGGACAACAAACGAAAGTTGAGCAACTATCCTTTATCCAGAGTATAAGGTCTATCGAAATAATACAGCACAAAGTGCCATCTATTTCCAGAATCGACTACTGCGAGAGTGAAAATAGAAAGGTGCCCTGTTGGAACTATATCCCAGTTCGCATTGTCAGCCGGGCCACCAGTAGTTTGTTCAATGGCGAGTAGTATCACTATACCACCAGAATCGGCGGCACCTAACGGCCACAATAATTTATGGGTGTTTTATTAGTACTAGCCCGAGTGAAAATGAGACGCCTATGTGGTGGATGTCCTTGTCTGGATTCATAGAAGCGAGCTCTGCCGGTCAGAGATGGCGGGACACTGTTGCTTCCTGCTGCCGTATGTAGGGGTCGAAAGTATTGCGATTGGCGAAACTGCTCTTAGGTTGTGTTACTTTTATTTTCGTATGAAACTATGTGTTTGTGTAATCAAACCTCATTTATTTTGCGTCAAAACAAACATGATCTGGTTACATTTGCTTGTCGCTTGCGGGCCAATAAGAGTGGGCGAATTTGAACATCGCCCGCTGCTTTTTGTTTTGACGGGAGTAAATTAGATATGAGAACACTATAGTAAAATTCAGACTACCTTTAACGGGTGTTATATCCTAAAAAAAACTTGAAGGTTCAGAAATCCGAGAAATATTGCAACATAACGCGATACTGTTTTCAAATTATTCTAAGCTTTTGACTAAATTAATATAGGAAACACGCATGATCTTAGCCGTGGGACAAATAATAACGCCAAAAATCATTTAAATGCACTCATTTACTTAAAAATTGTCTATTTAAGATTTCTCCAGACAACCTACTTTTTTTTCAATGCATCCTATTCCATATCAAATACTTTACATTCCTCAGATCGGTGAGACGCAAGCTTTATACAGTACAGCTCCCTTGCTATCAAAATTAGTATATAATACCATACCCTATATTCAAAGGTTAAAAAGTTATGGAAGATTTAATTTTTTTTAAAAAACAACCCAGATTACAGAGTAAAATAGTTGAGATAAAAAAAAGTTGGTGATTAAACATTATTTTTTTGGTGGTTTCAGGTTATTATTTAAATAAGTAATTCTCATAAATTAAAAAACATATGAAAACACTACTGAAAACGTATTTATTTTAATTTAAATGTTAAATGAAAATTTTTATTTTCAACTTTCACATTAAGAAGTCTTTTTTTTTCAAAAAAATCATAATAAAGAAAATGTACAAATAACTGCAAAAACTTCCTCGTTTCATTAGGTTTCTAAAATGGTATAATAACATATCAGTAAGTAAACCTTTTAACAAAACAATATTACTTTGCTAGAAAGGACGGCTAAGCGCATTTCACTGTACTGAGCAGGTAAACCGAGCCTTACATGGTTCGACCCTTTTTGTTATTTTTTGTGTCCTGTGCCGTTATTCGGGTTTAAGTATTCGGAATCTGTGGTCGCTCCTCGGAAGCAAGCTCTGCGTGTGTTATGAATTGACACAGCTGACGGATCAAGGAAAGGGAACTAACGCTTAGGTTAGTTAGTAGAATATCAACCTTTAACGCGGTAGGACGTACTTTTACTTTTTTGATCAGTTTTAATAATGGCGAGTTACCGTAACGAAGAATACGCTGATATTCTGTTTTGTTATTGTTTAAGTGATGGAAATTCCGTTGAAGCCAGGCGAGAATACGAAAACCGTTTTCCGAATCGGCGAATACCGAGTCATCGAGTATTTGCTTCTGGGTACCAACGCGTCAAGGAAAGTGGACAGGTTCATGAGAGACGTCATGATGCTGGTAGACCTCGGTTGTTTGAAGACGAAGATCGAGAGGCAATACTAGAATGCTACGGCAGAGACCCGACGACGTCTACACGAGTTATAGCAAAGCAGCTTGGTTTAACTCAGTGGAAAGTTTGGTTCGTTTTGCATTCGGCGAGACTTTACCCTTTCCATTACACACCGGTTCAAGTATTAGAAGAAGGAGATCCCGCAAGAAGAATTGATTGTCGATACATGCTTCATCGGGATCAAGAAGAAAACGACTATTTAACTAAAATATTGTGGACCGACGAGTCTAAGTTTGACAGAGAGGGGACAACAAATTATCACAACTTACATTATTGGGCCCCACGAGAGGCAAATCCCCACATGGCAAAGCCAAGAGCCCATCAAAGAAGATTTTCGGCAAACGTGTGGATGGGAATCATTCATACGTATCTAATTGGACCAGTTTTTTTGCCTGACAACCTGAATGGCGAATCCTGTGAAAACTTTTTGAGACCCGAACTCTGGGAGTATCTCGCCTGCCTCTGAATATCAGGATGCAGA
The DNA here is from genome assembly GCA_963669975.1 of Acanthoscelides obtectus. Classification (NCBI taxonomy): domain Eukaryota; kingdom Metazoa; phylum Arthropoda; class Insecta; order Coleoptera; family Chrysomelidae; genus Acanthoscelides; species Acanthoscelides obtectus. The sequence continues at coordinate 91,707,247 of CAVLJG010000007.1, read as the reverse complement.
TGATCTACCAACACGATGGCTGTCCCGCGCATTTCCGTCTGGGTGTTAGACAGTGGCTGAACGAGAAATATCCTTGTCGCTGGATTGGCCGAGGTGGACCGACACCGTGGCCAGCGAGGAGCCCAGATTTAACACCGTGTGACTATTATTTATGGGGGCACATGCAGTCACTGGTGTACGCTGAGCCCATAGACACTCTTGCACAGTTGCAAGAAAGAATTATTGCTGCTGCTGACACTATCAGAGGACAACTAACTGGCAGCATCACGCGTACAAACATGAGAAAAAGACTACAATTGCAATGAATTTTACCTTCATTTCATTATTGTATTTTACTTACCAATTGTAGTAACTTTTAGTCAGTTTTTATTATTCTGTAGTACAATTACAACTGTGTAAATAATCTAATCGTGTAACTTACCCGTAGTTTAAAATAATAACTATCCCATAGCTTACAGTTACATTATTTTCACAAAAACACTTTCTTATCAATCAGAGAGTTGTGAAAATAGGAGACAAGCCATTGGTAAATTTACTCCCTATTGTTGTATTACAATACATTATGTTTAGTTTCACACAGTTTTTGTGCACTTATCATACCAATTTAGATTCCTTATGAAACAAGGATATTATTTAAATTGTTTGTACGTTTTTTTGTAAACTGATTTTTTTGTAAAACACCTTACTTACTGTAAAACGTTATTTGTTTTTCTTAGTTAAACATTTTTCAATGAAAATAAATACGTTTTTCGAATTTTTTTTAATTTATAATAGTTAATTATTGAAATAATAACCCAAAACCACAAAAAAAAATGTTTAATCGCCAACTTTTTTCTCTCTCGACTTTTTTACTCTGAAATATGGATTGTTTTTAAAAAAATCTTAAATCTTCAATAACTTTTTAACCTTTGAATATAGGGTATGGTATTATATACTAATTTCGATAGCAGAGGGGCTGTACTATCACCTCCTAAAATGTTTTACATCTATTTACCTCTCACTCTGTAGAAATCCAATACTAGTACATCATATTTAGGATTAAAAATATATACTCCTACCTTGTTGCTGCATATCTTGGAAAACCTTCCTTGTATTGGAATCAATTAGGCCAATTTGGTACAGATATTCCCCATAAACCATTTGATGTTCTGGGTCACTTAAACCATTTCCAATGGCCAAGCCTTGAAGATTGATTTTCAGTTTTGCTGACGGATTGTTTTTCATGATAGTGTAGCCAAGTGCTGGCACATATTTTCCAGCATAAGATTCTCCAGTTATGTAGAAATCATTCTTTTGCAATTCGGGGAACAACGTAAAGAATTGCACCATTGCATTGTATAAGTCTTCACCCACCTACCAAAAAAAGGAAATAGACCATAGTGTTTTCCATAATTTACATATGTTGAACACAGGTGCTGTTATAACTGTTAGCAATACTTTGAGAGGACCCGCTTACTTTAGTTTCATTCTGAGCATATCCTCCCTCTGTAAAACTGTATCCACAGCCAACTGGGTTATCAATGTAAATGACAGAGTGTTGATTGGTCCAAGCATATTTTCTAAGTTTTAGGCCCTTGTGTGTTTTTACAGAAAAAGGACCATTCTCTGCAAAGAGCCCAATGAGTGATGACGCCCCTGGTCCACCTTTAATAAAGAAAAAAACCATGTATCGTTTTTTCTTTTCCAAAAACTTTACAGCTTAGTCACACATTAATTCTGCACTAATTCAATTAGAATGCTAAAGGAATATGGTAAAAATATAAAATGCATCTCAGTGACTTTCCAGCTACATGCATATGATGCAAATTGATGAATGTAGCAGCAATGTCTGGTTGGAGAATTTTAACTCTTTTGGACCATATGTTGCTAGAAGCAACATGAGTTTGGACTTGGTGGTTATAAATAGAAAAAAAATTTATGTACTTTAGGGAAACTGCAATAGTTATATTTCTTTTTAACCAAATCTAGAAGAAACAGCATTAACGAAAATTAATTAATTCCAGTTATACTTGTGTGCATTCAGTCAATGTAAAGTGGTTCAGCAGTCCAGCGCTTTTATGCTGAATAGCAGAAGGCATATAATAGACTGTTCGCAACATTTAATCAACAAACTATTAAATCTAATATCCAAGTGAAAGCTGTCAAACTAACAAAGCTATCTTATGGTTGCTCTACAATTCAGCATAAAAGTGCTTTACGTTGACACATTCAATGAAATAATATAATACATTATGTGAAAGAAATGTATACCTTGTAGCCACAACACAACAGGTGCCTTAGGATAGTCATTCAAAGCTGGGAAGAACCAAAAAAACAAATTTGAATTGTATCTTTTATCCACTGTAAAGTATCCCGAATAACTGCTAAGCTTCTTGAAACCGTTGAAAGTGACATTCGCAGCAGACTGAGCCTGTTGGATTTTGCCTTGCTCAATTAGTGGTGTCAATAACAGAGGTGGCCCTGGATCTTCCTTCACTGGCACAGTTGGGATTTTTGCATAATAATTTGGAAATGCACATTTTACGCTTCCAAAATAAATTAATATCAGAAAGAAATAGGCTAGACGCGTTACACCCATCTCTGATACTCACTGACCGAAGGTTGAGACAAATGAGTGTTCCAGTGTGTCACAATGAGATAACTGGAGGGAAAATAATACTTATAACTGCCGGCTTATCTGGGATTCACCTCACCGCTAGCCACTCAAACATCCGTTGAAGATTGAATATTGACTAACTGTATAACGATTTATCTGGTATTCACAAAGCGACCTTTGCTTTGCGGTAAAAATATGGCTACGGTTCATTATAACACAAACAAACCGTTGCGGCTCATTTTATCTAAAATATGTGTAAACAAAAATAAACTGCAACCTAGACAACAATAATTTTGTAAAAAATTACAAATATCAGTAATTTATGCAACCAATATTACAATAATTGATTTTGTCAGCTAGCGGCATCTACGAGTTTAGTATTGAAACTATCATCATAGACGAAAATACCCCTGGCTTACGAAATAATTGTAAAGTGTAGTTTTATTGATGCAAGTTGTTCAAGGGGGTATTTAAAATATGGACACATAACATGGGTTCACCAATTTTTGTGGGAGAACTTTTTTTTCGACAACAAAGAATGAGAAAACCCGTTTTTTGGAATTCAATCGAAAGTGTTGGTATAAACGAAAAAACTCTTCAAATAAGATTTTTAGGTATTTATGAGATCTACAAAATGAGACCACACGTAAAAAGATTCGACTAATAGTAAAAAAGCTATGGCCGAAAACAGAGGAAAAATGCAGATTTTGGCACTTGTTGCTAATGCGACGATCATTTCACGCAGCTACTTGAAATTCTTCAAATCCATAAGCTTGATACTTTCAAATAACCACAACAAAATTGGAGTCGATTAGTTGAGTAGTTTTTGAGAATTCACCTGTCTGCCGGCTATCACTACTATTTTACTGAGCAATCTACAGGCTTTATTCAAAGGGCATCTGATAGCAAAAAAAAACACGAAATTACCTTGCCGACGTCAATCACAAACCATTCCGAAAGATAATTGTTATTTTTATGGGAAAAACGAAAGGTTACGTTTTTTCTTCTAAACAAATTCAAACATTTCGTATATGTGAGTAACTGAACAGATTCGCTACGATATTCGAGAAACAGACGTTATATTACACATTTTAAAACGAAACGGATGTGTCTCCGTTTGTTACGAAGAAAACCATTTTTCTCCAAGATTTCTTCATACTCTTGTGCATGCATATTTAGAGCTGAAATGTTTACATGGTTATAGAATAGCCTTAAGATTTATATAAAAAATACTGAAATGCGCTAAACTGTTTATAAAGTTAGCACGCAAACTGAAGACACAATTATGTTTCAAACCGCCTTAGACTAGTTAGTATGTAGCATGTGCTAAGTGGCTGCATTATTGATGACTGCATGACTTTGTCAAATAAGTAGGTCACGTTCATCCAGTTTCTTTACGAAGAAATACAGACCAGACTTTTTTTCTAAAATCTTTAATATACTATACATCTGTTTTCGAAATCTCGTTCAATTAAAACGACTGCGAGTTCAAAATGTTGGAAAATAAACTCCAGACAACGAAAAAACGGTAGACTAATATCAGCCAACTGTAGCGGACTGACCGTCTTAGAAATTAGGCAAAATACTCGTTATTAGTCCCTAATACATTATTTAAAGATTCAACATTGTATCTTGTATAGTTTTCAATAGTACTGTAATTGTTTATAGTTTGCTTGACAGTTGTCCGTGTCAAGCGCGTGATGGGCGTTTACGCGTATACATTAATTGTCTACGTCTCGATGTATACAATGGGTATACAATGAATACAATGTATACAATCTATACAATAAATACAATCTATACAATGATGAAGACAATGTATAGAATAGCATAAGTGAGGTTTATTCGCAAACGTCAGAAAGTTGGTTTTTATAAGCTTTAAGGCTCATCTGTGACAGTGTAAAAATTTCAGCTATAAATATTTATACACAAGAGTATGAAGACATCTTGAAAAAACATGTTTTTTTGTAACAAAAGGTGATAGGTACATCAGCTTTGTTTTAAAATGTGAATAATAACGTAGGTTTTTCGAATATCATAGTGAATAAAGGTCAATTACTCGCATATATGAAATGTTTGAATTTGTTTATAAGAAAAAAATGTAACCCTTCGTTTTTCGGATAAACATAACAATTATCTTTGAGAATGGTTTATGATTCACGTCGGCAAAGTAATTTCCTGTATACTGCTCAGTAAACAAGTAGTGATGGCCGGAAGACAGATGTTTTGGGATAAACAATCAGATATTCTCAAAAACTACTTCAGTAATCGACTCCAATTTTGTTGTGGTTATTGAGAGGTATGAAGCGTACGGAACGTCGTTGGTACGGAAGTAGGTAAAGAATTTCCAGTAGCTGCGTGAAATTATCGCCGCATCAGCAACAGGTGCTAAAACCTACATTTTGTCACGGTTTTCGGCCATAACTTTTTTACTATTAGTCGGATCTTTTTACGTGTGGTCTCATTTTGTGGGACTCATGAATCCCAATAAACACGTTTTCTCATTCTTATTTGTTGACGAATAAAAGGTTTTCCCACAAAAATTGGTGTACCCAATTTATGCGCCTGTTTTCAATACCCCCTTAAACAACTTGCATCAATAAAACCCGACTTTGCAATTATTTGGGAGAAATTTACTAATATGATTAGACTATTATGGGTTTTTGACATATGGAAAAAATTAGTATAATGTCAATAGATAGCGCTAGGATCGTTATTGATGCACTCACAAGCAGTGTCGCCAGAAGTAGCGGAATTCCGCTACTGGTAGCGGAATTTTAAAGTGGTAGCGGCGTAGCGGCGGAATTGGATTTTTTGTTAAAAGTAGCGGAATTTTGCAATTTAGGTACGCATGATGGATATTTTTACAAGAAAAAAAAAATTGAGTGCAGTTAGTAACTAAATCTAAATACAGATATCTTTCCAATCGACAGTGGTAACCACCGGTCGGTAATTCTTATTCAATGGAGACACGTATACATGGTAGTAGGTGGTAAGAACACCTGTCAAGTGTATTTCCAAAGTATGTCTAATAATTTTAACATTTGCCACATGGTAATGCAGGTGTCGAGTGGACATTCTCATATATGGAGATAATCAAAACAAAGAAAAGGAATCGTATTTTACCTTCAACTTTGCTCGCGATACTTATCAAACTGGATACAATACATAAAAATGTTGCTGCTTAGGCCCGTATCGTCAGTCGTCCTTACAATTATTGTAGGGCGCCTTTATGGCCTCCTTGATTGTCATAGTTTTCTACTTCTCCGTGTCAGCGCTCTATTTTGAGGTCATGCCACAAACATCTATTTGCATCAAATTGTACTTGCTTTTGAGTTATATCATGTTTTATCAACCTGAAATTTCCTACAATTTAAAAAGAAAACATATTTTCACAATAGGAGAGCGCTGACGCTGACACGGGACAAGTGTCATCTAGAAATTTTTGAAGGAGAGAAAGGCCTATAACAATCAAGGAGGCCATAAAGGCGCCCTACAATTGTAGGGACGACTGACGATACGGGCCTTAGACTTCGAGTTTGGTGAAAAACATTTTAAAAAATACAAAAATAATTTATATGGTATAGAGAGAACATAAATACAACAAGAAGAATCTGATACAGACAGTGACTGAGTTTAAGTAACTCAAATGGCCTTTAGTCATATGCTTTTTATTATTTTGTTTCTTGTGATATTTTTTTAATATGACTGTGTGATAAATGTTCTGTTGTTTGACAGTTATTTGTAATATTGTATTGGTTTTTATAGTTGAATGTTTTTTTTTTATTACAGTTTCTTATGTTATATTTCATCACGTTGTTTGGTTTTAGTTTTTCTTTTTTGACACAACCTGTATACTAAATGCACCCTGTTTTTAGCAGAAAGTAGCGGAGTTTTTCGATATTAGTATCGGAATTTTCAATGTGGGCTCTGGCAACACTGCTCACAAGGAACCTAACCTAACCTAGCGCTACCAGAAAGACTGTGACAACATCTATCAATCAACTTAGTAAAATTTATTGTGTGGTTAACAGCGATTACAGATCTCTAATCTACTTGAGAGTTTCAACTTTCGTTCTATAGATGGTACTGAACGGTTTTTAGCATAGCATCTGCCGATTTTTTTTCTAAAGTACAGAGATCGGCTATTCTAGATTATAGATTTCTAGAATTAAATACTTATAGGGTGACATTTATGGGACTGCTTAGAACTTAGAAAGTATTTTTGGATTGTGAATGTGATTTCGATGAAATAATAAACAGGTTTTAATTAAATACAGAATATATTTTCTGAAATAGTACAAAACTGCAATACAATATTGCATTCATATCACATTATATTCTAAAATTGAGCAAATTTATTTTCGTCCTTTCTACATTTGAGCTAACTAACTCATATGTAGAAATAACTATTTCAATTTTACCATTTTTTACATTAAACTATTTACATAGACAGGTATTTGATAAGAGAAAGTACAAAATATTGCTACACCAACATTCTTTTTTTGGCCAACAGCTTGGTCTTCTCCAGAAAACTACAATTGCATATTTTAAGTCGACTTTAAAAAGAATGGATGAATAAATAATTGTTAAAAACTTTTTCTAGAAAAGACCTATATATTCTTTAATATTATTTACATCACCATTTATTAAAATTAATGCATCGAGTTAAAACGATTTAATCTTGGCGCATTAATTTTAATTGTTGCTAAACTTTGTAGGTTGTGTTATACTCATATATAAATATCACATTTCCCGTATAAAAATGCATCAAAATATGATTATTGATTTAAACATAAGACAAAAAGTAACTTGGCTAAAGACAACAATAATTGAAACATTTAAAAAATGGTATGCTGGATCTCACTACCTAGCACATATTAAATGAATTTCAAGGCAAACATCACACAGACTTATAAAAAACGACGATAGAAAATTAAAAAGTTCACGATCCAAAATCCATGAGTATATCAGGGTGCCGAAAAATCGAAAAACCTCATGTGTTACTAGATATCTTTCTTTGTATCTACTCCCCCAAAAATATTTCTTCCTCTAATTTTAAAGTATGCTATGTCGTAAAGACTTAATTTTAAAAAAAGTTTAGTATTGGTTTTGTAAATCAATCCAGCGTATAAAACATACTATATACATTTGGGTTTGAGTGTCAGGGGGATTAATTTTTCTTGAGGGATAAACTGAGTTGGATCGATCTAAAATTTTCGCCTGATGGCATTCGTAGCACCAGTTATAAAAAAAGCCCAGTTTGTTTTTGCTGGAAAAGTAATATACCTACCTCGTTGAGGGAAAACTACGATTTTTTCAATCATGCAAAAAAATATAAGTCTTCTTACGCTGTGACTTGACCAAAATGGAGTTGGATGGTGCAGGTAAGTTACTTTTCCAAAATAAGTCTTTTTAGATTTTCACTCTTTTCTTCCTGGTGAAAGTAATCATCGTTAAAGCTACGTACACACTCCTTAAGAGCGTTTCACATGGACGGAAATATTTTACTGGCCCTTTGATTGTACGCAATCATTCTCCACTGTATAAAATCATCGCAATGTTGTTGTTTTTATCGATAAAATGAATGTACATGAACAGTTTTTCCGGTCAAATCAAGCCATCTAAACAAAAAACTATACTGCAATAAATAGTAAAGGTCAGACTTCATCGGACCCATCTTCGTTCAAGTCTAGCAGGTGGTAAGTGTCTCTTCGACCGATGAATCGGTTAGAGTTTATGTAGGCACTGCTCTTTCGCCTCAAGTTCCTCATCCCTGAAAATAATGAATGATATTAGAATTCTCGTCAATCAAATCACTTCGGATGAATTTAAAAATATGGTGGTTGAACCCACTAACGACATTGGTAATACGTTCTACCAGCGCCACGTTCAACTAGTTAGTTCAAGGTGGCGCTGATAGAAGGAAGGAGTCCATTATTCGGATATAGTACAGCCAATTTAGACAATTTTTGCCATTACTTACCGATTTCTATTGTTTCTTTCGTAAAAACTAGAGACTTGTAAGCGTTCACGAAAACGCCCAATATAACGCAGGTACCAAGAAATATGAACCCGTATGTCATAAGAGGACATGCAATGTCAGCGAAAGTTGTCGCTAAGTAGATCCATCTTCGTATTGGTGGCGTTAGATCATCAATGCCCTGAAATTGAAAAATGTTCTTAGATAATCCCTACTTTCCTACTAATACTATAAATGAGAAAGTGCGAATCAGTATCGAATTACTAGAAGAAACGATTTGGCTCAAGTTTGATGGTCATACCAGGTGAATTATGTTAATCAATGTTCATGCTATGAACGTTTTAGCCACGTTAAGTATTTTATGCCCAGCCGCAAAATGCAAGAGGTGTAATGCAAATACCGGCACGGGTATTATGTAAAAAACCTATAAAACGTCAAAAAAAAAAAACCTATAAAATGTCATCTTGCAGACTAGGTAGTTTTTAGAGTGCAACCAGTCATTCCACGTTTGCTCACTAGGATCGTTGTGAGCGTCCATCTATGGAGGAATGGCTCAACTTCACGTCTACACGCATTGTTGGTTGCATATGTTTTGTCTCTGAGAAGAAAGTTGGTTGAGTAGCAATATCGCATCTGGATCATTGTGTGTATTGGTCTGCACGTGTATAAAATCACTGATATTTCCTGTGTGAGAAAATCATTTCTGTGTATGCTGCCAATGAAGTATATCTTTTAGCTGTTCCCGACGGGGGATTTATATGTTGTCCTTTCCGAAGACAGGTTATGTTCAAAGTTATAAATTACGGTTTGTTACGTCTTTTTGAGTTTTCAAAAACTTTCAGGAGAATTACGGGAAATCACCAACGCGCCCGCGTTGTGTGTAATTACTGTTAGCATGTATATGACTTGTAATTCGACAGTGTACAGTGGATATAATTATTTCTTATCTCTCTCTCATTTTTGAAATTCAATAAATTTGCATATGTAATTTCCAGAATGCTAGGATGCTTAACTAATTGCAAGCTTCGAATCTCAAGTAAGTGTATTTGAGACAAGAATTCAATGGAATTAACATCAACACATATTATTAGCACACAAATGCTCCCTATGCACCTATGTATTACCGTTACCTTCAGTAAACTGCTAAGTTAAACATCTTGTAGAAAAACGTACATGATGTCACAAAAAACCAATATAGTGTAAAAAAAATCGGCATAATGTCAGTTTCAAGATACGGAATACCCATGCGGTAAGTGTGCCGATATTGTCGTCACTGTCAGGTTTTTTTGATCTTGTGAGTAATATATTCCAAATTGATGTCACAATTTTGCAGATGACGCCAAATGTCACCGTGCTTTGACTTTTATGATGTAGATATATGGAGGATTAGCTGTCAATAAGCCATGGAGCGTTATAAACATTAAGGCCCGTATCGTCAGTCGTCCCTACAATTGTAGGGCGCCTTTATGGCCTCCTTGATTTTCATACTCCTTTCTTTCCTTCAAATATTTCTAGACTACACTTGTCCCGTGTCAGCGTCAGCGCTCTCCTATTGTGAAGATATGTTTTCTTTTTAAATTGTAGGAAATTTCAGGCTGATAAAACATGATACAACTCAAAAGTAAGCACAATTTGATGCAAATAGATGTTTGTGACATAACCTCAAAATAGAGTTCTGACACGGAGAAGTAGAAAACTATGACAATCAAGGAGACCATACAGGCGCCCTGCAATTGTAGGGACGACTGACATACGGGCCTAAGAACTTGACAAATTTTCAGTCTGTTGTTCTAACGCAGCGTCAATTTCGTCATCGACGTGTTCTACAGGTATGTGCTCGAACAATTGAGCGTTTGGTTGAGCTCATAGTGCAAAGTGGGCCTACTAAAAATGCCGCAAAAAGTGGCCGTCCCCGTATTGCTCTACAAAGTGCAAACTGCTGCTGACCGGCGGACAAGGTTAACATTAGATTAGGTTAGGTTTCTTGTGAGTGCATTAATAACGATCCTCCACTGCGACTATTCGGTCTATTGTGACTCACACCTATTTATATTTCCCCCAGTAGCTCCGACCTCCTGAGGAATTCGATTAACTTGTTTGAAGAAATATCCTTCAGGTCTTCTGTTTGGAGTATTACGTCTCCAAGTATGTGGTACCTGATTCTGACAATTGCAGGTCATCTGCACAATACACGCCTGACTGTTTCATCTCCCTCCATGCACAGTCTGCACTCAGCGTCTTCCGCCATGCCCAGCCTGCTCATGTGGTGGTCCTACTAGAGCTTTGAGGCTATTCCTGTTCAGCCGTAGCAAAGAGTCTGTTATCTCCTTTGTCAAGATTGGTATAGTTGCCTTAGTATGTGTTAATCCTGCTAATCCCTCAAAGTATTGATGGATCTTTCTGTTCATTTCTGCAGAGATTATTTGTTTAGCCGTATTGTATGCCTTCCCAATCGTTGGCTCAGACCCTATGAAGGGTGTGCCGGAGAAGCTCATTTAGACTTAAGTGGTTAGGTTAACAAACAAAATTGGCATCTCTAGGACACAGTGAATCCGCATAAAATGCTTGAAGAGCCATTGCATCCCCCCAAAGTGGCTGTTTGGTGTGGCGTTAGCAGTGAAGTGATTGGCCCTTATGTTGTTGACGACGTAACCGTAACTGGTGTGCGTTTCAGGCAGATGCTAGCTGAGTTTTTTCCCGCAAGCTTCTGCATTGGACCTCGATCATTGTTGGTTCCAACAGGACGGAGCAACCGCTCATGCTACTCGGGCAACGAGGGAGATTTTGAGACACCAATTTCACGGTCCAGTGATCTCCCGTTTTGGAGATTTGAATTTGCCGTCTAGATGGCCAGATCTAACAGTACCAGCTTGAAATCTCGGGCTTAGCACGACATACCACAAAGTTTGCAATCCATGAAGACTAACATGGAATGCCGTAAAACGAGCGCAATTAAGCATCAACTCGAGAGGTGGTCATTTGACCGATATGTTTGCTCCAATTGATGACATCACTTTTACACCTTCAAATAAGCTTTTTATGAAAACAGAACTCTTTTCTCATTTGTAACAAAATGGCAGCCAGTTCAAATGTCATTACTTTTGCGCCACCTTGTATTTCATGCAAAATGTCTGGTAACATCACTATTTCCGGCGCACATTCGTTTGCCTTGCATTTTCCCGCTGGGCAGTAGTCTAGTCCAGATAATAGAATATAAAGTTCGACTCTAAGCGTTACCTCTTCAAGCCACATAATGGGAAAAATTATGCTAGGAAAATCCCTCACGCTGGAAACATATGGAGCCTGATCTACTTTCAGGTTCAGTTGAACCCTAATTTTGCCTTCTAGTGGTACGCCAATTTTCTGGAATAAATAAATTGCTATTAATCGTTTTTCATAAGTCTCTCAAGAAAATTGAATTCTTGACAATAACGTGATACTTACTGGTTGAATTTTGAAGTAAGATTCGTGCTCTTCTCTGTTAGGACTGAGTCCTTCAAATCGTTCTGATAAACTAGAATCAGTATCCAAGAAGTGTGGGTAGGACAGATATACAGGGGCATCTGAAAAAATATTTGCTATAGTAGATCGATATTTTTTTCAAAATATAAAATAAATTTTCCCGATTTTGTCGTAGAAATTCATTCTGCAAAATTAATTATTTCTTTTAGATTAGTTTTTCCGAATTGTTTTTATTTTGCGATAATACTCACCATACTGACATGGGCTGATATTCTGAAGACCCCTTGGTGGACAAAACTCATTGCCTGGGCAGTAACATTTGTTTGCCGGATATTTGTCAACAGACTCAAAAGTTGTGTCAGCTGGCGTAAAAAGATCCGCAGCAATCCCTACAAATGTGATTATTTTTATGTGTTGGAATTTACGAACAAATGCGAAAAAGGAACAAAATATTATGCATTTTATAAAAAGTGTCAAGCGCGCATGATGATTCTTGATTACACTACGACCGAAATGACGGCATTATATGTAACGAAAGACATTTCTAACAAAAAATATTCAAAGAACGGAATTACGCTGTTTGTGGAATTTTATCCAATCGTCCTGGACTATAATCACAGGGACCTTAGTCACGGTTGGCGACACTGCGCGTCACCCTAGACAGACCGAACGATTATCAACTGTTTGAAAAACGAAATTTTGGTTCATCTAGGTTGCGTGGGTTGCCTCTATCAATTTGGGCGCTTTTTCGCTATTTTATACGGAAATTATTGATCTTACTTGATTAAATCGATCGCTACGTGTGATAACGAACATCGTGAAAACCTTTGAACATATTCATAGTTGCAGCACGTATTAGGGGCGTTGTTTTTTGATGGTAAGATCTGCATGTTTTGATTATTAACATAACAAGTACTCGTAAAATTGCTCTGCATGCGCGATTATAGTGAAGTGAATATCTGTCGCATCAAATGTGAAAATGACGAGAAACAGGTTGTGTTAAAGAAGTGTATAATACCCGATTTACATCAATTTATTCACGAATGTATTCTGATTATAATTTGATTATAATTGACAAATTCATGCATTATCTGTCAGTGCTCAGCGTTGCCAACCATATCTACGACAAATTCTTGATAGAAACTTTTTAAGTTTTTATGTGTATTGTGGTTATGATTCTGACGCGGATCTCATGAACAGAAACCATATTGTCGGATACTGTAGTTCTATACTTGAATTGAAAAGTTCAATATAATGGAAAGGAAAATAATTTCGTGGAGAAATTAGAACTTCATGGATTTATTTGACGCCAAATTCACACTTTTGAAATTTGGCCATGACCTCAATTCATTGAGAAATCCGTGGATTTACTGTTAATTAAAACAGGAATTAGCGACCCTGAAAATATCTAGAACTTCAATTTGAGCGCGAGCGAAACATTTTTTGCGAACATGACAGCGAATCCCTATTTCATCAGTATCCATCACTGTAGAATGACAGCTGGTTATCTGGTAATATTTCTAAATTCCCATATCGGTAAAATACACAATTCTGACGGATCCGTCAATGCCAGGTGGACAGAGCCATATTATTTTGTTTTGATTTTTTGTACGCTACAGAGTCATTTTGACCCTCTATTTGCATACAAAAAACAAAACACTAAAAACAAATGTTTGCTACATTTACACCCCATTCAATATAGCCAACGTTGCAGACTAACACAAAACTGTCACTTGCTGATCAGCTGTTCACCTCAATAGACGTCAAAGCGTGATGGAACTCGTGAAATGGGTATATTTTGGAACTGCCATTTTGTTTTTTGTGAAATGGATATCTTATTCAGCGACCTCAAACACGGTGAATCTTTCTTGTTTTGGTTACGTTCTAGGACATTTGGACCACTGTGTCTGTGTAATTCAAAAATACTAAAGGAGTACCGAGTCAATCTGCTTGACTCCACACTTTGTCACCAAGCTTGCACGTACCATGTTTGGAAACAGACTTCCTATACTGCATGGGCAATATCCTGCACAGATCCTTATCGTACAGATGCACCATATCCTGATTGGTGAAGTACCTTGGCGGGAAGAAGGATCCTTCGCTGGCTCTAAGGGCGTTGCATGGGGCGTCCTTCCAGAAGGGCAACGTTTCCTTTCCGTTCAGTCTGGCGAGGTATCCGAATTCGTGCATGCCTGTCATCCCTGTGTAGATATTGTGGACTTCGGGAAGGGTGCCATTCCTCTGGAAAAATTAATACCACGGTTTCGAAAAGGCAGTAGTACAGCATGATTCTATTACTTTTCACAGATGCAGGATAAAGAAAAAACAAAATGTCTTTAAAGTACCAGGCACAAAATAGATGAAATTCGACCGTCGGTCAATTTGAATGAAAATTCGTATAATGATAGCTCATGTTGTGCTGATCAAATGTTCCAATGGGCGCAAAGCACAGAAATGCTTTCTATTCGAGATACAGGGTGTCACTGTCCCAAAGTAGTTTAATGGTAGTTACTTTCCTGAAACAGATGATATAGTATAATGATGACATGTAACAACCTGTATATGTGCAAGTATGCATATTAAATTCTTATTCATGCCTTTTATCTTTCTTTTACTTTCTGCGGCACTGGGCGACCAATTTCATAAATTTACATCGGTCTATCTGTCTGTCCGCTAATCCTTGACCCCTCTATAACTTGCGAAATACCTGTCGGATTTTGATGAAATTTTTACACAGTTTCACTACTATGCCAAGGACGAAAAAGCGTTGTAGTTTTAGAACATCGGTCCAGTGGCGACGGAGTGAGGATCGAAAAAAAATATATACTCAAACGCTCAAACTTTGTTTTTTGACGCTTCATTTCCGAAAAAAAATATTTGAAGCGGTTGAAAATTGGGGATTGTAAATGTTACGTTAGTATCAGTCAAAGACGTTCTATCATTAAGAAGCTTCTGAATTTGGGTTACTTTATACAGGGTTATCCAAATTAAGTGTCCACCATTAGTAACCTTGTTATTAGTGAAAATACAAAGTTGTTTGAATTAGCAAACTAGTAGCATTTTTAACGCTGGTAAAAATGAGAAATAAAAAAAAAACAATTGAGAGTCGTTATTTTGATTTTTTTCAGTAAAATAACATTTTTTTAAATGGAAACCCCTGTATATTATATTTTTTTCTGTTAAAGCATCAAATTTTAAACAAAAAAGTTCATAATGACTTTTCCGCTAAAGTCAAAAATAAAGTCAAAATAACGATAAATATTTTTAATTAATTGCAGTATTATAATATTAAGACGGCTATGAAAACACCATGGCGTTCGCGATTTGACAGCATTAAGATAAGCGACAAATTGTTAAACTGGACATACTCGCAACTAGAAGGCTTTGGAAAACAATGATAAAATCAAATAATGTCAAACATTAGTGTAAATACTTGTTTATAAGCTTTATTGTGTCATTAATTTAAAGAAAAATGTTCTCCCATGAAGAAAAGTGTGATATGTTAGAATGCTATTTAGTGTGCAGAAAATCCTCCTTGAGAGCAAGAGAATACTACAGTGAATTATATCCCGCTCGCATTCAACCGTATGAACGATATTTTCTGAGACTTTAACGAAAATTTAGGGGCAACGAAAATGTTTTTGCTAAAACAAGGGCAAAAAAAGAATTCATAATAAGCGAGGCCACGGAAATTGCAGTTATTGGATATTTTGAAGCTTATCGTGAGAATTCAATAGCAGATATTCTCAAGGACTCTAATTTCAGTTATGGTACTGTTCAAAGGATTTTAAAAAAATACAAATTTATTCCGTATAAGTACCGACCAGTTCAAACGCTTTTGGCAGGGGATCCAGAGAGAAGACTTGTTTTTTGCCATTGGTATCTTAGCTTCTGTCGTCAAAATGTAAATAACTTTCGTTACCTTTTATGGACAGATGAATCAAATTTTTCAAATTCTGGAATGTTTAATAGAAAAAACCACCATTATTGGTCAAGAGAAAATCTTTTGTTAGTACATCCAAGAGGCCCACAAGTCCGTTTCAGTTTCAACGTTTGGTGCGGTATAATTGGTTCAAAAATTGTTGGCCCGTTCTTTTATGAGGGAACCCTAACTGGTGAAAGATATGTGGAATTTATGTCAGAAATTCTGACTAATTTCTTAGACGAATTGGATCTTATAAGTAGACATCATCTGCATTTTCAGCAAGATGGCGCACCTGCCCACAACTCCAGAGGTACTTATCATTTTCTAAGTACTACTTTTAATGATCAGTGGATAGGAACAAATGGCCCAATACAGTGGCCTCCCAGATCACCAGATCTAAACCCACTTGATTACTTCTTGTGGGGTTACTTAAAGAACCAAATTTACAAGCGAAGGTACGATAACCTTGACGCGTTAAAGACTGCAGTTAGGGAAAAGATAACCCAGATAGATGGTAGGACCATACTTAAGACAGTTCGAGCAGTTGAAAAACGTGCCCAAAAATGTATTGAAGAACAAGGTGGTGTTTTCGAGCATCTTCTTTAAAAAAAATTGTTATTGTATTTTGTAAGATTATAAGTTGATGTTGAAAATAAAGTTTGTCGATACAATTTAATTGTTTCAGATTGGAGGCCATAACTTCAACAATTTGTAACCTAGGAGAAAAGTTATTGTAAGCTTTTTTGTTTAAAATTTGATGCTTTAACAGAAAAAAATATAATATACAGGGGTTTCCATTTAAAAAAATGTTATTTTACTGAAAAAAATCAAAATAACGACTCTCAATTGTTTTTTTTTATTTCTCATTTTTACCAGCGTTAAAAATGCTACTAGTTTGCTAATTCAAACAACTTTGTATTTTCACTAATAAGAAAGTTACTAATGGTGGACACTTAATTTGGATAACCCTGTATAGTCTATGATTGTTCTCTGAAATTTTCGTTAAGTATGTTAGACTCACTCAGTACGTATTAATACACAACAGACACGGATTGACAAACCAACATAAATGAGAACCACAGACTTGTGTAATGCTTATCTATATCTTTTAGCATCAAAAGACTTATGGAGTGAAGTTACGGAGAACTACTATTATCGCAAGTTCAATACTTCTATCGTTTAGGCAGTCGTACATCGTAAAAATTGATTCAGTGACGGTGGGATTACGGACAAAAAATAAAAATCGTTGGAACGTAGTACTGAAACGTTCTAAAGATTCCTGTTCATTTTCAGACGAAAATTTTTGTAGGGGTTGAATATTGTAGGTTGCAAACTGTATGCGGTAAATGGTTGTAAATTGTTGCATGTTTGGTGTTAGTGAAAGATCTTCTGTCAATGAGATGCTCTGATCTTGGTAATATTATGCACCTGTTAGACGTAATGAGTGACACATGTTTTGTCATGGAAACAGAAATATGATTTATTCTATATACTTTGCTACGTAGAGTTCGAAGATTCGTACCTAAGTAAACCTGGAAGTATAGAGACAATCTACTTGACGCCATTTTTTGATAACCCTAGACTTATTGTTTCTTGTAATTCCGGAATCATTTCTTACCTGTATAAACAGTCCCATTTTCTCCGCGGGCCTTTTCTTTTTGGGATAAAACCGATGCGCCAGCGCAACGAGCTTATCATCGTATCCAAAAACCAATTCATCCGCCCTCAAGGACACGAACGGCTTGAAGGTACCCATGCTCAGGATGACAGATATTGTTTTCTGAACCAGGTAACCCAAATTGTTTGACTGAGTTGCCAGCGTCTGAAATATAACTAATGTTAGAAGGTATTTCTCCTTCAGATTTGAATCTGACTAACCATAAAATTTCCATATTTAGCATAATTTTGCGTATAATTTTTGAAATTTGTAGGATATGGCCTCTACTAATAAAATTTGCTATCTACAAAAATTTAGGACAAGTAAACTCTCCTTACGGGGAAAATATGCATCTCTCTACATGGTGATTCCACGTAAAAACTGTGTGTTTACAGATGCAAAATGTACTTTTTTAGAAAACTTAAATGGAACCCACTGTATATTTCAAGCTTTGAGTTGTGCTTCTCTTTGGTATACAATTTTTGGGTTACATCACTTAATTTTTGAGCTAATTACAGTAAACACCACCTGAGTCGTAGAAAGAGTGTAATTTTTGTTGATGGTAAGCAATTTCAATGACAGTTTGAACTCAGCTTTTAGTTTGCCGCTAAATCATCTATGGTGTGACCTCATTTTCTAAGATACAGAGCAAGTTAAAATAGCCATTTTGCAGATCAAGATGCTTCACAAGCGATAATAAGAAATGCCATTTTCGAAAATTTTGTCCGCTGTTTCAAGGAAGTGTTCGATCTTACGATGCATATTTACGGAGCATCCTGTATATCCTACTTACCAGAAGAGGAATGTTCGGTACAACGAGTTTTAGATCCTTATCTACAGACAGTTCTGGAACGAACTCTAGAATTTTCTTATGCTGGTAGGACACTGTGCCGTTATCATGGAACTTGATGTTCACCTTTTCCATGTCTTCTCTGGAAACAGAAAAAATATCTGTTGTATATACAGTGTAAAAACAATCAACAAAATAGTGGAGTCGGTGGGACTCGAACCCACAACTCTGACAGTTCGTACTAGTGCTTCAGCCATGTCGGACCGGAACATTAATTTATACTTCTGACTATCTATAAAAATAATAGACATTCAGCAGATTTGAGATATGTAGCAATCTGGATTTCAAACTAACAACTTTGATCTGACAAATTAAGACAGAGATCTTACCATAGAGACTATGCCTATATCCCACTCAGTTCGACGACGGTTTTCTTTTTGCGAGACTACCGATTTAGTTCCCGCACTATGCACTTCGCTGCCGGCGAATACAGAATCAAAATTTCTTGAAAACGTCATTTGTATGCGTGATTTTATTCTGTCTCATTAATTACCTAAACGAGTAGTATACTAAGTGACATATAAATCCGAACACCCAGTTTAAATGGTTTTATTTTAATAAAATTTTGTATAAGTACTTAATGAAGCATAATAAGTAAATGATAAAAATTTCAAAATGATTGCACTGCTTGCACCCTGATGTGCTACGCATTCTCCAACGCGCCTAGGCATGCTTCTGATCAGGTGGTCAATGTCCTCCTGTGGTATCTCATTCCAGGCAACCACCAACTCCTCTCGAAGTGCTTCTAGAGTCTGAGGAGGACGTTGCAAATTGAGCAATCTCCTACCCATCATATCCCACACGTGCTCAATTGGGGATAAGTCGGGAGATCTTGGTGGCCATGGTAACAATGTGACATCATTATGTTGAAAGAAGTCTATTGTGACTCTTGCAACATGTGGTCGGGCATTATCTTGTTGGAAAGTTGGATCTGCCAGGGTGTCAAGATAGGGTAAAAGATGGGGTTCTAGAACTTCGTGGATATAACGCTGCGCGTTCATGTTACCTCTGATGAAGATTAAAGGTGACCTGGAACCATAAGCTATAGCACCCCAAACCATAACTCCAACAGTGTGATGAACATGTCTTTCAACAAAAAACTGTGGATTCCTCCTTTCACCACGTCGCCTTCTAACCCTGGCACGACCATCGTGCATGCCTAAACAAAATCGAGACTCGTCACTAAAGACAATACTGTTCCATTCCTGATCCCAGAGTGACCGTTGTCTGCACCACTCAAGGCGATTACGTCGGTGTTCTCGAGTTAAAGGGAGGAAACAGTGTGGCCGGTATGAAAACAAGCCAAAACTTCTCATTCGTCGGTAAACACTTCGCATGCCAATAGGTCTTCCGTGTTCTGCAAACCATTCATTTGCAATGGACCTGGTAGTGGAGAAACGGTCAATTAAGGCCAATAATCTTAGGCGGCGATCTTCACGGTCTGTTGTTCTACGGCAGCGTCCAGTGCCCCTTGCTCTTTGCGTACGGCCTTCTCGAAGCCATGCCTGACAACACCTAACCACAGTGTCTACACTTCTTTGCACTCTAACTGCAATTGCCCGAAAAGAAAGTCCAGCTTCCCGAAGTCCCACTATACGGCCCCTATCAAACTCACTAAGTTGACGAAATCGTACAGGTCTCCGTACTCTAGGCATCGTAACCGATCGTAAAGGATGTCAAGAACCAAAATCCGCCAACGTTGATTCTTTACTGCGGCTGAAATATTCATTTTTAGAGCGTTAGTGAATTAAAAAATAGCAGTATAAAAACCGGAATGTCCAACTGATAAGGCTGAACATTTTTTCACTTGTTATTTACAGTAAGATAAATACATTCACCAACTTTTATTAAAATAAAACCATTTAAACTGGGTGTTCGGATTTATATGTCACTTAGTATATTTGGCGATTTTCTGACCACCTTCCTCCGGTAGTATTATGCCGTGAGATTTGACCCCTTCCCCACGTACATAATCTTACGAGAGACTCTTAAAAATTCTTATTTTTAGTGAAAGTACGCCGGATTAATTCAAAAAAGTACAATTTGCTTCACTACGAGCTAGACCAGTTAAAACTAGTATTTAAGATTGCTTACATTGTAGTTAAAATTACAGCGAAAAACATAACATATTTTGATCAACTTTTTAGTTTTTTTTATACCGTAGAAGCCTAAATACCAGCGCATCGCGGCTGCTATGACGACCTTAAAGAAACTTTGTTAATCCGAATTTTGAACTGCTTAAGGTTAGTAGCACTGGGAAAGCCTCATCAGGTATATTGTTTCACAATACCCTACGGACAAAGGAATGGTCGTATCGGCCAGTTTTGGATGTACGAAGTTCGACATGGTTAGGATGGAAGGCCGAACTTAAGGTCTGTCTGGCAGGCACATGGCGAGGCGGCATCATGGAGGAGAGCTCTGAGAAGCAAAGTCAGTTGACATAGCGATAGACGAGAGCTAGTTCGCCAACGTCCTGTGAGGTGAAAAGGTCCCGGGACTGTCCGTTATAGAAGACTCATAATGTAGTCGAAGCGGCAGCAACACAAACATGTGAGCAGTACTCGAGGCTAGGTCGTATTTGGGCGTTGTACAGAGTAAGGAGGTTATTTGGAGAAAAGTACTTCTTAGCCCTAAACAAATAGCCTAGCTTTGACCAAGCAGCTGCCGCTGTTGACGAGCTGTGTTCGTGCCAGATCAAGTCCTCGGTGATCTGGACTCCGACCTGCCGAAATGAACGGTTCTATGGTAGAACCGGAACCGGATGAGCGCTGAGATGCTTCTTGTTAGTCAAGGTATAGTTCTGTATCTTGGAAGTATTAAAATGCACCAGATTGTTGCGTCCCCAAGCAGTGGTACCCTCCAGGCATCTCATCAGAGATGAAGTCGGTATTAGTCTTATTTTCTCTCTGAATTCATGCATGCAGCGTGAGGTCGTCAGCAAAGCTGTGGTTCAAATTGATAGCACAGAAAAGGAGGTCGTTGGTATGTAATAGACAAGATCGAACCCTGGGGAACACCCTCGTTGACGTTAGGGGATGAAGAGGAGAACCCGTCAATTACGCTTGACATCTTGCGACTAGAACATTAATTTAATTTTACATTGTTTCTTTAGGGAAACAATTACGAGACTTTTGCTCTACCATGTGACCAATGACCCCTTTCCTCTCGCATAATTATTGGACACCCCGGTACTTTCGACCGTAATTTAATGAGTCGGTATGGTAACCGAACATTTTGCATCTTCATTGATTATTGACAGCACACGATTCTATCCATTCAATAAATATAATCTGAGAAATTTAATTTCTATTCATTCTCCCATGCAGGTCAAGCATTTCCGAAACTGTTTAGACTTAATTATGGTTGCCTCGTTTTTTTCACGTTTCAAATTTCTCTGGCATGAATCAAAGCAACCGCTTATAGCAAGTTCCATTCTATTCAAAAATGATCCAAGCATAGGCGTAGACCAGTGATGAGCAACATTAATTGAATTTTTTACGAAGAACGTGACCCTTGCTTCTTTATTTTTCCTCGAATGCTATTCGAACACTTTTGTGCGTTTGGTATTTGGTATTCGACTGAATACTTTTTTGGTCAGCACTTGGTATTGTGGATTCTAAATACGATTTCTGAATCCCAATATTCGAATACTCACTATGTATATATATATATATATATATATATATATATATATATATAGGTGAAACATTCAAGCTTCTGCCTTTTGTTGGGTACTTCGATAAAAATTTTAAGCAAGGAGGACTCTTTATACCTTTTGTATTCTCTCTAGCTTTCAATGGACTTCGCCATCATCATCAGGAGCTGCAATTACATTGATAACAGTAGCAACAATAGTGTAAAATGAATTTAAATTAACTTAACTTACAGTAGTATGCGAGGATGTTGCTAATTGTTGTTTACGTTCAGGATGAGGGAAACACCCAGTAACATGGTGAATGCTGGATAAATGGTACAATGGTCAAAATTATATAAAATGCACCCAACTGTGTGATAAGCACAAGTTAAAAACAGATTAAAAATTGTTAGAACCTGAAAGCATTACATCGTGAAGCCACTTGATGATTGCACAAAATGGTGGGCATGGAATAATGAGTAAGATGAACCCTTTGACAGATGGCCGAAAGTTATCAGTGTCTGTGTATTTTGCCAAACTCTAATGATACAAGTAATAGTCTCACAACCCCTAATAACAGAACTGATAGAATTCCCAACAACAACACCAATTCAAACAGTACAACCACCATGCCAAATTCCAGATCTGGCTTTGCTGTACTACCCTATATCAAGGAAATGACCCCTAAGCTGATCAGATTATGCAGTCCGTTGAACTGTCAAATTGCTTGCAAATCCGTCCTCACTATAAACTGCATTTTTTCAAAAATGAAAGACAGTCCCGCTGCTTGGCTTAACCAACACAGTCTACTCTATCAATTGCAACAATTGCAACCAAATATACATAGGTAAGACCTCCAGATCTCTTAAAGGAAGGATTACATCACACAAAAGTGATTCTACGCTTCATCCTGAAAGATGTGCTCTAGCATCTCATATTAACACAACAGGGCACTCTATGAACTACACAAGTATCAAAGTTCTCGATAGAGAAAAAATACCTATCCAAACGTTTATTCCTGGAAATGTCCCACATTTTCATGAATAAAAACTGTATCAATAAAAAGACAGATGTTAAGCAACTGAGTGTCATTTACTCATATTTGCTAAACTGCGAAAAATTGGAGCACTTACACATCTCCCCAAATTTTGACTCTTCACAACCATAAATGGAATGGTCTATTCCACCAATAAACTTCATTTTATTCAAATTTTAATATTTTTTTCCTCACGATTAAATAATAACTGTTAATTTAATTGCCCATTAATAAAGTATAGTCAATTCAACTGCCTCTGTTCGGTTTGACAATTTCTTACCTAACACATTTTGAAAATCACATCATCTGAAGTGATTTGGCAACGTAGTACACGCCCACAAAAGAAATCGTCAAAGGGTTCATCTTACTCATTATTCCATGCCCACCATTTTGTGCAATCATCAAGTGGCTTCACGGCTTTCAGGTTCTAACAATTTTTAATCTGTTTTTAACTTGTTCTTGTCACACAGTGGTGTGTATTTTATATAATTTTGACCATTGTACCATTTATCCAGCTTTCACCATGTTACTGGGTGTTTCCCTCATCCTGAACGTAAATAACAATTAGCAACATCGTCACATACTACTGTAAGTTAAGTTAATTTAAATTCATTTTACACTATTGTTGCTACTGTTATCAATGTAATTGCAGCTCCTGATGATGATGGCAAAGTCCATTGAAAGCTAGAGAGAATAAAAAAAGTATAGAGTCCTCCTTGCTTAAAATTTTTGTCGAAGTACCCAACAAAAGGCGGAAGCTTTAATTTTATATATATATATATATACAGGGTGACTTCGAAGTTGAGTCATTTATTTTAACAGTGAGTAGATCTGATCAAAAGAAATGTTTTTTTCCTTTACCATTTTTCTGGTAAAATTAAAGTAACAAAGTTATAGCCCTTTGGAAGTTTGAGTACCGCTCTGTCTCAATAATAATATCATGTGCTCGTGTTTGGCAACAACGGATATAATCCGCCTTATCGGTTCATCGCATCGGAAACAAAAAAGCGAAAGAATTTGGAACGATGTTTTTACAATTATTTTATTCAGTTCAGTTATACATACAGTCAGTGTCAATCGGTAACGCGTGTGAATAGTGTCTGTTGCGTGGCTCAAACGAAATAAAAAATGGCACATGTTTATGCGGATCGGTTTCCCAATCGAGTGCAACCAACCCCTCGTGCCTTTGTTAATGTAGTACAACGGGCTCGTGAATCAGGTGACTTAAGACCTCACAGGGGACCTCACGATCAAATACAGGTCCGCACTGAAATACTTGTCGGAAGGATATTTTGGTTTATCTTCCTTCTACAATCATTATCTGAAAATTAATGACTCAACTTCAAAGTCACCCTGTATATATATAAAATACTATTTGACGATTCTTATAAATATTGCCTTACGCTTTTTTTAACAAAGAATTTTAATACCTTTGTGTGTGATACCAGATGAAGTAGATATATAAAAAGGTATTTTTTTTATTGTGTGGGTACAATCATAGAATGTTTATATTTTACAATTAATTTGTATAACCTCACTGTGAGACTATGTATCAAATAGCTATTTTAAGTTTTATTTAATATAGTAATGTATTTTTATTTTTTTATATCTTCATAACTTGACTACTTGAATAAAAATGAAGTTTAAAGTGCGCATCCGTTTTTTCTAGTTAGAATATTCAAAAGGTTCCCATATTTAAACGAATCTAGGTATTGAAAGCAGTGGTATTCGAATACCTTTTTTCCTGGTATTCGAATCTTGAGTATTCGAATATTCGAATGCAGGATTTCAGTATTCGACCAAATCTGAAATGA
The DNA here is from genome assembly GCA_963669975.1 of Acanthoscelides obtectus. Classification (NCBI taxonomy): domain Eukaryota; kingdom Metazoa; phylum Arthropoda; class Insecta; order Coleoptera; family Chrysomelidae; genus Acanthoscelides; species Acanthoscelides obtectus. Next base: position 91,682,290 of record CAVLJG010000007.1, on the reverse strand, counting down.
AATACCGTTCTTCACATGGAAAAGACGAAATTTGATATGGAATTGGAATTAATCCATACAGCAGTCTATTTTATCTTAATGTTAACGTTCTAAATCAAATTTGCCCCGAAATTCCCGTTTCTCTGTGAGAATGGCGGTTATTAATTCCCTATCAGGAACCAGACAAGGTAAACAATATAGAACTTGTTCTATGACTACCCAAAACGTTGAAGAAAGAAACCCTTGTAATACCTGCCTCCCTACGCCTATGGATGTAGTTTACACAGTTCAATAGTTGCATAAGCGTATCCCTGGGATGGCCAAATAGTCAGTTAGTTACATAAAAATGTGTTTTTGTTCTTATATTTTCATTAATTACTTATTTAATAATTATGAAATGTAGTTGGGCCTCTTACTCTGCATAAAATGTATCCGACCCACTAGTGTGTGGAACATTCGATTGTAACAAATAGTAGGTAAGGAAGTGTTCCAGTTAATGACGTATTTTACGTAACTACGCACTACCGAATTTTCGTAGTAGCATTTCATGTCATGCATATGCGTTGTTTAACTCAAGATTTTGACGTTATATTCGCTAGTGATATTAGATGTTAAACTAAAATATCGTAGTCAACGGAAACGATCAAGGTTCAAAAGTGTAGTTTTCGGCTCCGAAAAAACCCAAGTTTCAAGATGAAATTTTACATACATCTGTGTAGCGTTATTGAGCAATAGCAGTCGAGCTGGATTTTTTTTTAATAAACATAACAGAAAACAACAAGATAATCAATATGACTTCGAGAAGTAACACTTATTTTTGCGAAAACCAGCGACGTACAGATTTTCTAACACCCTGTATAACAAAACTATGGCATCGCCGGATTCATGTTTAATATGAACCTTTTTCTGTTCTGAATCTAATATTTTCATGAGAACCTTCTGTAATACTTATCTATCTAGAACTTTAGAAAGACAATCGTATATATAGATTTCCCAATGAAATTGTACAGGATTATGTTCAGCACAAGTTACATCCTTTGAGGTTAAAGTTAGTTACCAACATGTAAAGGGTGGGCCATCTGTTGGTTTCTGTCTTAAATTGGTATTCAAACTACACTCTCCAGTAATATGTAACACGAGATCCTCTATTCAAAAGAATGAACGTTCCGATTATTTATGAAAATCAATTTCGGTTAAATGGCTGCCGCGGCTGGCCTGGCAGTAGTTCATCCTCGTAATCAAATTATTAAGCACATTCGATATTTTGTGGGTCTATTTCATCAATAGCTCGACGGACATTTTCCTTAAGAACATCAGTTGTTTGAGGATCGTTAGTGTAACAGCGGTCCTTAACAGTACCCGATAGGAAGTAATAATGGGTGTAAAATCACAGCTGCGGGCGGGCCAATGAACGTCTCCAAAACGGCTGATAACATGATGACCGAGCTTAGTGTGTGAAAGATCGATTGTTTCACGGCTAGTGTGGCATGTTGCACCATCCTGCTGAAACCACAGGCTGTGCAAGTGCATGTCGTCTAATAATGGCCACAAAAAGCTCCACATGTCTCTATAGCGTCTCCGTTTACCGTCTTCATCTTGAAGAAAGTAGAGACCAATAATCCCACCACTCCAAAAGCCACCCCAAACAGTTACTCTTGGATGCATTGGTTTTTCTATGACAACATGTGGATTTTCAGAACCCCAAATCTTACCGTTCTGCTTGTTAACGTAACCTCCCAGATGGAAATGGGCTTCGTCCGAAGAGATGATTTGGTGACCAAAATTGACGTCCGTTTCCATATGTACGTTACTCCAGATATTCTTTCCCTGCTCTACCGGTAGTTTATATGGCATCGTCGCATTTTCCGAATACCTAACCCGGTGAGATGCGGCAGCCCGGCAATAATATCAGAATACTTAGCAAGGCCGACAATCCGCCGGGAGCAAAAGCAGATGCGTGTCGAGAATATTTGTCTGTCAAGGGCAAATGTACGGGGAAATCTATGATGCGTCAGGTCGCCTATCCCATACAGCAGCCCATCCTCTAATTTTTTACCTGTTTAATGTTTTTGCAAATATGAGCAGGATTCTTGAAACGTCAAAAGACGAATGAATGAATGAATCTTGAAATTAGAGGCATTCCGACCACCATGAGGAGCCAGTGCATAGGCCGCTTAAGCGGGCCCTTATGCACCGAGCGACCGAGCCGTCCGTGTACCAGACCTGCCCGCTCACTCCTCCCTCGTTGGATACTCCACAATAAACTTGCGGTTGAAGCGATATTTAGGGGTAAGACGATCACCCTTGCTTAGAAGGACGGGGTTCTTCCTTTCTAATTCGACTAAGATGGCAGTATGCCCCTTGACAGGATTCAAGAAAGCCTAGCTGCCCTGACTCCACAGTCGATGAGCGACTACTCTCCCTTCACCGTGGATCACCAGATCCAATGGTGGGAGATCCAAGAGAGCTTCCATTGCATTCAATGGCGTTGTTCGCACTGCGCTTGTAATATTAATACAGGCCAAACGCTGAATTTTATTGAGTTTGGCCTTAGTTGTCTCAGTTCTAATGCAAGGCCACCAGACCAGGGAGCCGTACAAGAGAGGTGGACGTACTATGGTCGTGTAGAGCCTTTGGGTTTAAGGCCCCACAAGCCCACATCGAAGACGAAGTTTGAGCGATGTTTATTTTTTCGATTTGGCATTTTTCTCTGCCGCCACTGGACACATTTTCAAAAACTACAAAGTTGTCTCGCATAGTAATAAGCTTGTGTGGAAATTTCATCCAAATGCGAGCAATACTTTCCAAGCTATAGGCGGACCAAAGATTAGCAGACAGACACACCGACAGATATGAGTGACATGGATTTTCGTGATTTACGTGTCATACAACATGCAAAAAACGTAATATCGTATTTTTCTTGAACATCAAAGTAAGGGAAGAATCTCTTTTTCATTATTTTCAAAAAATGACGAAGTAAATTTCTCTGATCTGATACTCTAAAATGCCTCTCTCACCTTATTCAATCGACGCTAATGGCACTAGATATTCATTTCGCTAACCTTCACTTGTTATACCTACTTCTTCACAAATCGCGAATGTGGGTTAGACAAGAAAGTAAGTGCAGCATGGCAGGTCGAAAGCCTAAGCCGAAACATAACAGGAAATTCTAATGTTCGATGTTCATGTGGCACAGTTCTCATGAACCCACGAGACACCATATAGAAGAATCTCTTTTTTGGAAATGCATTTATATTGCATGGTTTTTGTTCATGTTCAATCATTACTACGTAGACAAAAAGATAGACAAGTTAAAGACGAGCATGCTTTCGATTATTGGATAAACGAGAAAGGGATTTGAAGCATCTAGTTCAAGTAGTCTGAGTAGCTATTCGGCGCAGTGTTAGAAATGCTATTGAACTTTAACGGATCAAGTTTGAAAGCTAAAATTCGCATTCATGAATAATATACGTAAAGGTAAAAAAAACAACTGAAATTTTTAATATGGCGACTGGGCTCAATCTTGGAACATTTCTTTAAATAGACTGGAGAGTCACGTAATACATCATTCTGAAGCTATTTATGAGTACTTGATATTCCTAGAATATAAATTTACTTTCAAGGGGGCGGGTGTGTTTGTATATTGAATCACTTGTAGGTCAAGAATTAATCATCCAAATGATATCAATCTTCTTCTCTGCAATAAAATATACAACATTCAGTTTTAAAAAAATAGCAGTTTGAAATTTTTCTTAAAAAATGTCCATACTTTATTACATATACTAAGTGACATATAAATCCGAACACCCAGTTTAAATTGGTTTATTTTAATAAAATTTTGTATAAGTACTTAATGAAGCATAATAAGTAAATGATAAAAATTTCAAAATGATTGCACTGCTTTAAAGCCCTTTGACCTTTAATAATGTGTGGATGCACCCTGATGTGCTACGCATTCTCCAACGCGCCTAGGCATGCTTCTGATCAGGTGGTCAATGTCCTCCTGTGGTATCTCATTCCAGGCAACCACCAACTCCTCTTGAAGTGCTTCTAGAGTCTGAGGAGGACGTTGCAAACTGAGCAATCTCCTACCCATCATATCCCACACGTGCTCAATTGGGGATAAGTCGGGAGATCTTGGTGGCCATGGTAACAATGTGACATCATTATGTTGAAAGAAGTCTATTGTGACTCTTGCAACATGTGGTCGGGCATTATCTTGTTGGAAAGTTGGATCTGCCAGGGTGTCAAGAGAGGGTAAAAGATGGGGTTCTAGAACTTCGTGGATATAACGATGCGCGTTCATGTTACCTCTGATGAAAATTAAAGGTGACCTGGTACCATAAGCTATAGCACCCCAAACCATAACTCCAACAGTGTGATGAACATGTCTTTCAACAAAAAACTGTGGATTCCTCCTTTCACCACGTCGCCTTCTAACCCTGGCACGACCATCGTGCATGCCTAAACAAAATCGAGACTCGTCACTAAAGACAATACTGTTCCATTCCTGATCCCAGAGTGACCGTTGTCTGCACCACTCAAGGCGATTACGTCGGTGTTCTCGAGTTAAAGGGAGGACCCAGTGTGGCCGGTATGAAAACAAGCCAAAACTTCTCATTCGTCGGTAAACACTTCGCATGCCGATAGGTCTTCCGTGTTCTGCAAACCATTCATTTGCAATGGACCTGGTAGTGGAGAAACGGTCCCTTAAGGCCAATAATCTTAGGCGGCGATCTTCACGATCTGTTGTTCTACGGCGGCGTCCAGTGCCCCTTGCTCTTTGCGTACGGCCTTCTCGAAGCCATGCCTGACAACACCTAACTAAGAAAAAAACTAAGATTTCAATAGTTGGGCCAACTGAAGTGGGAAGGGGCTCGTACGTTATTGCTCTAGGAATGTGCCAATTTCAATTTTACAAATGCGGCTTGTTTATAAACCAGGTTAACCTAGACACCACGTCTGGATTGAATACCGAATCTCATCTGTCTTAGTACATCATACGTTTTGAAACCTAAAAAAACATGCTTATTATTATATATTATACCTATACGCTCTGTAAAGGAAATTCAAAACTTTGAGACACCCTGTATATCAGAAACGAAACAAAACGAGACAATTGTGGCTACCACTTCCATGATATTCGATTCAATTTACCAGCCTTTCTACTTTAGGCATGAAATGTTACAGTATCTAAGATTTATCATTTCAGATTTTTACAAAGACATATTGACACCTGGTTGCTTATGCAATATAATTTAAATTGCCTGAAAATCTTGATATCTATAGATTCATTATTTATAAAACGGACCGGAGACAGGTTGTATTGTTTGAAATCTACTTTGGTTGAAGCATATACAGGATGATAGCGGTGCTCCATCGTCTTTTCAAGTCGGAACGGGATTGCGTTTTTCAGACAGAGTTTAAACTAAATGTTCAAACCAAAAAGTGGTCTGACAAATGCGGATACAATAATCATAGTAATAATTGTTGTCACAAAATACACAAACATGAAGCACTCAAAAAAGTTTACACTTGGGTTGATTAAAACTAAAAATGACTGAACAATGTAAATACTACATAATTTGATGAGTTGAATGAACACGGGGATGTCAGGAAAATATCAAGACAATTATAGCTAAAGTAGAGTATTGAGTAAAAATATTATTTGTATGTTAGTGATAAGCAAAATATTATAGACTTTAATATAATTTCTTGGTTGTTGTGAAATCCATTTTTTCAAATGATCTAATGCATCTTATTCCTTTTGATGACTTTGGTATAAAGTCATAGAATCTTGGCCCCAGGAAAAGAAGGGCGTGTTGAGTAACGTTTTTTAATGTTACTGGAATACACGCCGAATTTTGATTGAATCTTGTTCTGCAGTTTTGACTGATACGCATGCTTAATATAATCTATCAGACCGCTATAAACATGAATTTGTCTGCAATCTCGTTGCATACAGCAATACAGCATTAATATAATATTCATATCAATATTGATGTCCCTACCAAAAATGATAGCACCAGATGTTAAATAAAGCTCAGTGAGATTTGCTTCGAGATTAAGTAGAAAGTCACATACATTTTTACTTGGTGGCCTATAAAGTGTGCCAAACTTGAAATACTTTTTATTTATGCAAAATTCTAACCAAATAATAATAATAATAATAATAATAATATTTATTTACTCTAAAATACAGGGAACATGAAACGAGTAAATAAATATAATATATCCATAGGAGGACAACGCCTGTGCATGGATCATATGTATGTTGAATTGCAAAATATAATAAAATAGAGAGAAAAAAGAAATTATTGGTAAGAATGGTAGAGCATTTATTGTGTAATATTTGAGATTATTTTATTAATTTGATTTCTCCCAATCGTGTTAATAATTTTTTTTAATTTTTTTTTGAAGCCTAATGTATTGCGTAATTGTTTTAAATTATTTGGTAAATGTTCGTACAATTGTGGAGCTATATACAGGTGACATCGTTTCATTAGGGATTTATTTGGTTTAGGAACATTTTTTGCGCGTAATTTATATCTGGTTTTATGATTATGTTTAATTATGTCGTGTTCACTAATAGTTTTGTGATAATGAGTGATGGTATGTAAGAAGTAAAGTTGTTTAGTATCATATATTTGTGCATCATTATATAAGTCATTAGTTGGGTATAATTTTGATTTGCCTAACATTGATTTTAAAATTCTTCTTTGAAGTACATCTAAATCGTTAAAGTATGTCGAGCATGCAGCACCCCACACTACTATACCATATGTTATGTGTGGCTCGACTAAAGCTTGATATATTATTCGTAGATAATATTCAGTTAATATACCGGTTAGAAATTTTATTTTATATGCTATGAATCTAATTTTCTTTAGTATGTGAGAAATATGTACATCCCATCTCAAGTGGGGATCTAGATAAATTCCTAAATATTTTGTATCATTAACTCTATTGATTTTTATATTTTTATCATTTACCTTAAACCGAAGGTGGTTATATTTTGGTAGATGATTAGATAGTGATGAAAATGGTAAAAAATGAGTTTTAGTAAAGTTAATTGTTAATTTTCGGTTATTAAACCATTGAATAATTTTGCAAAAGTCATTTTGGATAATATCTTTTAAGTCGTTCCAATCCTTACCTTTATAGAGTATAGCAGTATCGTCTGCAAAACTGACTATTTTACCAATACTGTTAATTTGAATATATTGTTTAAATAAATATTGAATAACAGAGGACCCAAAATTGTACCTTGTGGAACACCACATTTAACAAACATTTCTTTACTATACGAGCTTAATATTTTTACTGATTGCGGTCTATTTGATAAATAATTTTCTATTAAAGTATACATCTTTCCACGAAAACCTATTCTTTCTAAGATTTCCAAAAGTATATTGTGGTTAACTGTGTCAAACGCTTTTTGTAAGTCCACAAATACGCATATCGATGGTACTGTTCCATCTATATTTTGGGTTATTTCATCTACTATACTTAACACTGTTGTAGATTTGCCCGCTATAAAACCATATTGATTTGAATTTAGAATTTTGAATTTATTAAGAAAATTAATCATTTTATTAAGGAGTAATTTCTCAAAAACTTTAGCTAAACTTGATATAAGTGAAATAGGTCGATAGTTAGTGACGTCCGTATTATCATTAGATTTATAGATAGGTATGATGATTGCTGTCTTGAAAGCTGATGAAAATACTCCAGATTGGAAGGATTTGTTAATGATATAAGCAAGTGGTTCTGTTATTTGTTTGGCCAGTATCTTTAGATGTTCAGCTCTAATTTCGTCAACTCCAGGGCTTTTTTTATTTTTTAAAGTCATAATGGCATTGAAAACATCCTGATAGTCTACTTCAGTTAATACAAATGAATTATTCAGTCTTGTTTCATGCAGATGAATATCAGCATTTTGTTTGATATTATTTGCTAAGTTTCCTCCTATATTCGTGAAAAATTCTATGAACTCATCTCATATTTGCTGAATATTGTCTGTTTTCTGTCCTATTTTTGTTTTTATTTCATTAATATTGTTTTTTGAATAGGATGACTTATTGAATATATCATTGACAGTGGACCATAGGTGTCTAGAGTCATGTGAATTATTATTCAATTGTTTTATATAGTAATTTTTTTTTTGTTTTTCTCAAAAGTTCTATAAATTTGTTTTTATACTGATTATAATTATCTATATTTTCTTTCGTGGGTAAATATTTCATGATTTTATACAGTCTTTCTTTTTCGTTTACAGATTTTATTAGTCCTTTGGTCATCCAATCATTTCTGCTTTTTTCCTTGTGACTTATTTTAAATGTGTTCTACTGCTTCGCTATGGAGAGTGTTTATTGTTTTACATTTTATATATTCTGCTATGCAAATTCCTACACCACCGCCTCTACTATCCAATACTAGAATTGGGAATCCCATTATGCAACCACGTCTCACAAACACCAACTATATCAAATTTCTTTTCTAACATAAACTGTTTAAATTCAAAGAAATTATTTTTAAGTGATATTACATTAATAAAAGCTAATGATAAATCTTTCAAAAAGAGGTAATGGATTCAATAAAAAAAAACACTAACAAATAGAATTGACCATTCATTTTTTTTTTAAATTTTCCATTTCTGCTAATGATTTGATCCTCAACGCAACCTCCCGATCAGCCTTCCTGGCATAGGACTGGCCATTTCTGCACCAAACGTATTTAAACCCAGAAATCTTCAATTTTCTTGCCTCTTTATAAATTTCTCTAGTTTCCTCTGGAAGATCTTCATTAATAAATATTCTAGATTGTGAACGACAGATGCTGCAGTTTTGATTGCTCAGTGGTAACCTTTTTCTCTTTTCTATAACCGTATTACGTTGAATCAAATTGCACACCCACTACAGTAGCATCCGCCTCAGCCTTAGAAAGAACAAACACTTTATAGCTGGATTCCCCCATATCGCATTTCGAAAAGACTTTTTTGACGTTTTCATCAATATTCTGATTTCCTTTAATTCCTGTGATAATCACCCTTTTCTTCCTAGCTTCATCTTCACCTTTAGAAACCTTTTTCTTCAAAGTTACTACCTCCTTCTCCAGTTCATCAACACGATTCTTAAGGTGCTCTTGTGTTTTTCGCAACTCACGATTCTCATCCGCTATAGCTTTTATTGTTTTTTGTAACTCCTCCATCACTTCGCCATTAAAATTAAGGGCCTTTTCTATTTCTGAAAACTTCTGTTGCATAGTTTTCATTATGTGTTTGTTACTGGGATTATCCAATGGTACGGTATCAGACGCGTCTGACTGATCTGATGTTGAAGAATGCCTGTTTCTACCACATCTGCCACACAACCACTTCTGATCAGTCTTACTCTTTTCATAAGCCAAACATTGCTCGTCCGATAGCCCAGTACATGTCCACCGCACGTCAAACTATATTGTGTCTTAGTTATATTATTTCTACATTCACCACATTCACAGGTCTTGAACTTGCCTTTTGTCATATTGATCCAAATCGACCGGACTATAACACAGACTTCTAAATCAAATACCAGAAATAAGTCTTTTTCATTCACAGCACTTTTTATAGCCTGGTATACTTTTTATATTATATTCCGAAAAACTTCACTCCTCGCACCACCAAGGGAGGCTTGTAAGACAAGAAATAAATTAATCCCTGTGTGTGTTAGACCCATGAAATTTCGGAGCACTTTTTAGAACGTGTTAACTGTCCAACTCACACATAATATCTATCTATTGTGTGAATATGACTTAGTTTCATTAAGTGAAACGTGGTTGAATGAGAATGTTTTGAGTGCTGAACTAATTCCTGACTCTTATATTGTTCATAGGAAGGACCGTAAGTTTACATTGGTTGATAAGGAATGTGGCGGTGGAGTTCTTCTAGCATTAAATCTGAGGTGTTGCTGTATTTGATGCACAATTTCCATCAATTGATCTTTTAAGAGTGAGATGCCATGTAGCATATAAGACATTTTTTGTGGCTGTTGTTTACATTCCTGAAAAAATTGCTGTTGATGAATTTGAATCGTTCTTTGATGCTGTTGAGCAACTGGATTATTTGCACGACTGTAATTCCCAGTTTCTAGGAGATTTTAATGTGCCTCAACTTGTAAATGGCAATCTTCTAGACCCTAAGACACGCATTATCCATAATTTTTTTGACATTTTTAATTATAGGCAGCCAAATAATGTCTTAAATCAACTTGGTCGGTCGCTAGACCTTGTAATTTCTCAATTACCCTGTACTGTTAAGCGTGATGAACTACCTCTAGTGCCAGAAGATAGTCACTACCCGGCACTAGCTGTTGATTTGACTGCCATATTCATTAAAGAGCCTAAGTTTCCATTCATCATAGTAAAATAACTTATAACTACAGAAAGGCTGACTTTGTCAACCTGTATCAAGAGCTAATTCAATTTGACTGGGATGTTTTATTCTGCTCTTCTGATGTTATTTATATTGTTGATGTATATTATGGCAGCATTTTCCAAATTTTTGACAGGAACATACCTCTGTATAAGAATTACAGTCACCGATACTCGCCTTGGTTTCACTCAGCTATTATTGAGAACATTAAACTTAAAGCTAAATTTAGGAAAAAAATCAACAGGTTTGCTTTTGTTGATGATCTACAAGAATTCAAACATTTGCGCCGCTTGATAAAAAACCAGATTAAATCGGCGTATGATCAATATATTGAAAATATCCAGAATTCTTTAACAATTAACCCCAATGCTTTTTGGTCATACGTTCACTCCCAAAACAACACATCACGAATCCCAAGGATAATGAAATTTCAAAATAATTCTATAGATCAGCCTCAGGATATACAGTATATTCAGATAAGAGGTAGACCGGATGTAAACAAAAGGTTCGGGTGATTTTCACGCTAACGCCGCCGTCTCGACGTAAAACAGGAGCCCTTATTGGTCAATTCGCAATTAAATGCCTATGCCGAGCGGCAGAGCAGTCGTATCAAGGCAGAGTCACATTCAGGTTCAGACGTGTTACGTATGTCGTGTGCATCATTGCAATTTGATATATCTTTGGACGTTTTCGTTTGTTATCTTATTAAGTTGTTGAGTTTGTCGTTGTTATTGTTAGTACAGATACTGCCGATGAAGTTGTAAACTCCTGTAGTCCACCTAGGAAACGCTCTAAAAAAAGACACCTGAGTGCAGAAATGAAAGAGGTCATTTTGAATATATATAAGATCGAGCGCGAGGAGAACAAAGCATCAACCATCAAAGAAATTGTTGTGAAGGTTTCTCACAAAGTTGGGGTGTGTCGCGCATCAGTGCTTAATGTGTTAAGACAATACAAAAAAAAAATCACACCTTTTCTGAGCCAATGACCAGTAAACATCGCAAAAGTATTGTTAAATCATTGGATGAAGCTGATAAGCATGCGATTAGGAGGAACGTGCATGAATTCTTCTTTAGGAATGAAATACCTACTATAGATAAAGTACTGCAGGAGGTAAATGGAGATACAACGTTGCCAAATTTCAAACGATCAACTTTCCATGCGTTACTGAAGCATTTAAATTTCAAATGAAAAAAACGGGGTCGTAATAGTTTACTACTGGATAGAGAAGAAATTGTGCTATGGAGGAGGGATTATTTAACAAAAATTGGGAAATATAGAAATCAAAACAGGAAGATTTATTACCTTGATGAAACGTGGGTAAACGCAGGACACACTACAAGTAAAGTATGGGTTGATGATTCTGTAACTTCATCCAGGAGGGCCTTTCTAGATGGACTGTCCACCGGATTAAAAAATCCAGCAGGTAAATACGAGTAATAGACAACAATCGGATGTTTTTCAAACCTTGGGAACAAGGTTCTAAACATTAATTCCAGGGGGCAGATAAAACATATTACAAGTAACAAAACTTTTATAACTTTCGATAAAATGCGTGGATGTTTCATTGTCATTTTCATTTGTTAGAACTTTTTTAAGCCATGTTTTTATGTGTTTTCGATATTTCAATAATTTTTTAATATAATCTTAAAATATGTCGAATATTATAAACTTAAAAAAAGTTACTAAGTTTTATATTGTGTACCGTTCCTAATATTTCTAATCATTTTAATTCATACTTTACGCTTTATAAAGTTATAATTTGTTAATATTAATATTTGCGCGTATTTCAGGTTCCTGATCATTCATTTTTTAAAGGTTTATAACTTTAAATTAAATTGTGAAGCGCTGAGTAATCATACGACGTTCAATATTCTTTCTTTCAATATGACTAAATAATCCCAATTATAGCAATCTGATACTCATGTCTCAATGTTTTTTCGCTGAATGTGATGAAAACATTTGAAAAAGGTTCGCTTATTGAAATAAATCTATACCAGTTAGTACTTCGATTTCCAGGTAAAGGGAAAAGGCTCATTATCTGCCATATTGGCAGTGAGGATGGATTTGTTGTTGACGGTCTGTGGTGCTTTGAGTCTAAGAAAACTGGAGATTACCACGAGGAAATGAATGGCGAATCGTTTGAACAGTGGTTTTCAAAAATTTTACCGAACTTAGAGGAAAACGCAGTAATTGTGTTGGATAATGCGCCTTATCATTCTCGAAGAATGGAGAAGGTCCCAACAACAGCTTCAAGGAAAGTTGATGTTCAAAATTGGCTCCGCTCGAAAAATATCAACTTTGAAGAAGCAATGCTGAAAGTACAATTATTAAGAATTGTCAAGGATCACAAGGCGGAATATCAAAAATACGCCATTGACGAAATGGCAGCAAGTCAAAATAAAACTGTGCTCCGTTTACCTCCATACCATTGCGAGCTCAATCCCATTGAGCTCATATGGGCAGAGGTTAAAAATTATATAGCTAAGCACAATACAACTTTTAAATTTTGTGACCTCAAAGGAATTTTCAAAGAAGCACTAGAATTAATAACAGCGCAAAAATGGGAAAACTGTATTAAGTACGTGAAAGACAAAGTTGAAAAGAGAATGTGGGAACTGGACAATATTTTAGAGGAACAAGTCGAGCCATTCATTATTGACGTTGGTGCTTCAGGCAGTAGCGATGATGAAAGCTCATCAAGCTCATCTTTCCTATAAAAGATGTCGTTCATCAAATTCGGTAAGTTATAAGTAATTATAAAGCTACTGTATTTTTTAATTAATTATTGATATTTTTGAACCCATTCTGGCAAAACCTATTCAAGAATATACTTTCTGACAATGTTCAACCATGCACATTTTTTTACGTTTTGAACGTTTTAATTTGGTTACATATTTACATAGAAATCAAAAAATATACTAATCAATATTCTAAAAGCAATTTTAAGAGATATACGATTATTTTTAATTTAGGCTAATTTAAACGCCATTTTGAGATTATATTCGGCTGTATTTCACCAAACATCAGGCGGCATCCGAAGCTGGAAATCGAAGCGAAAATTTTGAAACCCTTATGTATATTTACATCATTATATATTTCTTACCCCACCCCCACATGATCCTATATCCATCACCAATCATATACACATCGAATTGTGCTAATTTACTACAAAGTTACGCAAAGCAGCATCTACTATCTAAAATATGTACTGGGTGACTCTTAATACGTCCCTGTCGAATGTTACAGCGTTCGATGATCACGTGGTCTTGTTTATGTCCGGTCTATCTCTTATCTGAATATACTGTAGTAAACGCATTCAGTGAGTTTTTCAGCAGCGTCTATGTCACTCACAAGCCCCATAATAATGCCTCACTAAATCATAGTAATTTATTTGTCCATTTTCATCCAATTGAGGAAAATGAAGTCAGGAAGGCCAGTAAATCACTAAAGGATAAGATGACATCTGGTCTGAATGGCATCCCATCCTTTATAGTCAAAGATTGTGTGGACGTGTTTGTTGCTGTTCTAACTAGGATTTTTAATATTTGTCTTATAACAAAAAGATTTCCAGATATTTGGAAGATCGCTAAGGTCTGTCCAGTGTTTAAGTGTGAGGATAAGTCAAATATTGAGAATTACAGGGCAATCTCTATATTATGCATGTTCTCGAAAGTCTTTGAAATAGTCTTGTACAGTCGCATTTAAACTGCCGTCCAGTGTCAGCTGTCATTGCATCAACACGGATTTGTCGCTAATCGCTCAACAACCACAAATCTATTTATAATAACGCAGTACCTCTCGGAAGCAATTGATAGTAATGAGCAAGTTGACGTTATTTATACCGAATTTTCGAAGGCTTTCGATAAAATTAACCACAAAACTTTATTAAATAAGTTAGGTGCACTTGGTTTCACAGATGATGCTAGGGAGTTGATGAAATCTTACTTATCCGATCGTAGACAATTTGTTAGCTATAATGGCTTCCAATCTGAGACCTACTTGGCACCTTCTGGAGTTCCTCAGGGGTCCAACCTGGGACCATTACTGTTTTTGATATTTATTAATGACCTCTGTGACTCAGTTGAATGTGAACGCCTATGCTTTGCTGACCACCTAAACATTTATTCGCAGATAAATACTCCTGATGATTGTATCAAGCTACAACACCAATTAAATTTTGTGCTGTCTTGGTGTGTAGAAAACAAGTTGGAGCTTAATGTGAGGAAGTGTAAAATAGTCAGCTATACCAGGAAAATTAATGTTTGCGAATATTCGTACTATTGATGGGTCTGTGCTAGAAAGATGCTCTGATGTACGTGATTTAGGTATAATCTATGATCAAAAGTTAACTTTTAGTCAGCATATAAATAAAAAAGCATCAGAAGCATTGGCGGCTTATGGTTTCATAGTAAGGAAATGCAGGAATTTTCATAACATAAAGTCTATTAAGCTATTATATTATGCTTATGTTAGATCCAAAGTTGAATATTGTAGTATTATTTGGAGCCCTTACTATGGATGCTATAGCACAGCTATTAAAACAGTACAACGGAAGTTTATGAAGTTTTTTCTGTTTAGGATTGATGGGACATATCCAGAGAGAGGTACAAGTAATGAGGAACTATGTAGTCGCTTAGACAAGTTGACTTTGAAAAAACGTAGGTACTATGCCTCAATAATATTTGGCTACAAAATGATCAACAATTTAATTGATTGCCCCATGATCCTGGAACAGATCAAGTTTCGTACTCCAACGTTTGCATCTCGCAATCATAAAATATTCGGGTTTCCTAGAGCTAGGACAAACATTCTTCTCAAGCCACCGCTATATGTAATAACTTAAACAGAATTGGATGTTACCGTGATATATTTACGACAAACGTTATTTACCTGCTAAAGGCAGCTAAGGCTTATTCGGACCAATAGCTCATGTTACAAATTTATACCTGTGTTGCATTTGTTGTTTTCTTTTCGCTTATTATTTTGGTTTTGTATTATGTTTATAAATTGTCCTATAAATGGGAAACTGTTGGACAATAAAGCTATTATTATTATTATTATTATTATTATTATTATTATTATTATTATTATTATTATCTATAAAATATTATTGAAGAGTGTAGTTTTTATACCAATTTAAAAAAGAAACCAACTGATGGCCCACTCTTTATTTGAGGAGGGGGGAAGTCCCCCGGGGCCATCCTTATATACGCCACTAATTCAATTCAACACCATGTAAATCGCTAAACAGGCATTTTAGGATCTATCTTTTTTAGGAACGTATTGTGATACTATTCTTGGACTTACAATGTGACGCGCTCTCTTGCCTAGAGAAAAAATCACCCTGTATAGAGTCCCTCCTATGTGTATACTTCGTCATACCTCAGAGTTATTTTTCTGTTCAAGTCGAATGATTCCGACAAGCCGAAGCCATTCTATCGCCAATCTAGTTAGTAGCAAGCTCATTAACATTAGTTATATTTCTTTGTGTGTACATTAAAACAGTTAACATGGTTCATAAATCTTTTAAGGATCCATTTTCGAATAGGTTTGCACAATATTTGCGTTTTGCTGGTCTATTGCAATATCCCTATATTTAACGCAATTGTTTTATTGTTTACGATCTTTGTTGGTATCGTAAATTTATAAGTGGTACAGGTTGAACGCGATCTGAATACTTATTTAATGAAAAGAGTATTTTTTCCACGTATTAACAAAAACATAGGTTTTACTTCCCACGCCACTGACGAGCAAGTGTCTGTTGTAATAGCGAAACATTTCGAAAATGCGATTTTATGTTTTTTGTATGGTATATGATACATTACGGAAAATCCTGTAATTAATTTAAGTCGGTCAGTCTGTCTGTCTGTACACTAATCCTTGGTCCGTCTATACCTTGGAAAGTGTCGGTTGGATTTTGATGAAAGCTACTGCTATTTCGAGGACAAAAAAGCTATGTAGTTTTTTAAAATTGGTCCAGTGCCCAGGTAGCAAAGTAGTGCTATAAGCTTTTGGTAAAAGAACCGTTCAGCCATATAAGCTCTCTATTGTTATTGCCTGAACACCAAAATGCTGGCTTAATGTTGTGTGGAATGCAAATTTGCTTTTTGCAACATATTTACTCTAAAATGAGGTGTTTAAAATATTCTTATAGCATAGTTATACAACACCTTATAGGACAAATTTTTTACTGTTGCATAAACATTTATACAACTATTTTATACGGCATACTTGCACGGTAGTCAAAATGGTTGTGTTGTGACATCCATGGTAACGGTTATAAAACAAACCCGAGCCTTGTTGTTTTGCTATGCAAACTTACTACTTTTGCCAACAAAACCAATGTTTTAAGACAATAAAGTAGAATCGCGTAACAGAATAGTTGTATAGTTGACAAAAACTGAATCTTGCACTTACGCAAATGTCCTATAGCGACTGCAAGAGGCTTACACCTTTGTTGTATAACTGTTACCTGTAGCCCTTATACAACCTCTTGAATGAATTAATGAAGTGTCCTATTAGGTGTGCCCATTCCGCTTGTATAGCTGTTCTAAGAGGGTTTTGGCAATGTTCTTACAGTATACAATGCTGTGTAAGAAATACTGTATAATCATTCTTGCAACTCTAATAGGAGTGATAATTGTTAGTTGAGTGGTGGTAGATTTAGCGGCAAAAACTAGAACAAAATCGCTCAAAATTCGTCTCCTATCGTTTCAGGAGTCTCTTGATCATTATTACAATAAAATTATCGGAGTTCCGAATTAGCGGTTGGGGGTTGTAGCGGTTTATGGGGCTGGAAATGTGGCATCTCTGGAATCAGTGAAAGACGTTCCATTGAGGAATGCGTGATCTCCATAGTATTACCCTTTGTCAGACTCAATATCACACATATTTCTCAAATTATCTACGTCTGTGATTAGAGCGACAGCTACCTAGGAACACGCGATACCCTTCACCTGCGGGAGGTCCGATCCGAATTCAGCAACACCCACGGTGCCACAGTCGCAGCGTTGTCAAGGTCGTCGATGACACACATTTCAATGAAATTTTAACATAAACAGTCAATTATAGTCATTATAAGTTCAAAGTTGAGTCATTTCTTTTAACAGCTTCAAAAGAAGTTTATACAGGGTGTCCGCAAAGTTGGGGTTTTCCTTTACACGACGTGTAGATCTTGAAAACATAAGCAATTTTTCTTAGTACCATATACACCAATGTCTGAAGGGAACCGAGATAAAGGGCTCTGCAACATCAAAAATATCTGAATACCGTCCTGTAGCCGCGACCCGCCGGGATATCCCCGACACCCCGACTGGTACAAGGTCTCAACCCGACGGCAGAACTGGGTCGGGGTCAGTGTGTCAGGTTAGTATGCAACCTTTAACCGACGGCTACAGTCACGCGTGTAGAGGTCAACGAACTCGTATAATCGATTGCGTTTCAAAAAACAACAAGCACTAGAGACGTGGCTAGAGAAGTGCAAGTATCAAAAACTAAAGTGTGGCAAACGCTGCGTGAAGAGGGGCTGTATCCGTTTCACGTCCAACGTGTACAAGCCCTTCAACCTGACGATTTTCCAGCAAGAGTGCGGTTTTGTGAGTGATGTTGCATCAACATGACAATAATCCGGACTTTTTGAAGTGCATATTGGTGACAGACGAATCTACGTTCACGCGTAATGGGGTGAATAACTTTCGCAACACTCATGTTTGATCATTTTCAACAAACATTTTCGGTGAATGTTTGGGCTGGCATGGTGAACGGTATGCTCATTGGACCATTTATTCTCCCAAATCGATTGGACGGGATGCAATACCTAGACTTTTCACGCAACATTTGGCCTTCCTTGTTAGAAGATGTGCCATTAAGTGTAAGACAATCAATGTGGTTTTTGCGTCTGCTCGGTAGCGCTTCAGCTGATTTCATTTTCTGTTGGAGCGGTATGATTTCGGGTAGAGACGTACTTAGCCCTTCTCGACAACAGGAGAGTGAGTACTTTTTCCTTTATTTTTTTTTACTTGGTCGCCCTCGTTTCACTACACATTACCTTTGTTATTTCAAGGGTAGTTGTTTCTGAAAAGGAAAACCCCAACTTTGCGGACACCCTGTATATCAAAAACCACCTATTTAAAAGTTGCAAAATAAGTCAGTTAGTTTATATTATTGAAAATTATTAAAAAAAAATCATTATCAAGTTAAATGGATAGTGTTTTTCCAAAAACTGTTCAAAACTGTCTCCATTTGTTCGATTAATGCAAAATCTCGCTCGGCGAATTAAATCACAAGCGTTTTCAGTGCGCTGTTGATGTTCTTCCAGAGTGACTATTTACAGGTCCATCATGATACACCAACTCTTTCAAATAGCCTAACAGAAAAAAATCGCAAGGTGTTAGATCCGGGGAACGAGCAGGCCAAAAAATGGGCCTATTGCGCCCTATCCATCTATTTGGAAACTCATTATTTAGATGTTTCTGAACTTGTCGCTTAAAATGTGGTGTAACCCCATTATGTAGGAACCACGTATTCACGTCTCACATTTAGAGGAACATCTTCTAATAGTTGTGGCAGATTGTGTCGAAGAAAATCTAAATAAATTTCACCGGTCAGTCGTGGTGGAAAAAAGTAGGGTCCGATAAGCATGACATTTACCACGCCAGCCCAAACATTTAACGAAAATCTGTGTTGAAAGTGAGTTATTTTTATAGCATGCGGATTTTCTACTGCCCAAAGATGTTTACTGTGAAAATTGTGTACTCCATTTCGTGTAAATGTGATCTCGTCTGTACCCAAAATTAATTTCGTAAAATCTTCATTATAAGTGCCATTTTTTCGCACAAAACAATCAGATAAGTGAAAGTATACGCATTATTAAAAGGCTGATCGAAATGATCGAACCAAAGACTCGTACTGTAAACCATACAACGAACACAAAAAGTTTGCCAAATTTAAATAACTCATAAGAATACTAAACAAAATACGCTAAGATTTTACACGGCAGTGGTCGAGAATATCAAAAAATCTTTGTAATAACATTCTAACTTTTTTAAATTTTCAATTTTTTACTATTTCTTTCATGATGCAATTTTTATACTAAGTGACATATAAATCCGAACACCCAGTTTAAATGGTTTTATTTTAATAAAAGTTGGTGAATGTATTTATCTTACTGTAAATAACAAGTGAAAAAATGTTCAGCCTTATCAGTTGGACATTCCGGTTTTTATACTGCTTTTTTTTAATTCACTAACGCTCTAAAAATGAATATTTCAGCCGCAGTAAAGAATCAACGTTGGCGGATTTTGGTTCTTGACATCCTTTACGATCGGTTACGATGCCTAGAGTACGGAGACCTGTACGATTTCGTCAACTTAGTGAGTTTGATAGGGGCCGTATAGTGGGACTTCGGGAAGCTGGACTTCCTTTTCGGGCAATTGCAGTGCAAAGAAGTGTAGACACTGTGGTTAGGTGTTGTCAGGCATGGCTTCGAGAAGGCCGTACGCAAAGAGCAAGGGGCACTGGACGCCGCGGTAGAACAACAGACCCTGAAGATCGCCGCCTAAGATTATTGGCCTTAAGGGACCGTTTCTCCACTACCAGGTCCATTGCAAATGAATGGTTTGCAGAACACGGAAGACCTATTGGCATGCGAAGTGTTTACCGACGAATGAGAAGTTTTGGATTGTTTTTATAACGGCCACACTGGGTCCTCCCTTTAACTCGAGAACACCGACGTAATCGCCTTGAGTGGTGCAGACAACGGTCACTCTGGGATCAGGAATGGAACAGTATTGTCTTTAGTGACGACTCTAGACTTTGTTTAGGCATGCACTATGGTCGTGCCAGGGTTAGAAGGCGACGTGGTGAAAGGAGGAATCCACAGTTTTTTGTTGAAAGACATGTTCATCACACTGTTGGAGTTATGGTTTGGGGTTCTATAGCTTATGGTTCCAGGTCACCTTTAATCTTTATCAAAGGTACCATGAACGCGCAGCGTTATATCCACGAAGTTCTAGAACCCCATCTTTTACCCTATCTTGACACCATGGCAGATCCAGATAATGCCCGACCACATGTTGCAAGAGTCACAATAGACTTCTTTCAACATAATGATGTCACATTGTTACCATGGCCACCAAGATCTCCGGACTTATCCCCAATTGAGCACGTGTGGGATATGATGGGTAGGAGATTGCTCAATTTGCAACGTCCTCCTCAGACTCTAGAAGCACTTCGAGAGGAGTTGGTGGTTGCCTGGAATGAGATATCACAGGAGGACGTTGACCACCTGATCAGAAGCATGCCTAGGCGCGTTGGAGAATGCGTAGCACATCAGGGTCAAAGGGCTTTAAAGCAGTGCAATCATTTTGAAATGTTTATCATTTACTTATTATGCTT
This sequence comes from Acanthoscelides obtectus, assembly GCA_963669975.1. Lineage (NCBI taxonomy): Eukaryota > Metazoa > Arthropoda > Insecta > Coleoptera > Chrysomelidae > Acanthoscelides > Acanthoscelides obtectus. The sequence continues at coordinate 91,661,502 of CAVLJG010000007.1, read as the reverse complement.
CATTAAGTAGTTAAACAAAATTTTATTAAAATAAAACCATTTAAACTGGGAGTTCGGATTTATATGTCACTTAGTATATATAGGTAATTTTTGGTATATCAATTCCTTTTGACGAGTCCTAGAGGCAGTTAAAATAAATGACTCAACTTTGAAAACACCCTGTATAATATCACCAGTGGTAAAAGTTTCTATGGCCATTTAAAAATCGTATTGGTGATGTTTAGAGAAGCAAGAACCGATGTCAACTGCAGGTTCCGGGTTCTAATGATATTGTTTAAGTTTTTTTTTTTCGGTTCTGTGAATATTGTAATATTTTTTAGCTATTATCCTTATGTCAAAATTGCCCAGCTCTTCTTGTTCAGATTTGGCAATTACCGAGAAAAATGAGAATATTAACAGTATTTCCATATCGCAATAGACATTCGCGTCATTACACGGTCATTATAGTTAATGCCCAATTAACGTCTCCGCCCATATTGACTTTTATTTCGTTTTTGTATTCCCATCGATCATTTTCTGATGCAGCTAATGCTTCCAAGGAGGAAAATTAAAAATTCTTAGATGCCTGATAATCTATTTCTAGGTGAAATTATATAATATATGAACTACATAATATGTACGAGTATTAGAGTGATCGAAGCAGTACACTGAGGGTCTCTTTTTGCAAGATATGTCTGAAAGTATATACAGGGTTTTCCTTAATGATATGCGAATATTTAAGGTTGTGAATCTAGCTGAAAAATTAATGTCAGTTTGCTTTATAAACTATGGTCCAAAAATGTTTTACGAAAAAACTTGAAATTAAGTAATATTTTCAGAACCGCTTCATATATTTCATTAATATTTAGTACATAGTGAAAGTAAATAAAGTTGCATATTTTTCAATGCAAAAACAATGTTTAGCCTTAACAGTGGCGTGCGTACGGGTATTGACTTCGATGTTTTTAAAGAAAAAAATGGTATGCCAATGGTTTTCTGCCAAATTTAATTATTTTTGAATTCCCCGTTCAATTTAAAACAAATGATCTCCATTGAGTTGTTTTTCTTCGATGCGCCATTTTTGAGTAAAAAAATAAAAACCATTCTATTGTCCGAGAAAATTAATGTAATAATTGACGAATGCAATTTAGCAAATAAATTTCTAGTTGCTCTGGAATATGTCACTGGCTTTTGACATCTGACAAGTCTCTGTTATTCAAAGCTGTTCGCTGTGACATTTTTTTCATTATTTAGTTTTTACAATCTTGTTAATAATGTTGAATTATTCAAATGCAGAAATGGCGGAAGTGCATTACGTATATGGCCTTGCCGACGGTAATGGTGAGCAAGCCAGACGGATTTATCACCAGAGATATCCCGATCGTGCTTTGCCAGATAGTCAAATATTCTCTAATATTCATCGTCGTCTTGTTGAAACTGGTTCTGTCCGAAAAGGAACATCTGAATGTAGTCCTCTAAGTGTGAGAACACCTGAAATTGAGAAAGCAGGGCTGCACGAAGTCGAAGAACATCCTGAAAGGAGTACGAGTAAGATCGCTAGACACTTAAATATTTGCCATCAAATTGTTTGGAGAACTTTAGTGGATTTTTTGTTATATCCTTACCATATTTTAAGAGTACATGCATTACTTCTAATTTCCAAGGTGTGTGACCTTCTATCAGAGGTATCTTCAAAAAATTACACAAAATCCGCAATTTAAATCAATGATTCAGTTCACGGACGAAGCTAATTTCTCTCGAAATGCCATTCAGGATTTCCACAAATCCCTATGCTGTAACCGAAACCCATTTCCAACACCAATTTTCGGTTAACGTATGTAGGTCAAATTGAACGGGGGAATTCAGAAATAATTTTTATTTTGCAAAAAAACATTGGCGTACCATTTTTTTAAATATCGAAGTCAATACCCATACGCACGCCACTGTTAAGGCTAAACATTATTTTTGCATTGAAAAATATGCAACTTTATTAACTTTCAGTACGTACCAAATATCAATGAAATGTCTGAAGCGGTTCTGAAAATATTAATTAATTTCCATTTTTTTTTTTCTATAACTTCAATACCCCCGAGTTTTTGTAAGGAAACATTTATGGACCATAGTTTATAAAACAAACTAATATCAATTTTTCATGTAGATTCACACCCTTAAATATTCGCATATCATTAAGGAACACCCTGTATATTATGAAGAGTAACATGACATGACTTAATTTTTTTGTAAAAGATAGAGAGAAGACAGTTGCTCTTTAAGCAAACCCAAGTCTACTTGATCATATCAGGAAGATGATCCAAGAATTTTGTTTTGAAGATATTATTTACTTAAAAATTTAAATAACCCGCCCTTGACAAAACATATGAAACTAGTATAAAAATGTTAATTGGTAATATACCTGTACATAATTTATTTTTATGGAAGCCGCTACATCCTTGAGACTTTGCGAATTCATGAAAACCTGTATTATATGTATTTTTTGTTGATCCGGGAAAAATTCGCGTTTTCTTATTGCTTTCTGCCTTAGAGGTGAAGAAATGGAATGAATTGTAGTATAAGTCTTGAGGAAATATTGCTTCTGCATGCTGAACATTCCTGTACGTCGTCTTGGGCAACCACCCAATTTTTGGAAAAATGGTTCAAAGAAAAGTTTGAGGGTATCAAACAAGAAATTTATCAATGACCTCAGATATGACCTAGACGTCAATTAGAGGTCACCTTTGTAAATTCAAATAGCTGGAGATTTTACATCAGATTTCATTTTCATGCATGAGGTTACGTGGTCTTTAGTGATTAGTAATGTGCCCGCCTTAAAAAAACTCGATAATTATGCATTATTGAAATAAAGTTCAAAGAATGTTGTTATGACATGTACTGCACTCTGGCGATACAGTATGAGGAAAAGTTCATAGTTGCCACGTTTTCGGAGTTTTAGTGTATTTTTCAAACGTTACAGCAGGTAATGCTGATTGAATCACTTATGACCACTTGACTTCATGTATGAAAATGGATTTTATGTAGAAACTCGACCTCGACACGATTCTATTGTCAAAAATTGTAGTTGTTATTTGAGTTTATAAAGTTGACCTCCAAACGAACTCTGAGGTCATCATCCAAGCAGTCTGTGTTATACTTTCTTCACAAAAGCTGTTCTCTGATATTCTAATATACTATATGACGCAAAATATACTAAGTGACATATAAATCCGAACACCCAGTTTAAATGGTTTTATTTTAATAAAAGTTGGTGAATGTATTTATCTTACTGTAAATGACAAGTGAAAAAATGTTCAGCCTTATCAGTTGGACTTTCCGGTTTTTATACTGCTTTTTTTTTAATTCACTAATGCTCTAAAAATGAATATTTCAGCCGCAGTAAAGAATCAACGTTGGCGGATTTTGGTTCTTGACATCCTTTACGATCGGTTACGATGCCTAGAGTACGGAGACCTGTACGATTTCGTCAACGTAGTGAGTTTGATAGGGGCCGTATAGTGGGTCTTCGGGAAGCTGGACTTTCTTTTCGGGCAATTGCAGTTAGAGTGCAAAGAAGTGTAGACACTGTGGTTAGGTGTTGTCAGGCATGGCTTCGAGAAGGCCGTACGCAAAGAGCAGGGGGCACTGGACGCCGCCGTAGAACAACAGACCGTGAAGATCGCCGCCTAAGATTATTGGCCTTAAGGGACCGTTTCTCCACTACCAGGTCCATTGCAAATGAATGGTTTGCAGAACACGGAAGACCTATTGGCATGCGAAGTGTTTACCGACGAATGAGAAGTTTTGGCTTGTTTTCATACCGGCCACACTGGGTCCTCCCTTTAACTCGAGAACACCGACGTAATCGCCTTGAGTGGTGCAGACAACGGTCACCCTGGGATCAGGAATGGAACAGTATTGTCTTTAGTGACGAGTCTCGATTTTGTTTAGGCATGCACGATGGTCGTGCCAGGGTTAGAAGGCGACGTGGTGAAAGGAGGAATCCACAGTTTTTTGTTGAAAGACATGTTCATCACACTGTTGGAGTTATGGTTTGGGGTGCTATAGCTTATGGTTCCAGGTCACCTTTAATCTTCATCAGAGGTAACATGAACGCGCAGCGATATATCCACGAAGTTCTAGAACCCCATCTTTTACCCTATCCTGACACCCTGGCAGATCCAACTTTCCAACAAGATAATGCCCGACCACATGTTGCAAGAGTCACAATAGACTTCTTTAAACATTATGATGTCACATTGTTACCATGGCCACCAAGATCTCCCGACTTATCCCCAATTGAGCACGTGTGGGATATGATGGGTAGGAGATTGCTCAATTTGCAACGTCCTCCTCAGACTCTAGAAGCACTTCGAGAGGAGTTGGTGGTTGCCTGGAATGAGATACCACAGGAGGACATTGACCACATGATCAGAAGCATGCCTAGGCGCGTTGGAGAATGCGTAGCACATCAGGGTGCATCCACACATTATTAAAGGTCCAAGGGCTTTAAAGCAGTGCAATCATTTTGAAATTTTTATCATTTACTTATTATGCTTCATTAAGTACTTATACAAAATTTTATTAAAATAAAACCATTTAAACTGAGTGTTCGGATTTATATGTCACTTAGTATACGTTTTTCATTATTGAAAAGATGCCGCACTGGTATCCGTCAGATTGGTGGTCTTGTTGAACATTTATTGAAATGAGAAACAGTGCACTCTAGGAAAAACCGCAAGAGTTATTATTTGTAGCAAATTGAAAGCTAAATTCGAAAAATTGTGCGTTTTGCACAAAACAGTGGCGTACTATTTTTATTTGTAAAAATAATGCCTCTAATCCTCTGTATCTCTACCACTGGTGCACGTCAATTTTGCATATGGACAATACTTAGGTAAAACCACATACCAAATTTTAGTTAATTCCAGTTGACGGTTTTGAAGATATTAAAATAACATTGTTTTTTATTTTTAAACAACCGTATCTTTTTAATGAAGCACTCGAGAAAAAAATGTTACATAGAAGCCCCCCTTAAAATGCGGTCCTGTGTATGATGTTCCATTTTTAGTTACGACTTGTGGATCACCCTGAAGAGGGCCAAAAGAGTTTAAATTGAAATGTATTTTGACATCGATTTTGCAGCTTGTTATATCTAGGGGAGCGAAAGAATTTGAATGTTACATAACAAACGGCACATTTTCGCACCGCTGGATTGTCGAACGTAACTTGCACCTATCCTATAATTCCATATCTCCTGCGAATATCATAGCGACGTCGACGTGAAAGTTCTTGCATAATTTGCTAAACCTGTATTTTGCCAAAATCGGAAACGTTGCAACTGTACGCATTACTGCTAAAATCCATTATTCTAACCCAAATACTTTATTGTCTTATATTTATATACTCGTTATTATTTAATGTTCATAATAAATCACTGTACTTTCGTTTGCCTATTTTTCCAGTGGTTGCTAAAGATCATCGCATAAAAAGTTGGATGTGTACCTAGATTTACAACTTCGATTTATTTGTCGTGCAGCAGCTCTCGACATCGATATCGATTATAAAAACTAATTGCTTTATTATAGATGTTATATAATAAAATAGTGGACGGAATTATTACACTGGACAACAAATTTTAGTTTTTTAATTGTATCTTGTGGGAAAAGTGCACTTCTTTGTTAATTTTGGGGCGCTGAATCCAAAAATGACAATGAAATAAAAAAATTAGTTGCGGTTTAGAAAAAAACTTTCTATTTTTAAGGATATATTAAAAAAAGTAACAAGATTCATATACTTATAAGAATCACTATATGCGCTGTCTTTTTGCTGTTCTTTTATGGATCGTTTCTGGAGCACCTCTACCAAGAGTCCAACAGTAGTCTGCAAGCATGGAAGGATTCCACTTTCCCTGGTACATTTTTTCCATTGTTGAAATATCCTGATGAAAACGTTCGCCGTGCTCATCACTTACGGCTCCGCAATTGTCAGGAAAAAAGTCCAGGTGTGAGTGTAGGAAATGTATCTTAAGAGACATATTACAGCCCATCTTTTGATACGATGACAGCATATTTTTGACAAGGGTTTTATAGTTGTCAGCTTTTCTATTTCCCAAGAAATTAGTGACCACCAGACGGAAATCATTCCAAGCAGTTTTTTCAATACCTGTTAAAGTGTTTTCAAACTGTGTATCTTTCAAAATATTTCGAATCTGTGGCCCAATAAAAATACCTTCTTTAACCTTTGCCTCACTTAGTCTTGGAAATTTCTGACGCAGGTATTGAAAAGGTGACCCATCTCTATCTAATGCCTTGACAAAGTTTTTCATTAGGCCCAACTTGATGTGCAGTGGTGGTAATAAAATTTTTTTCGAATCTATTAATGGCATATGCTGTACATTTTTTTGACCTGGCTCTTGGAATCGACGAACAGGCCAGTTTTGTCTGGTGTAATGAAGTGCCTTTGCCCGACTGTCCCATTCACACAAAAAACAGCAAGACTTTGTGTAGCCTAGCTGCAGCCCAAGTAAAAGTGCAACAACTTTCAAATCGCCTCAAATATGCCATTGGTGCTCATCGTATTTTATGCATGTCAATAGGTACTTCATATTGTCATATGATTCTTTCATGTGAACTGCATACCCTACAGGAAGAGATGGTAAAATATTTCCAATATGCAATAACACTGCCTTTAAACTCAATGTTGAACTGTCTATAAACAATCTCCATTCTTCTGGGTTATAGTTTATATTTAAAGCCGCCACTAAGCCGTTAATGTTACTGCAGAAAACCAAGTTATTCTCCATATTGAAAAATGGTTCTAAGTCTTTGTGGCGTTTACGAAAAACACATACCGAAACATCGTCTTCTAACAAGTTCCACTGCTGCAGTCTTGATCCAAGTAACTCTGCCTTACATTTTGGAAGTTCTAAATCTCTTACAAGATCATTTAATTCTGACTGTGTTATTTTGTGCGGTTGGTGGCATGACGTGCTCGATATAAAATCAGGATCTCTTGACGTTGATATCATATCTTCTTCCTGACGAATCACTCGATCGCCATGATCTGATTCGTTTTCTGATTCGCAAATGTAGGATTCTGGGGGTTTTGGAATAGGATTTTCGTCACTGTGAGGCACAGGTCTCATCGCAGATGGTATGTTTGGGTAGTTAATAACCGATTTTTGTTTCTTGGACATACCTGTGGCTTGTCCAACACAAGGTACCATGCAAAAGTAACATTCATTAATATGATTTGTAGGCTCTCTCCAAACCGTTGGGACAGCAAAGCGCATAGACCGTTTTTTGCCATTTAACCAGCTCCTCAGACTTGAAGCACATGTATTACAGCAGATGTGGGGTGCCCACTGTTTGTCTTGATCACCTAGTTAACAACCGAAATAAAGCTGATATGCCTTTGTTATTAGTGGAGTAATAGACCGTCTCTGAGACGCAAAAGTCACATCACCGCACACGTAACAAAACTGAGCTGGATTGTTTACACACTTTCGAGACATCTTGCATGAACGCTGTCAGCCAACTGAGGAAAAAATGGCTAATATAAAACAATATAATGTACACGTATGTATAACGTAACACAATCATGCCGATTACATCATCTTTCCTTGCCGAATATAAAAATGTAGCACGTGCATTCTTGTGAATTACAGTATATTAACACTGTCACAGCAGGAACACATATAATTACCGTATCTCTAAAACTTGAACTAATATTGAAAAAATAAGTTTCATTCCGGTTTTAGCACATTAAAAATAGTAATATTTTGTTGATTTTATTCAGGATATTTTTTGGCTGTTGATCAGTGTTATCATAACGAAATACTCACTGATGGGTGTGTAACACAAGTACGTTTGATCCAACTGAAGCTTAAGTGAGAATTATTGTGATGGTGAAAAGCTTCGAAAATGAGATATGTTTTTTAGATGTTCCTTGATAAAAAACTTCACAATGTTACTACTATGCCAAGGACGAAAAAGTGTAGTTTTTGATGGTAGGTGACAAAAGTTTGAGGACAGGGGTTGTAGGTTATGGGAGAGGCTATGTCTAATTTTTTGGCGTTCGTATATTTACACTTATGCTTCTAACTGTTCAGAGAAATCCAAAGATCACAGACGAGGAATGTGTAGAGAGAGAAGTGCCAGAATTATGCATTTCGTACAGTAACGGACAAAAGTATATAGACAAATATGAATATTTACCTAAATACCTTTAGAAAACGAATTCATACTTCATTGCTCCATAAACAAATGCGTTATTAGTAGAAAAACTAAATTCCTTGTTTTTACATTATCTGCAATGAACACAATAGAAGTCTGAATATAAGCACTTTTTTACGAGGGAAAAAAATATGTAGACAAATTCTTTTCAACATTAGTTTAGTACAGTTTCGTGTCAGAAGAGGACTAGTTTGTGTTCATCAGGTATTGTGGAATAAGTTGAGTGATTTTAAGACCATGCCGCGTGGTCCAGAAATTTCTTTCGATGTAAAAACTCAGATCATCGAGTTATACAAAGATCGTCAACGTCAAGTCGACATTGCCAAAAATTTGAAGCTGAAGCGTAAAGCAGTTGGGGCAATATTGAACAAATATACTAAAGTGACATATAAATCCGAACACCCAGTTTAAATAGTTTTATTTTAATAAAATTTTGTATAAGTACTTAATGAAGCATAATAAGTAAATGATAAAAATTTCAAAATGATTGCACTGCTTTCAAGCCCTTTGACCTTTAATAATGTGTGGATGCACCCTCATGTGCTACTCATTCTCCAACGCGCCTAGGCATGCTTCTGATCAGGTGGTCAATGTCCTCCTGTGGTATCTCATTCCAGGCAACCACCAACTCCTCTCGAAGTGCTAGAGTCTGAGGAGGACGTTGCAAATTGAGCAATCTCCTACCCATCATATCCCACACGTGCTCAATTGGGGATAAGTCGGGAGATCTTGGTGGCCATGGTAACAATGTGACATCATTATGTTGAAAGAAGTCTATTGTGACTCTTGCAACATGTGGTCGGGCATTATCTTGTTGGAAAGTTGGATCTGCCAGGGTGTCAAGATAGGGTAAAAGATGGGGTTCTAGAACTTCGTGGATATAACGCTGCGCGTTCATGTTACCTCTGATGAAGATTAAAGGTGACCTGGAACCATAAGCTATAGCACCCCAAACCATAACTCCGACAGTGTGATGAACATGTCTTTCAACAAAAAACTGTAGATTCCTCCTTTCACCACGTCGCCTTCTAACCCTGGCACGACCATCGTGCATGCCTAAACAAAATCGAGACTCGTCACTAAAGACAATACTGTTCCATTCCTGCTACCAGAGTGACCGTTGTCTGCACCACTCAAGGCGATTACGTCGGTGTTCTCGAGTTAAAGGGAGGACCCAGTGTGGCCGGTATGAAAACAAGCCAAAACTTCTCATTCGTCGGTAAACACTTCGCATGCCAATAGGTCTTCCGTGTTCTGCAAACCATTCATTTGCAATGGACCTGGTAGTGGAGAAACGGTCCCTTAAGGCCAATAATCTTAGGCGGCGATCTTCACGGTCTGTTGTTCTACGGCGGCATCCAGTGCCCCTTGCTCTTTGCGTACGGCCTTCTCGAAGCCATGCCTGACAACACCTAACCACAGTGTCTACACTTCTTTGCACTCTAACTGCAATTGCCCGAAAAGAAAGTCCAGCTTCCCGAAGTCCCACTATACGGCCCCTATCAAACTCACTAAGTTGACGAAATCGTACAGGTCTTCGTACTCTAGGCATCGTAACCGATCGTAAAGGATGTCAAGAACCAAAATCCGCCAACGTTGATTCTTTACTGCGGCTGAAATATTCATTTTTAGAGCGTTAGTAAATTAAAAAAAAAGCAATATAAAAACCGGAATGTCCAACTGATAAGGCTGAAAATTTTTTCACTTGTTATTTACAGTAAGATAAATACATTCACCAACTTTTATTAAAATAAGACCATTTAAACTGGGTGTTCGGTTTATATGTCACTTAATATATAAACAAAAAGGTATTTTGGAAGCCTCTAAGAGAAGTGGTCGGACTAGAAAACTAAATACTAGATAGATCAGTTACATTAATAAAAGTAATTTCGTCCAAAGATCCGTTTAAAACCGCAAGATAAATAAAAGCCGAAATCGAGACAAAAGGAATTGCCAGTGTTTCTACGAAAACTATAAGATTAAATGATTTGTATTTGCACGTCACCCGAGTAAGAAGCCGCTAATCTCGAGGAAAAACTGTAAGGATCGATTACAATTTGCACAGTTACATCTTGATTGGAGCATCTGTGACTGGAAGAGGGTATGTTTCAGTGACGAATCCAAGTTCAATATGAACTTTTTGCCGCTTTAGAGCAAAAGTGAAGACAGATTGATGAATCTTATATCAAGAAACTTCTACAATCTATGCCGAGACGATGCCAGGCGGTGATTGATAATAATGGTTATGCTACAAAATATTAACACAAACATGGTTGGTTTTCTATAATTCAATGAACTTTGCTTCTTTTTTCTATAATTGTTTTGCTTTGTCTATATATTTTTGTCCTTCATAGTTCCAGTGTTTTCAATTAATTTTTTATTGAAGGGAGTCTAATGAATTGAGTATTATGCTGTAACGAACTATGCATACAGGTTGGTGTATTAATAAAACAAGTTAAAAAAGAAATAGCACAATATTAATTTGTCTATATACTTTTGTCCATTACTGTATATTAGAACGAGTACGATGATGGCAACGCGGCACTCGGGTTTGCTAGGCAACGCGCTGCTTCTGCCTCTTTCTAACATACCTATTGCACGATTCCTGTCATACACATTACGACGTCAGTGGTATATGGATCTTACTGTAGGCGCCACTTTTCGGACTGTAGCGCTAGGTTATGGAATCACATTTTACATAGTAACTCGGAGAATGCAAAATCTTGTCTTTGGAGGTTAATGTCCTGTTTAAGAATTTTCTAAAAACGAATTATTGCTATTTTACGTGGCAACATGGCTGAGACGAAGGAGTTTATTTATGTGAACGTTGAAATACAGTATAGGGTTGAGCATACGTTAATCAATGTCAAAACACAAACATCAATCAGGACATCGTCAAGCCAGTTCTTATATGATTTTGCAACATTTTATTTTGGTTTGTCAAAATTGTTTCGACCTGATGCGAGAATTTATTATTCATTTTCAAGATCAAAATATCCGTTAGAGAGGAAGTAAGCGAGATATACATGCATATGCATATTACTCTTGACATACATTTTTATGTTTCCGCAGATATTCAACGACGTGTCGCAAATGCTGCGACCCATTAAAAAATTCAAAATTAGTTAAACTTTTGAGAATCATCTTAGCAGTTTTGAACAGAAGTATTCAACTTACAGTACTATTTTTACATAGAAATAGGTTGGCTTATGGATTTTTTGTACTCAGTATGTAGAAATAAACTAAATGCTAGGTAGGTAGAATAACAAATCGTATAGTTTATGGTGGGTTAAATCTACAATCGAATTTTATTGTCGTGTTTATTACCTTCTCAGTTACCTAAAGCTCAAAAGCCACACTCATGGGCGCCCGCAGGATTTTTTTCTCAGGGTATCGCCAAGCGATTATTTCTCAAAAACTGTACAACGTGCGGGGGAGGGGGATTGGTGTTAGAAAGTTCCCAAAATTGTACACAAAATCGTGTTAAATATGCAAATTTTGATGTTCAACCGGATTGTCAAACATCCTACTGTGGGTGCCCATGACCACATATGATATCTGTCAAGTGCAGATATAATTTTTTATCTCGATTATATTATATACTAAGTGACATATAAATCCGAACATCCAGTTTAAATGGTTTTATTTTAATAAAAGTTGGTGAATGTATTTATCTTACTGTAAATAACAAGTGAAAAAATGTTCAGCTTTATCAGTTGGACATTCCGGTTTTTATACTGCTTTTTTTTAATTCACTAACGCTCTAAAAATGAATATTTCAGCCGCAGTAAAGAATCAACGTTGGCGGATTTTGGTTCTTGACTTCCTTTACGATCGGTTACGATGCCTAGAGTACGGAGACCTGTACGATTTCGTCAACTTAGTGAGTTTGATAGGGGCCGTATAGTGGGACTTCGGGAAGCTGGACTTTCTTTTCGGGCAATTGCAGTTAGAGTGCAAAGAAGTGTAGACACTGTGGCATGCACGATGGTCGTGCCAGGGTTAGAAGGCGATGTGGTGAAAGGAGGAATCCACAGTTTTTTGTTGAAAGACATGTTCATCACACTGTTGGAGTTATGGTTTGGGGTGCTATAGCTTATGGTTCCAGGTCACCTTTAATCTTCATCAGAGGTAACATGAACGCGCAGCGTTATATCCACGAAGTTCTAGAACCCCATCTTTTACCCATCTTGACACCCTGGCAGATCCAACTTTCCAACAAGATAATGCCCGACCACATGTTGCAAGAGTCACAATAGACTTCTTTCAACATAATGATGTCACATTGTTACCATGGCCACCAAGATCTCCCGACTTATCCCCAATTGAGCCCGTGTGGGATATGATGGGTAGGAGATTGCTCAATTTGCAACGTCCTCCTCAGACTCTAGACGCACTTCGAGAGGAGTTGGTGGTTGCCTGGAATGAGATACCACTGGAGGACATTGACCACCTGATCAGAAGCATGCCTAGGCGCGTTGGAGAATGCGTAGCACATCAGGGTGCATCCACACATTATTAAAGGTCAAAGGGCTTTAAAGCAGTGCAATCATTTTGAAATTTTTATCATTTACTTATTATGCTTCATTAAGTACTTATACAAAATTTTATTAAAATAAAATCATTTAAACTGGGTGTTCGGATTTATATGTCACTTAGTATACCTTACAAAGATGATGCTATGAGAAAAACTCAGGTGTACGAGTGGTTTGCTCGATTTCTCGACACCTTATGTTTCGATAAGGGACAATATTAGCCCTTATGCTAAGATTTTGTTTTCCAAAAGCTTCCTTTTTTGTAAATTTGGTCACTATTATTTTGAAGTGTCATGTTTATCACATTTTTTGCCCATTACTGTATGTGTTAATCCTAAAAAGTCAAGCTTTGCATCGACTTTGCCATGAATGACCATCAAATTTGGGTAAATTATGAAGCAGAATCGAAAACGAATTAAAGAATATTCCAATCATATGTAAAATTATGGCATTGCGCTTCCACTTAATGCTCGGATGCTTTATGGTTTATGAAACTGATTACAAAGATAATCACTTAGAAGAGGAATTCAATTTCTCGTAAATAATTTAAATAAGAAATATAATTTGTTAATAGGAGTTCTTGACGGTACGTATCGGGGAATTAAGAATTGGTACTCTCAGAGAAAATCGGTGTTGCCTATATCTATTTTTTTACTTCTCTTTGATTGCGCTGTAATTCGAGACAGCAAACACATTATTATACTAAGTGACATATAAATCCGAACACCCAGTTTAAATGGTTTTATTTTAATAAAATTTTGTATAAGTACTTAATGAAGCATAATAAGTAAATGATAAAAATTTCAAAATGATTGCACTGCTTTAAAGCCCTTTGACCTTTAATAATGTGTGGATGCACCCTGATGTGCTACGCATTCTTCAACGCGCCTAGGCATGCTTCTGATCAAGTGGTCAATGTCCTCCTGTGGTATCTCATTCCAGGCAACCACCAACTCCTCTCGAAGTGCTTCTAGAGTCTGAGGAGGACGTTGCAAATTGAGCAATCTCCTACCCATCATATCCCACACGTGCTCAATTGGGGATAAGTCGGAAGATCTTGGTGGCCATGGTAACAATGTGACATCATTATGTTGAAAGAAGTCTATTGTGACTCTTGCAACATGAGGTCGGGCATTTTCTTGTTGGAAAGTTGGATCTGCAAGGGTGTCAAGATAGGGTAAAAGATGGGGTTCTAGAACTTCGTGGATATAACGCTGCGCGTTCATGCTATCTCTGATGAAGATTAAAGGTGACCTGGAACCATAAGCTATAGCACCCCAAACCATAACTCCAACAGTGTGATGAACATGTCTTTCAACAAAAAACTGTGGATTCCTCCTTTCACCACGTCGCCTTCTAACCCGGGCACGACCATCGTGCATGCCTAAACAAAATCGAGACTCGTCACTAAAGACAATACTGTTCCATTCCTGATCCCAGAGTGACCGTTGTCTGCACCACTCATGGCGATTACGTCGGTGTTCTCGAGTTAAAGGGAGGACCCAGTGTGGCCGGTATGAAAACAAGCCAAAACTTCTCATTCGTCGGTAAACACTTCGCATGCCAATAGGTCTTCCGTGTTCTGCAAACCATTCATTTGCAATGGACCTGGTAGTGGAGAAACGGTCCCTTAAGGCCAATAATCTTAGGCGGCGATCTTCACGGTCTGTTGTTCTACGGCGGCGTCCAGTGCCCCTTGCTCTTTGCGTACGGCCTTCTCGAAGCCATGCCTGACAACACCTAACCACAGTGTCTACACTTCTTTGCACTCTAACTGCAATTGCCCGAAAAGAAAGTCCAGCTTCCCGAAGTCCCACTATACGGCCCCTATCAAACTCACTAAGTTGACGAAATCGTACAGGTCTCCGTACTCTAGGCATCGTAACCGATCGTAAAGGATGTCAGGAACCAAAATCCGCCAACGTTGATTCTTTACTGCGGCTGAAATATTCATTTTTAGAGCGTTAGTGAATTAAAAAAAGCAGTATAAAAACCGGAATGTCCAACTGATAAGGCTGAACATTTTTTCACTTGTTATTTACAGTAAGGTAAATACATTCACCAACTTTTATTAAAATAAAACGATTTAAACTGGGTGTTCGGATTTATATGTCACTTAGTATATTTTGCATCGTTTATTGATATATTCAGTACAAATGTACCAAGCCGTGCTAATTTTAATATCAAAATGCCAAATAGCACCAAAGAAAGATCTTTCCGACATCGATGACAGCTTGTGATGACAACTGATACGGCCTACTGTGGATTGAAAATTTAAATCCTCCCTCGTCAAGGAAGCGTCGTCGTTTCACTGTTTCCAAGGGGAGATCCATTGTGGAAATTTGGGTATGATCGTCAAAAAATCATACTGCCGCAAGGTGTAAATGTTGTAGAGAATATTATTGACAGAAACAAACACTTCCACTTCCTTCTGATTATCATTAGACATAATTCAAACATTTGCCTTAGGCTGTTCTTACTGGTACTTTCCATTCATTTGGTGTAACTATTTTCATTTTCACAATTATTTTAATAAGCTCATGAATATCGATGCTAACCGATTAATATTTAAATATTTTTGTGACGCTTCCTTCTGTACATACTTAAACATTTTATTACCACATTTATATTGGACGGAAAATAAATTCAATAAAAGTAATACGTACTTACGCGTCTTAGTTATACGGAGCTTAAAGAATGTAATAGCAGAGACAAGCGCGTTAGTAGAAATAAATCGCAGAAAACTTCATGATATAATTTTTTCTTACTATCGACTAGAAGATGGGTAACGGAAAAGTTGCTAAGGATCTTTTTAATTTTTTTGTTATATCGAAGCAGCCACGCAGGCAGAAGCCTAAATGCCGGAACACCGCGGCTGCTATGATGATCCTAAAGAAATTTTGCTAATACGATTTTTGAACTGCCTAAGGTTAGTAGAACTGGAAGCTTCCTCTTGTAGATTGACACCCTCGGGACAAAGGAGCGGTCGTATCTTCCAGTTTTGGATGTACGAAATTCGACAAGGTTAGGATGGGAATCATTCAGTCTAAAAATACTTTTACCTCTTGATTCAAGACATTCAACAAATGTGATTATGAGAAAAACCATTTCAAAGTGAAAAGCTTTCGTGCGTCTACTTACAATGTAAGTAGTAAAGCGAAACATGGTAAACAAATCTCAATCACACAATTTTTGAGCCCACGATATTTCTCTCAATCTCTCATAGAGAATCATGCTATCATTGAGGTCGGGTAAATTTCTCCAGCAATTTTCATTCACAAGCAATAAACTAAGCTGGTGATGAGATGATTTACAACCAAGGTACTAAAAGTAATAGTGAAAAGGCATCCGTATAAAAACACAACTCATTTAGCCTGTGTGTAATATGCATCACGGGATGTGGGTCACTAATTCCATAACGAAACTTGATATTTAACGTCATCATAGAGTGAAACGGAAATCTCATTTTCTCTTACTAGCTATGCGCATGCATCTAAGGAATTAGTCCAGGACGAATAGACTAATGAAAATGTCTCGAATTTGTATGTGTTTAAACATTGATTAAGGTATTACACCTGAAGATAGGTATCCTAATACAAATTATCCGAGCTGAAATGAGATACGTAGTGTGATCCAGGAGGATTTGTCACAGTTATCTCCCTATTCACACTAAAGGAATTAATGTCCCATTCAGCGCCATCTATGACATACTAACCCCTTCAAAGTAGATTTCTTATCAGTGCAAAGACGAAAAACATGACTGTGAAAATCTTTCTTAGATGGCGCTACTGTATTTTATTTTATCTGGAATATCTTTTCGGACGCGGGAATATAGTATAGGTCAACTACCTTCAGGTAGAATATGATGATCAATGGTTCAAGGTTTTGTATTGACACATGTTTATAGGAAGTGTGAACAATATATACTAAGTGACATATAAATCCGAACACCCAGTTTAAATGGTTTTATTTTAATAAAAGTTGGTGAATGTATTTATCTTACTGTAAATAACAAGTGAAAAAACTTTCAGCCTTATCAGTTGGACATTCCGGTTTTTATACTGCTTTTTTTTAATTCACTAACGCTCTAAAAATGAATATTTCAGCCGCAGTAAAGAATCAACGTTGGCGGATTTTGGTTCTTGACATCCTTTACGATCGGTTACGATGCCTAGAGTACGGAGACCTGTACGATTTCGTCAACTTAGTGAGTTTGATAGGGGCCGTATAGTGGGACTTCGGGAAGCTGGACTTTCTTTTCGGGCAATTGCAGTTACAGTGCAAAGAGGTGTAGACACTGTGGTTAGGTGTTGTCAGGCTTGGCTTCGAGAAGGCCGTACGCAAAGAGCAAGGGGCACTGGACGCCGCCGTAGAACAACATACCATGAAGATCGCCGCCTAAGATTATTGGCCTTAAGGGACCGTTTCTCCACTACCAGGTCCATTGCAAATGAATGGTTTGCAGAACACGGAAGACCTATTGGCATGCGAAGTGTTTACCGACGAATGAGAAGTTTTGGCTTGTTTTCAAACCGGCCACACGGGGTCCTCCATTTAACTCGAGAACACCGACGTAATCGCCTTGAGTGGTGCAGACAACGGTCACTCTGGGTTCAGGAATGGAACAGTATTGCCTTTAGTGACGAGTCTCGATTTTGTTTAGGCATGCACGATGGTCGTGTCAGGGTTAGAAGGCGACGTGGTGAAAGGAGGAATCCACAGTTTTTTGTTGAAAGACATGTTAATCACACTGTTGGAGTTATGGTTTGGGGTGCTATAGCTTATGGTTCCAGGTCACTTTTAATCTTCATCAGAGGTAACATGAACGGGCAGCGTTATATCCACGAAGTTCTAGAACCCCATCTTTTACCCTATCTTGACACCCTGGCAGATGCAACTTTCCAACAAGATAATGCCCGACCACATGTTGCAAGAGTCACAATAGACTTCTTTCAACATAGTGATATCACATTGTTACCATGGCCACCAAGATTTCCCGACTTATCCCCAAATGAGCACGTGTGGGATATGATGGGTAGGAGATTGCTCAATTTGCAACGTCCTCCTCAGATTCTAGAAGCACTTCGAGAGGAGTTGGTGGTTGCCTGGAATGAGATACCACTGGAAGACATTGACCACCTGATCAGAAGCATGCCTAGGCGCGTTGGAGAATGCGTAGCACATCAGGGTGCATCCACACATTATTAAAGGTCAAAGGGCTTTAACGCAGTGCAATCATTTTGAAATTTTTATTATTTACTTATTATGCTTCATTAAGTACTTATACAAAATTTTATTAAAATAAAACTATTTAAACTGGGTGTTCGGATTTATATGTCACTTAGTATATGTTAGTTATTTTAATTCTTCATAAAAATGTCTACAAAGCTGATCATTTGGAGGTTGAGAGGCATTGAAATGTTACGTAAAAATTTTAAAAAGATCCACCTCCCAGTTTTTGAAATGCGTGGCCTGGAGGATCATTAACTCGTGGGTTCCGTCGATTCAGATGTTTTAAAAATGTTGAACAATGTAAGCCCCTCATCAGTTTTTGAAATATATAGTAAGAAGCTTTCATTTACGGGAAACCGTTTATAAATTTCTTAATAGTTACTTGAGAAAAGTTTTCGAATGTCCGACTCGTTTGTGCCTCTACTGACATCTTGACTACAGCATAGAGCCGTCTCTGAAATGACCTTGCTTCGGGTTCTGGGACACAATTGAATACCGGATAATGAGAGAGCTTTTTTTATACTCCAACTACCACGAAGGCCTAAGGCCTAAGCACCCATTGGGTACCGTGGGGCTATAGGGGGATACATGGGAAAAGGGGAACGCCAAACGGACTCTGGCGAGGGAACACGTGTGCATGCAACATGGACACATTCTGGCTCCGCCTACGAGATCCGCCGAGTGGTACCTCCGCGTTCGACAGTCAGAGACCGTCTACCACCTACGGACAATCACAACATCCATAGCCAAGAGAATCCTGGGTCGGGACTCGAACCCGCACAGCGCACTACGACTGATCAGGAGGCCGAAGAGTCTACTACTGCGGCCACCGCTGCTGCCCAGAATTATTATCTGGATAGGCTGGGGCTAGAGGGGCTTCTGTATCAGACCCGAGCAGGCGCCATGTCAACCTCTCACTGAATGTTGAATGTTTTAATATGGATTTTATAAAAATTTTAGTTTTTGACATAAAGCAGTACGGCGCTGCAGTTCCCTGAGTCTTGAGACCACCAGATATTTGATAAAAAATACAAGTATTAAATAATGAATTGGTTTTATGTGTCATTCAGGGGGCAGACGGGTATGCTAAACTCTAACTTCGCGGTTAAAAAAGTGAGATGAGTTAAAATTTATCTGACCGAATAAGTTGAATTAAAAATGGTATGTTAGAGAGAAAACGGGCTGGGTTTCGAAGACGGTGTCCAAGGGCTACTCAGTCTTGAAAAAGGTCAGATGTCTGGCCATATTGGCCTACCTGTGCTAACACTGAGAGACAGGTGACTGCAGGCAGCAAAGAGGTTCATAGTGGGACAACGTCGAACGCGCTGGCTACTGGACAGAAGTAGAGGATCGCCTAGCTCTTTGGTGGAGGTTCTCACCAGCCTCTATAGACTCCTAAGGCTACAAATATAATGGGTGATTTTTTTGCTAGTATCTTTTTGGCAACACTGTTTTTGACAGATGACGCGTGAATCGTGTCTTGTGTCATTGTCAAACTTGTTCAGTTTGGTCTATAATTTAACCATGAATCGATTTACTAACGAAAAACGCTTGCAAATTATTGAATTCTACTATCAAAATTCATGCTCGGTTAAGAGTGCATCGAGCACTGCTTCCAATTGATGGACAATTTGGTCGGCCTACTGAGGGAGCTATTCTGAAGCTGTGACTAAATTTCGAACCCAGTTTACATTATTGGACATTAAACCACCAACACACAGACGTAGACTGAGGACTGAAGAAAATATTGCGGCTGTATCCGCCAGTGTTAGTGATGACCGTGAAATGTCTATTCGCCGCCGTTCGCAGCAATTGGGCCTCTGTTACTACACTACGTGGAAAATTTTGCGACACGATTTGGGTGTAAAACCTTATAAGATACAGCTGGTGCAAGAATTGAAGCCACACGACCTTCTACAACGTTTCCCATTTGGTGAATGGGCGCTGGCAAAGTTGGAGGAAGATCCACATTTTTATCGAAAAATTGTGTTCAGCGACGAAGCTCATTTCTGGTTGAATGGGTACGTTAACAAGCAAAATTGCCGCATCTGGAGGGAAGACCAGCCAGAAGCATTGCAAGAGCTACCAATGCATCCCGAAAAAATCACTGTTTGGTGTGGCTTATGGGCCGGTGGCATCATCGAGCCGTACTTCTTAAAAATCGACAATGGCCAGAACGTAACTGTGAATGGCGAGCGCTATCGTGCGATGATAATAAACTTTTTTTGCCCAAAATGGAAGAGCTGGACTTGGCTGACATGTGGTTTCAACAGGACGGTGCCACATGCCACAGCGCATACGAAACAATGGCCCTATTAAGAGGCGAGTTCGGGGAACAGTTTATCTCACGTTTGGGGCCCGTCAATTGGCCGTTTAGATCGTGTGATTTAAAGCCATTGGACTATTTCTTGTGGGGCCATGTTAAGGCTAATGTCTACAGGGATAAACCAGCAACGATTGACGCACTGGAAGCCAATGTTGAAGCATTTATTCGGGAGATACCGGCCGATATGTTGGAGAGAGTGTGCCAAAATTGGACCTTGCGTATGGGCCATCTAAAGCGGAGCCGCGGCCAACATTTACATGAAATAATCTTTAAACATTAAACTATATCGACCATTCTATCGACTCAAATAAAGATTTAATCGTTTTTTCAAATTTTTTGTGTTTTTTTTTTAAATCAAATCCTATACCTCTTAAAAAATCACCCGTTATTATATCTGCTCAAGGGGCTGGGAGGAGGACGAGACAGCTTCCGACTTTCTAGCTTTTTGACCCGGATACTGCAGCCTAAGGGCTGAGATATTCGGAACCATTAAGTTTGATAATCAGGTGGCATACTCATTGGAGTGGTCGGACATCATGACCTTTATTACGAAATCACGAAGGTTCACCATTGCTACAACTACTGATACCCGTTTGTTGGGCGAGCATCGAGCAAGTGACCTCACCATACCGAAACTGGATGAGCTGCTATTCTGAAGGAACGCTTGCAAACCATGTTCCACTTGCCTATCAGAATCTTTGAAGAATTTTGGTTTCTCTGGACTGCATTATGAAGAAAGCACTGCAGCGTAAGCTAGACAGAGTATCACTCGCTATGACAAGTGGGTTTGCCTGGTGTTAAATTACTAAAAATAATCTGATTGTTAAACTTTTTGAAAACCTGTAATGTGCCTTCACTGGCTGTGCTATAAGCAACCTGCTTCTCACGCGAGTGTATTGCAAGTCGATTTGCCTGGAGACCTTCATATAGAGAAATCGACTAGGTTGCCTTCTGAAGGAACGTTTGCAAAAAATAACCAATTTGCGCATTAGAACTTAAAGAAAAGTGTTTCTGTTGATTGCACTATAAGGAAAGCGCTTCACCGCAAGCCCGCTAGCGTACTACTCGCTATCAGCCAGTGTATAGCAAGTGCATCTGCCTGGCGACGTTGCAAGAAATAAATTGCAATGGCTAAAAATAATGTATTTATCAGACTTTTTAAAAACCTGTTAATGTCTTTTTTGTGTTTCTGTTGACTGGGCTATAAGGAAAGCACTGGAGGTACTACCTGCTTCTCGCACGAGAGTATAGTCTAGAGAACTTGAAATGAATAGATTGACTGTACTGGATAACAATGATTTATTATTTATCAGATTTTTCGAAGACCCGTCAATGACTTTTTTGTGTCTCCTCTGCCTGGAATATAAGGAAAGCTCTGGCACGAGTGCGTAAATTGGCTGTACTGGCTATAAAGGATATATTTATCAGACTTTCTGAAAACCTTTTCATGTCTTTGTTCTCTCTACTGACTGGGCTATAAGTAAAGCATTGGAGGTACTACTATACTACAACTATTTAAAACTGTAATGACTCATACGCGTGATCAACACGTGAACAGAGCTCGATCCCGGCTTCCTTCCAGTACAGCCGTATAGCGTACGACATATGTCGTTTCTGTGGCTTTGCGGTGGCCAACAGCACAGACAGAGATGGAAATAATGGCTGATTGTTCTCCGCCGGTAGAACCAATGAAATCAAAGACGCGCCTCGACCGGCAGACTCATAGGCGTCGGCAACGCATTGGAACGTGTTTCGTTGAGCGATCGCATATTGTGTGTTTTTATAAGAATTGTTGTGTGATTGTTATTGTTGTGGTTTCTGTGGTTACTGTTTTGGTTATACTTAACCATGGAGAGTACAAATGGCACGCGTGGAAGTACTGAAAGCCAGGGAACAAGTAGACGGCTTCGTAAAGCACTGAAGAGGGACGCGAAAGAAATCGTGGTCAACGTGTTCAATCATCTGAACAGAACTATGTCGCAGGGAGATGCACTCGCGCGTTGTGAAAGTATGACAGGCGTTCCAGAGTGCACCATTCGCAGGGTGGTTCATGAAAAGAAGAAAACTGGAGCTACTACTGATCCAAAGTTTAATTTGAAGGGACGAAAGGCCGTTAAATTGGATGACGATAGCAAAATGGCGTTAAGGCGAACCGTACATTCATTCTTCTTTAGGAATGAGATACCAACCCTCAAGGCTGTACATGCAGCGATCAAGGAAAATGCAATTATACCCCAAATGAGCGTCGAGGTAATGAGGAAATCCCTGCACGAAATTAATTTTCGTTACGAAACGCGTAATCGGAAGTCAGTATTGATAGAGAGACCTGAAATAGTCACCTGGCGTCGAAAATACCTACGCGAAATGATTAAATATAGGCGACAAAGCAGAAAAATCTATTATTTGGACGAGACATGGGTAAATGCAGGCCACACAGTTAAAAAAACCTGGATAGACAAAAACGTAGTGAGTAACCGACAAGCAAGCATTGAAGGTTTGTCAACAGGTCTTCGTGGACCGTCAGGGAAAGGTCAAAGATTGATCGTAACTCATATTGGTAGCGATAGTTGCTTTTTTGAAGAGTGTGACTTGATTTTCGTCTCTAAGAAAGGAGGTGATTACCATGACGAAATGAATGCCAGCTGCTTCGAGAGCTGGTTTCAAGGGGTGCTTCAGCGAGTTGAGCCCAACTCTGTGATCGTCATGGATAATGCTTCCTAATATAGTCGTCGAGCCGAACGTGTACCGACTATGGGATCTCGAAAAAGTGACATGCAGCAATGGTTGCGCGAAAAAGGAATCCCGTTTGACGATTCATGTGTGAAAGCGGAATTGTATGAAAAAATTAAACAGCACAAACCTGCGAACATTAGTTACGTGACTGATGAGATGGCCCGTCAATGTGGTGTCACTGTGCTGCGGTTACCGCCCTACCACTGTGAACTGAACCCAATAGAGCTCATCTGGGCTCAAGTGAAGGGTTATATTGCGCGCCATAACGCAACCTTCAAATTACCAGACGTTAAGGTTTTACTTGAGACTTCCATACAGCTAGTAACGCCCGAAGCTTGGCAGAATGCTATCCGTCATGTTGTGAAGGAAGAAACAAAAATGTGGCAGCTTGACCACCACATCGACACCATCATAGAGCCAGTTATAGTCAATTTCAACGAGGAAAGCGATAGCGACAGTTTATTACTGTCAGATGTAAGTGGAAGCGACGATGAATAAAGGTTTTGACTTACAATATGTTTCAAACCACTCTTTATTAAGCATGTGACAAATCTAGTTCACCCATGTTAAACATTCATACCCCGCCTATGAACAGCCGACTACTGATAGTTAAGTGATGTTCACGTGAACATCGATGAGTCATTACAGTTTTAGATAGTTATAGTATAGCTTCTTACAAAAAGGTTTGTCTAGTGACCTTGAAATAAATTGTCTGTCCTGACTAAAAATAGCATATTCATCAGACTTTTCGAAAACCTTTGGATATCTTTGTCGAGTCTCCATTGACTAGGCTATAAGAAAAGCGCTGGAGGTACTGCCCGCTTCTCGCGCGAGTGTGTAGCAAGTGGATTTGTCTGGTGACCTTGACATAGAGAAATTGGCTGCGCTGCCTTCTGAAGGTACGCTCACTTGATTGTATGCTGTAGTTGCTATTAATAATGCATGTAATGTGATTCATTCTAATATTACTTTATGTTTGTAAACACAACTGTCCTTGCTACTCGAGGGAGTTTCTTTGATGAAAGTCACGATCCGATCTATATAAGTCGTTACTTAATCGGTTATTATTTCCTTAACAGGCAGTCTCAAGCTTCTTTAACACTGACAAATTGGGCAGTGATCGTACATTTTGCTGGTCAACACTTTTCTGCTGATACTCTTATCCTTTCCGTCTAAGCTTACTGGACATGCTAGTCGTTGATTCAGGGCTGACTGATACGGTCCTCGTAAACATCAAAAATATGAAGCAGTCTATGAGAGCGTATTTTAACAACACAAGCCTAAATACCAGGGCATCGCCGCAGTTGCTATGAGAAGCTTGAAGAAACTTTGTTATTCCAATTTTTGAACTGACTAAGGTAAGTAGAACTGGGAAAAGCCTCTTCAAGTAAATTGTTCCGCGATGTCGGTTCCCTAGCGACAAAAGAGCGGTTGTATCCCGAGATTGTTCGTTACAGAAGACCTACTGATCAGTTTGACACCCCCCCCCTCTGAACAGCCTGGATAGTGTAGTCAGGGTGACAATACCACAAACATGCAGTACTCGAGGCTAGGTTTTATCTAGGCCTTGTACAGAGCGAGGAGATAATGAGGAAATATGGGGTTGTCCAAAACGGACGCAGGAAAGTAAACGCATATTAAAATAAGAAAGATTGATATTCAAATCAAGTTGGATACTTTATTTTGAAGGTTCATTTATACCATTTATGTATGAAAAATAATATCGCTCAAATGCTCAAATGTTCACCACGACTGGATTTACAGACGTCCACGCGATGGTCGAAATTTTCAATGACATTTTGCAACATGGTCGGTTCTATGGCATTCATCTCGGCAATGATGTTGTTTTTGAGTTCTTTGAGGGTGGCTGGTTTGTTGACAGAGACTTTGCTTTTCAAATATCCCCATAAAAAGAAGTCCAAGGGAGTCAAATCGCACGATCTTGGTGGCCATAGCACATTTCCTCTGCGCGAAATCACGCGATTACCGAAGAAGGACTGCAATCGATGGATATTGACGTTGGTTGTGTGGCATGTTGCACCGTCTTGTTGGAAATAAACATCGTCCATATCCATTCCTTCAAGTTGCGGCAAAAAATAGTCCTCTATCATCACGTGATATCGCTCAGAATTGACGGTAACGGCGTCCCCGGCCGCATTTTCGAAAAAGTAAGGTCCGATGATGCCTTTTGACCACAATGCACAGCACACAGTCACTTTTTGAGGATGCATCGGCTGCTCTTGATACTCACGGGGATTTTCGTTCGCCCAGATGCGGCAGTTTTGCTTGTTTACCGTCCCATTCAAAGTGAAATGCGCTTCGTCGCTGAACATGATTTTTGATGAAAAATTAGCATCAATTTGGCGGTATTCAAGGAGCCAATCTGAGAACGTTCGGCGCGAAAAATGATCGGCCCGACGCACCTCTTGCGTCAATTGGATCTTGTAGGCGTGTACATTCAGATCCTTGTGGAGACTGCGGAGCAAACTGGTTCTCGAAATGCCCAATTCTTGGGATCGACGCGTTGTTGATTGTTTCGGATCGTCTCTCACACTCTCCTTCACAACAGCAATATTTTTCGGTGTGCGAACGCTCCTTGGCCGGCCGAAGCCTGGCAGATTTGTCACAGAACCTGTTGCCTCGAATTTACGCACCAGACGACCGATGATTGTTTCGTTTGGGCGGTTGTTGCGACCGAAATGTTCACGAAGCGCGCGAAACGTGTTTTTTATTTTTGCACCATTTTTGTAGTGCTCTTGAATAACTTTAATGCGGTCTTCAATCGAATACGACTCCATAGCGATCAATGGTAAACATTCAACTAACAAAATGACATGTCGGTGACAGAAAACAAAGATGGCGTCTATGTCAAATTGACGTTTACTTTCCTGCGTCCCTATTGGACAACCCTTTAGTACTTCTCAGCCCTAAACAAATAGGCTTTTTGGTAAAACTCGGCCATCTATCGATTACCGTATGAGCGCTAGGGCGCTTCTTGTTAGTTTAGGTACAGGACTGTGTTTTGGAAGCATTAGATTGCATCAGATCGATATCAGTAGCGACGATATGACCCTCGCCATAAGACTAGATTTTTGTACAGGATTTGGATTGAAATAGGTCAGAAAAAATTAGAAAAGCTCTTATTCTTGATCCTTGAAACCTTGGAAATGAAGGAATGGTCGCCCCTGCCAATCATCGATGAGCAGAGCTTACACAAGATAAAATAAGCAGCAGAAGAGATATTTGAAGGTTAAGAAGGAAATTCTCAAAAGTCTTTCACTTTCTTTGATTACGTCATCCAACCGCATTTATCTTCACTGCCAAGTACGCAAACCATTTGGTTGTCATAAGTCTTACCTCAGACAATACTTATGACCATCAAGTCACCAAAGAACAGTCTATTAAAAACATGATTTAATACTTTGCAATGTATGTTTATGACTCCACAGCTAAATTTGTATGCATATTTCTCAGTTAATTAGCTAACGCAAATATTACCGTTGCATATAATTCAATTTCATCATAGCTTACAGACTATGAGAAGTAAAGTCAGGTGCAGAAAAACATTCCATGATCGGAATAGCTAAACTGCCCCGAACAAGCCTTTTTTTTCACCGGACAGTTTCCGCATAGCAATTGCTCCTATCGAAGGGCACCCTGAATTTTTTTACTGCTAAAAGGGCTATGCTTGCTTCACATCTATCTACGGCAATTAAATCTGCATTTGATATTTGATTTTTCATTTTTCTAAATAATTTCTAGTAAGATCAGGATACTTTCGAGTAGATGACATTGCCACCTAAAGTGTTCTCCAAAGTGTTACTACCGATCCTTACGTCGGTAGCAGAAACAGGGTTGACAGGTTAGACGATTTGTCGCTAAACTGGCGATTTTTAATATGCTTTGGCGACGGTTTTTTTGACTAGGTGATTGGAGATTTTCTTGGCGACTTCCAGGAATATTTTCAGATACACTGGCGATTCAGTGATGGTTGAATTCTCTTGCAGTTTGATTATTCCTGAATGCCGTGTGTAACTTTCCTGCCAGTTGGAAAAATGGTATTATTATTCCAATAGCTAAAACTAATCATCCAGAATAATATTCGGATCTCAGGCCAATTACCTTATTATGCTTTCTATCAAAAATACTCGAAAGAGCTGTCTACTCACAACTAGTGGAGTTTTTCGAACAAAATCACTTATTTCCTCTACATCAGTCAGGTTTCAGAGCTGGTTACAGCACTACTTCGTCTTTATTACATCTTACTGATTCCATCATTCACAATTTAGACAATCACATCAACACCGTCTTGGTACTGTTAGATTTCTCGAAAGCCTTTGATATGGTCAATCACCAGATACTACTGAGTAAGTTATCTCATTATGGAATGTCAGATATAGTTCTGAAGTTCTTTGAGTCATACTTGCCAAATCGTCAACAAACAGTGAAAACTGATCAGGGAATTTCCTCCTCTGAGCCAGTTCCTTCAGGAGTTCCTCAGGGCTCAGTATTAGGTCCCTTACTATATCTGATTTATACGATCGATCTGCAAGACTATTTAGTCCACTGTAGTATGCAAACTTATGTAGATGATACTCAGTTAGTGTTTGGTTTCGATCCATCAAAGGTTGATGAAGTTTCTTTTAAAGTTATTTTAGATTTGGCTAACATCGGTAATTACTGTAACAAACACTGCTTGAAGATTAATCCTAATAAAACTACTGCAATTTTGTACTGATCGAAGAACTCCTACCGTAAAATGAAGCAGAGGATTTGTGTTTTTTTGGATGAGACACTCATCCCTTTTGTGGATTACCCTTGACTTAAATATGAGATTCGATCGGCATGTCTCTTTCTTATCTAGAGTAACGTATTTGCGTTTGAAACTCCTCTATTCTAATCGATACATCTTGAATTTTAAAACCCGAAAAAAGCTCGCTGAAAGTCTTGTGTTGTCTGTCATTTCTTACTCTCTTGTTCTGTATTACCCATGTTTAGACTACGTCCACAAAAGGAAATTCCAGAAAATTCAGAACAGCTGTTGTAGGTTTATTTTTGGATTGCGCAAGTTTAGTCGCGTCTCAGATAAAATCAAAGAACTCAACTGGTTGCGAATTGATAAGTTATTTTTATATCTTTTGACCGTCTTCACGCATAAAGTTCTACTATCTAACAGACCAGCTTACCTCGCTAGCAAAGTAGTTCACCGAGGTAGTTTTGTTACCATAGCTCTTAGATTTAATGCTAATTTTAACATGCCTCCTCACAATACCTCGGTCTTTGAAAGAAGTTACACCTATAATGCTGTCAAGCATTACAATGCAGTCAACAGTGGCTATTGATCCAAACAGGTTGTTTCTTTTAAGAAATTAATGAAAAGTCAGATGCTGGAGTCCATTTAGTTCAGTTTTTCTTGTGCTCATGTGATTTTTTTTTTATTTTTTTGGTTTGACTATTTTCTAATATTTTTGTTTCAAATTTAAAACTCTCGCAATACTATCTGCATTTGTCTCGTGCAATCAATGTTGTCATTCTTATGAATTGTATTTTTTTTTGGTATATTATTATTTTGCTTATGTGTTTAAGTATTATTTTTTCCTGTTGTGGGGTTGAGTGTAAGAGTAGCCGTCTGGTTAAACTTCGCCTCACTGCAGTTAATAAAGGCATTATTATTATTATTATTATTATTATTATTATTAACTACTGATTATGCTTCGTCATTTTCCAAGCCAAGATATAATGCAACTAAGAAGTTTGCTGTTATCGAAAATCAAACAAAGAATTCTTGCGAGAATGATGTAGGGCTGTATCCTGTCATCAAGCGGTTAGCTGCAATCGTGACGTCAGCATGAGCGACCACGACATCGCCACGGCTGGGCGATCCAGTACCCATATATTTGCATTGTTAAGGTAGCGCTTATGCTTCTTATAGGTCAAACGTCACAGTTATACCTTAAAAGGAACGGTTAGATAATACCAAACTTGTTATCAAAAATGGAGGAGGATTTTTTTCATGCAGGATCTAGGAATCTGCGCATGCACTGGAACTTTCTGATATGTTGTTATCGGTTTAATGATACAACAAATTTTCCAAATACGTCCAGCAAACTTTGATGAATATTCCGCTGTACATCAGAATTTTCTGATACTTATTTCGCAATTTGAAAATACAACAGATGTCTTGATCACTTTTGAATCTTCTAAGCAAGTCTAATGCTTAATATTATTAATAATAACTTTACTATATTGAGACACTTAAATCACAAACCAGCAAACGTAAAAGATTCTACTACTGATTAGGAAGTTCGCGATTTTCTTTGCCGTTGCGAAGTGTTAGTAGCTGCTCCTAGATCTCCCAAAAATTCTTCAATTCTTCATGTATCATGAAGCCACCTTCTAAATGATGGAATCAAATTCTAAACAAACATAAACACCTGAGAACATTGAAAAAAGAAGATATCGGTTGTTAATTATCTATAGATTTCCCCAAACTCCTTAATTATGTGGTTTTGCTGGTGTACGTAATCCGCATGTCGTCCTTTAATGTAAACAGAGGTGTTTCTGGATTAAAATTATTTTGAACGCATCTACATTATCACAACCTCAAAAACCACTCAGTATCACATTCAAAATAGTTTTTTTGGTAACCAATCTTTTTAAAACAAGCGCCAAGTATTTGTCGCCACACCGCACCCAGGAGCGAGGTACAATTCTACATACAACAATCACATATTTCTTTCATGCTTGTAACAAATGAAGATTGCAAGTTCTGGGGTAGGTACTGTGTTTAACAGATTCCTCATGGCGTTGAACCACCCTAACTAATACTTGTGAATATTCGAGAACGCATCCTCCCAGCCCCATTTCTAGTATTCGTGGACTGTTGACAGTTGATACATTTGTAGTGCTGCCAAGCTAATAATAGTAAACATGAATAATACGTATTAACACACATATGTTTGGTATTTTAACACATAGTAGTTGTATCCATTTATTTTTCAACTGAAGTAAGAGTGGGAATGGAGGGTAATTTAATTTTGTGGATCTACCACTTTTCGTTGAACAGTTTTATGTGGAAGCACTGGGCAGTTCAGTGACTGGACAGCTGAGCTGAGAAAGTATAATAAGGGTTTTCCTGTGTTGTTTCTCAAAAATCGTACATACGTTATATGCATACTGAAATACTTTTATTATATACTAAGTGACATATAAATCCGAACACCCAGCTTAAATGGTTTTATTTTAATAAAAGTTGGTGAATGCATTTATCGTACTGTAAATAACAAGTGAAAAAATTTTCAGCCTTATCAGTTGGACATTCCGGTTTTTATACTGCTTTCTTTTAATTCACTAACGCTCTAAAAATGAATATTTCAGCCGCAGTAAAGAATCAACGTTGGCGGATTTTGGTTCTTGACATCCTTTACGATCGGTTACGATGCCTAAAGTACGGAGACCTGTACGATTTCGTCAACTTAGTGAGTTTGATAGGGGCCGTATAGTGGGACTTCGGGAAGCTGGACTTTGTTTTCGGGCAATTGCAGTTAGAGTGCGAAGAAGTGTAGACACTGTGGTTAGGTGTTGTCAGGCATGGCTTCGAGAAGGCCGTACACAAAGAGCAAGGGGCACTGGACGCTGCCGTAGAACAACAGACCGTGAAGATCGCCGCCTAAGATTATTGGCCTCAAGAGTCCGTTTCTCCACTACCAGGTCCATTGCAAATGAATGGTTTGCGGAACACGGAAGACCTATTGGCATGCGAAGTGTTTACCGACGAATGAGAAGTTTTGGCTTGTTTTCATACCGGCCACACTGGGTCCTCCCTTTAACTCGAGAACACCGACGTAATCGCCTTGAGTGGTGCAGACAACGGTCACTCTGGGATCAGGAATGGAACAGTATTGTCTTTAGTGACGAGTCTCGATTTTGTTTAGGCATGCACGATGGTCGTGCCAGGGTTAGAAGGCGACGTGGCGAAAGGAGGAATCCACAGTTTTTTGTTGAAAGACATGTTCATCACACTGTTGGAGTTATGGTTTGGGCTTATGGTTCCAGGTCACCTTTAATCTTCATCAGAGGTAACATGAACGCGCAGCGTTATATCCACGAAGTTCTAGAACCCCAACGTTTACCCTATCTTGACACCCTGGCAGATCCAACTTTCCAACAAGATAATGCCCGACCACATGTTGCAAAAGTCACAATAGACTTCTTTCAACATAATGATGTCACATTGTTACCATGGCCACCAAGATCTCCCGACATATCCCCAATTGAGCACGTGTGGGATATGATGGGTAGGAGATTGCTCAATTTGCAACGTCCTCCTCAGACTCTAGAAGCACTTCGAGAGGAGTTGGTGGTTGCCTGGAATGAGATACCACAGGAGGACATTGACCACCTGATCAGAAGCATGCCTAGGCGCGTTGGAGAATGGGGTGCATCCGCACATTATTAAAGGTCAAAGGGCTTTAAAGCAGTGCAATCATTTTGAAATTTTTATCATTTACTTATTATGCTTCATTAAGTACTTATAAAATTTTATTAGAATAAAACCATTTAAACTGGGTGTTCGGATGTATATGTCACTTAGTATAGTTGGCTGTCTTCAGGTGGAATACGTTAATCAATCCTTATACTAAGAATACCTCGAATGTTCCTGCATTGAGTCAATTTTTAATACTATTTTTCCGCTACTATACGGTTCCTCATAGTAGCACTAAAATTTCGAAAAGTTTTTTGGATTACGTTTGGATCTGGATCGGGATGACTAGAAATAGCACAAGGTGGCATTACCTTATAACATATCTTTCCCAAAGGTTTCTCGAAATCTATTTAGGCGACATTTAAACGGTGACAATAATATAGTTAGAGATAACGGATTTATATGTCACTTAGTATATAATTGCCAATACTTTGCATAAATATCGCGCACACACATATGATTTGTGTGTGCCAAACAGTGATTCATACATACAGGTATATCTACAATTTTGTCGATAATCGGCCCGTTGCAGTTTTAAAAACACATCCTTTTTCCTAAAATTTTCGCTCTCAGGTAAGTAATATACTGTTATTTTCAATAAAATGCTCATAAATTGATAAAGGGTTGTCCAATAGGGACGCAGGAAAGTAAACGTCAATTTGACATAGACGCCATCTTTGTTTTCTGTCACCGACATGTCATTTTGTTAGTTGAATGTTTACCATTGATCGCTATGGAGTCGTATTCGATTGAAGACCGCATTAAAGTTATTCAAGAGCACTACAAAAGTGGTGCAAAAATAAAAAACACGTTTCGCGCGCTTCGTGAACATTTCGGTCGCAACAACCGCCCAAACGAAACAACCATCGGTCGTCTGGTGCGTAAATTCGAGGCAACAGATTCTGTGGCAAATCTGCCAGGCTCTGGCCGGCCATGGAGCATTCGCACACCGGAAAATATTGCTGCTGTGAAGGAGAGTGTGAGAGACGATCCGAAACAATCAACAACGCGTCGATCCCAAGAATTGGGCATTTTGAGAACCAGTTTGCTCCGCATTCTCCACAAGGATTTGAATGTACACGCCTACAAGATCCAATTGACGCAAGACCTGCGTCGGGCCGACCATTTTTCGCGCCGAACGTTCTACGATTGGCTCCTTGAACACCGCCAAATTGATGCCAATTTTTCATCAAAAATCATGTTCAGCGACGAAGCGCATTTCACTTTGAATGGGACGGTAAACAAGCAAAACTGCCGCATCTGGGCGAACGAAAATCCCCGTGAGTATCAAGAGCAGCCGATGCATCCACAAAAAGTGACTGTGTGGTGTGCATTGTGGTCAAAAGGCATCATCGGACCTTACTTTTTCGAAAATGCGGCCGGGGACGCCGTTACCGTCAATTCTGAGCGATATCATGTGATGATAGAGGACTAATGTTTGCCGCAACTTGAAGGAATGGATATGGACGATGTTTATTTCCAACAAGACGGTGCAACATGCCACACGACCAACGTCAATATCCATCGATTGCAGTCCTTCTTTGGTGATCGCGTGATTTCGCGCAGAGGAAATGTGCCATGGCCACCCAGATCGTGCGATTTGACTCCCTTGGACTTCTTTTTATGGGGATATTTGAAAAGCAAAGTCTACGTCAACAAACCAGCCACCCTCCAAGAACTCAAAAACAACATTGCCGAGATAAATGCCATAGAACCGACCATGTTGCAAAGTGTCATTGAAAATTTCGACCATCGCGTGGACGTCTGTAAATCCAGTCGTGGTGAACATTTGAGCGATATTATTTTTCATACATAAATGATATAAATGAACCTTCAAAATGAAGTACCCAACTTGATTTGAATATCAATCTTTCTTGTTTTAATATGCGTTTACTTTCCTGCGTCCGTTTTGGACAACCCCATATATCAATCTAGGCATTAAATATAACATTTGAAGCACGATTCGGGCAGGGATTGAAGGCTCCCCTACGATTGACCAATTTTCAATGCAGTTTTATGGAGACGTTTTCTAACTGGTCATTATTGATCTGGATCAAGTTATGATCTCCGGATCAACTGAAAAATGTTTTTGTAGCTAAACCAAGTGGTTTATAATGAATTTCTTGATTTAATATGGGGATTAGATGCCCTTCTATCACAAATCATATATTTTTTTCGCTAACTAGAGAGATATTTTAGAAGAATTCCTTAGATCCATTACTAGAGAGATGCCTTCTCATTGGTCAATTGTGATCCGGATCAAGAATTTTGATCTCCTGTTAGTGAAATCGATTTAGAAGACAATTGTCAGTTTGAAATTATATTTCTTTCAACTTCAACGTCTTTGCGAATCCCACTTTGACTAGCTAGTGGCTCTACCATTAGTGCTTCCGTACACTTTTGATTTCAGTAATTAAAATTGGCGAATAAAAAGCATCGACTCACTTTCTATATGATCGTCTGTTGGATTTGGTTTCTCCATTTTCTATTTTTTTGTGTGTTTCGACGTCTTTTGTATCAATGAATACGGCTAGCGATGATTTCTAATCCACACATACATTATTACAATGTGCAGTTGGAATTCTTGGAGTGTTTCAAATGACCGAGAATTACAAAGCTGCGGCTACGGGCTATGAAATTGGCTGCTTTATTGCGCATCAAGAGGATTTATCAAAAAAATATAAAGTGAA
Source organism: Acanthoscelides obtectus (assembly GCA_963669975.1). Lineage (NCBI taxonomy): Eukaryota > Metazoa > Arthropoda > Insecta > Coleoptera > Chrysomelidae > Acanthoscelides > Acanthoscelides obtectus. Next base: position 91,627,294 of record CAVLJG010000007.1, on the reverse strand, counting down.
ATTGAAATCTCGTTAAAAGAAACAAGTATTTATAAGCACTTAGAAACGTTCCTTGAATATTGAGTGATCTCTTCTGGGATATTAAACAAATAATAACGCTTCATTGAGGAACGTTCAAGGGAAGATTTAACGCTTGAATTTCTCAGAAGTGTGTATCACAGACTGTCATCGATGTCAAAAAGGTTTTTCTTTATTTGCATCTTGATGATAGATTTTGGATGGTTTGGTTTTCATTGAGGAATGTTCAAGGGAGGATTTAACTCTTGAATTTCTAAGTAGGGTGTAACACAGACTGTCACCGATGTCAATAAGGTTTTTCTTTATTGGCCGTATCTCTTTTGCATCTTGACGATAGATCTTGGACGGTTTGGTTTTCGTGCTAGATTTTAGTGAGTAGTGGAAAATAGTAGGTAATGAAAATTTTATGCTTTTCATAGAGTGGAGCTGTACGAATGTAGGCAGTATTGCAAAGTACGCTTGCCAGTTTGAGAGAATTTAGGTAGATTACCATATTTTACTGCAGATTAATCGATCGCATTTTTGTAATAATTAGTAACAGTGAATTTAAGAAAAAATGTTGAAAAAGAGAAGTCAAGATACTAGACAAGTTGGAAAATTGAAACAAGAATTGAGGCTTGTAAAAAATAGGGTGTAAAAAAATCAAGGGAAAAACTTCGAATAATTCACAGATTGGAAACACCAGGGAGTACTGTGGGCAGTACTGTGAATGGCGAGCGCTACCGTGCGATGATAACAAACTATTTTCTGCCCAAAATGGAAGAGCTGGACACCAAACAATGGCCCTATTGAGAGGCGAGTACGGTGAACAGTTTATCTCACGTTTGGGGCCCGTCAATTGGCCGCCTAGATCGTGTGATTTAACGCCGTTGGACTATTTTTTGTGGGGCCATGTTAAGGCTAATGTCTACAGGGATAAGCCAGCAACGATTGACGCACTGGAAGCCAATATTGAAGCATTTTTTCGTGAGATACCGGCCGATATGTTGGAGAGAGTGTGCCAAAATTGGACCTTGCGCATGGGCCATCTAAAGCGGAGCCGCGGCCAACATTTACATGAAATAATCTTTAAACATTAAATTATATCGACCGTTCTATCGACGCAAAGATTTAATCGTTTTTTCAAATTTTTTGTGTTTTTTTTTTTTAAAATCAAATCCTGTACCTCTTAAAAAATCACCCGTTATTAGATCACGTATTAAAATACTGTAAGAAAAAGAGCATTTTTTGAACAGAAAAACCTGGATATTGACGTTGGTTGTGTGGCATGTTGCACCGTCTTGTTTGAAATAAACATCGTCCATATCCATTCCTTCAAGTTGCGGCAAAAAATAGTCCTCTATCATCACGTGATATCGCTCAGAATTGACGGTAACGGCGTCCCCGGCCGCATTTTCCAAAAAGTAAGGTCCGATGATGCCTTTTGACCACAATGCACACCACACAGTCACTTTTTGAGGATGCATCGGCTGCTCTTGATACTCACGAGGATTTTCGTTCGCCCAGATGCGGCAGTTTTGCTTGTTTACCGCCCCATTCAAAGTGAAATGCGCTTCGTCGCTGAACATGATTTTTGATGATAAATTGGCATCAATTTGGCGGTGTCCAAGGTGCCAATCTGAGAACGTCCGGCGCGAAAAATGGTCGGCCCGACGCAGCTCTTGCGTCAATTGGATCTTGTAGGCGTGTACATTCAAATCCTTGTGGAGAATGCGGAGCAAACTGGTTCTCGAAATGCCCAATTCTTGAGATCGACGCGTTGTTGATTGTTTCGGATCGCCTCTCACACTCTCCTTCACAACAGCAATATTTTCCGGTGTGCGAACGCTCCTTGGCCGGCCAGAGCCTGGCAGATTTGCCACAGAACCTGTTGCCTCGAGTTTACGCACCAGACGACCGATGGTTGTTTCGTTTGGGCGGTTGTTGCGACCGAAATGTTCACGAAGCGCGCGAAACGTGTTTTTTATTTTTGCACCATTTTTGTAGTGCTCTTGAATAACTTCAATGCGGTCTTCAATCGAATACGACTCCATAGCGATCAATGGTAAACATTCAACTAACAAAATGACATGTCGGTGACAGAAAACAAAGATGGCGTCAATGTCAAATTGACGTTTACTTTCCTGCGTCCCTATTGGACAACCCTTTATTATTCCATTAACCTTTTACAATGTTTCAGAAATATTTCGTTGTAACCCAAAAACGGTCAGATCTTTCCGGCAGGCCTAACAAGTTGATCAAGAAATCATGGGATAATTGTGGAAATGAAATGGAAATTATATCATACCTGTACACAAAAGGGCCAATCTCTTGTAATTTCGCCTTCTCTCCATGGTGCAGGAAGTTATCAGGATTCGTGACATTGAAGATGTAGACTTTCGTTAATCGTATGACACCTGGCTTCTGCCAATACTGAAAACTTATGGACCCGTCTCTAAGTTTTAAATTCTGAAATCAAAGAAAGACTCTTGATATCGACCGTTTAAAAATACGAGGGCTATTTTTAAAATAAGAACCAATTCCGCATCGTTTCCGCTCATCCTGTCCCGCAATGTACGTTCAACCTCAGACACTCTTGGCCAGTCTCTTACTACGTCACTGCTATTACGTTTCAGGCCTCTGTCGGAGGTGCGCTCATGAATTCAGTTTTTAAACGAAAAAAAGTTCCGCTTGCTGAAATTTAAGACCAGCTGGTTGAATTAGGCGTGCGTTTTCAAAACCGCGGGAGGGGCCTGCTCTCTAGGCGCGTCGTTCTGCTTCACGGCAACGCTCGTCCCCACGTTGCGACATGAACACAGACGCAATTAGACAGGATTCGCTGGAAATTACTGGATCATCCACAATTCAGCCCTAACTTAGCACCATCAGACATTTATCTTTTTCGAAAGCTTATGGAATTTCTTGGCGAAAAGCGCTTGGAAAGAGATGACTTGAAATAAAGAGTGACTGACTAAATTAATAGTCAGGCGGCAGCGTTCTGTGATGACGGAAGTGAAAAGCTGAACAAATATGAAAACTGGGTTAAAAAATGAAAAAGTATCCATTACAAAACGGTTCTTACTTAAAAAATGACCCTCGTACTTAACTACTTTAACGGGTTATCTAGTGCTGAATAGCCAATTTTGCTATCATCTTGCAAGCAGTTGAGACATTTCATGACTGTATCTCCTCACTGATTCTCATTCACCGAAAAGCGATCATGCAATACTATATAACGTATAATATCAGAAATTACGTTGTTAAGAAATGCCAAATTATTGGGTTTTCTAAAAGGAGGTGTTCTTGACACCTATATCAGCTTTGCATATCAAGTATATTGAAATTATAGTTCACTAACAGATTGTTAGGTTACACGTTGTGAAATAGCCTAGATCATTAAAAATCTCGAAGATGCATTATTGACTAATTTTAATAAGAGAACAACAAATTGACATAAATGGTAACAAATCTGAAAAAATAATTATAAAAATTGACTTACCTTTAAAATTATATAGTCTAACCAGGGAATTGATGATAATATGATACCTACAGCTAAAGTGAAGACTCCTATGAGAATGACTGCCAATCTACCTGAAACAAAATTATAAACATAACTACCAATTAATTATTGATAAAATAATACAACTATACTTCATAACAAGGCATGACGTCAGTTCAGACTTGAAGAATCTTGAAAACTGCTTAAATTTTAAATACAACAATAAATATACATTAACTGAATGTTGACTTTTCAACTATACGATATTTCAGTGCATTTACCGAGTATTATCTTATATTAAATCTGATGAAGCTGAATTAAAATGAAATGGTAACGAATACACATTGAATATGGAGACTTACCAAAAAATTCCTTATATAAGTAAACATTGTAAATATGAAAAATCACCACCAGTACATTAACCATGTCTAATTATAACAAATACGATTAAAACAATTAAAATCAACAAAAATAAAATGCAAATGCTACTGCTTGTATTGTTTTGCTATAAGGCTAGACCTTGGTGCGACAGGTGGAGTTTTTTTTGGAAGATATGAGGACTTTTTTGAGTATTCTTCCACAATTTTGTATACCAGTATCCAAAAATACATTGTTAGGTTTACTATTACACTGTGAATATGGCAGATCGGAGATTCAGTAGTATATCTCAAATCGCCACAATCATCATCTTGAAATAAGATAGCGCAAAGTGTCATCTATTGCCAGAATCGACCACTGCTAGAGTGAAAATAGCAAGTTGTCTCTTGGAACTGTATCCCAGTTCGCCTTAGCAGTCGGGTCACTACTGTGGCCGCGAGAAGCCGCCGATTCTGGTGTTATGGTAGATACGATCTAATCGCCATTGAACAAACCAGCAATATAGCTTTTGGTTTATTCGACGACAGATAGCCAAACATGAACAGCTGTTTCGTAATATACTAAGTGACATATAAATCCGAACACCCAGTTTAAATGGTTTTATTTTAATAAAAGTTTCTGAATGTATTTATCTTACTGTAAATAACAAGTGAAAAAATTTTCAGCCTTATCAGTTGGACATTCCGGTTTTTATACTGCTTTTTTTTAAATTCACTAACGCTCTAAAAATGAATATTTCAGCCGCAGTAAAGAATCAACGTTGGCGGATTTTGGTTCTTGACATCCTTTACGATCGGTTACGATGCCTAGAGTACGGAGACCTGTACGATTTCGTCAACTTGGTGAGGTGTGGTTAGGTGTTGTCAGGCATGGCTTCGTGAAGGCCGTACGTAAAGAGCAAGGGGCACTGGACGCCGCCGTAGAACAACAGACCGTGAAGATCGCCGCCTAAGATTATTGGCCTTAAGGGACCGTTTCTCCACTACCAGGTCCATTGCAAATGAATGGTTTGTAAAACACGGAAGACCTATTGGCATGCGAAGTGTTTACTGACGAATGAGAAGTTTTGGCTTGTTTTCATACCGGCCACACTGGGTCCTCCCTTTAACTCGAGAACACCGACGTAATCGCCTTGAGTGGTGCAGACAACGGTCACTCTGGGATCCGGAATGGAACAGTATTGTCTTTAGTGACGAGTCTCGATTTTGTTTAGGCATGCACGATGGTCATGCCAGGGTTAGAAGGCGACGTGGTGAAAGGAGGAATCCACAGTTTTTTGTTGAAAGGCATGTTCATCACACTGTTGGAGTTATGGTTTGGGGTGCTATAGCTTATGGTTCCAGGTCACCTTTAATCTTCATCAGAGGTAACATGAACGCGCAGCGTTATGTCCACGAAGTTCTAGAACCCCATCTTTTACCCTATCTTGACACCCTGGCAGATCCAACTTTCCAACAAGATAATGCCCGACCACATGTTGCAAGAGTCACAATAGACTTCTTTCAACATAATGATGTTACCATGGCCACCAAGATCTCCCGACTTATCCCCAATTGAGCACGTGTGGGATATGATGGGTAGGAGATTGCTCAATTTGCAACGTCCTCCTCAGACTCTAGAAGCACTTCGAGAGGAGTTGGTGGTTGCCTGGAATGAGATACCACAGGAGGACATTGACCACCTGATCAGAAGCATGCCTAGGCGCGTTGGAGAATGCGTAGCACATCAGGGTGCATCCACACATTATTAAAGGTCAAAGGGCTGTAAAGCAGTGCAATCATTTTGAAATTTTTATCATTTACCTATTATGCTTCATTAAGTACTTATACAAAATTTTATTAAAATAAAACCATTTAAACTGGATGTTCGGATTTATATGTCACTTAGTACATGTGGCAACTCCTCGGTATCTACAGTAGCACCTGAATCAGCGGCATCTGTGCGGCCACAGTAGGGCTGACAATGCGAACTAGGACGCAGTACCAATAGACAGCTTTCTGTTTTCACTGCTAGAGTGAAAACATAATCTGTTCATTTCTGCTAATAACAGCACTTTGTGCTGTCTCACTTTGATAGACCTTATAGTCTGGCTAGAGGATGGTTGGTCAGATTTCGTTTGTTGTCCTACGGGAGACCAAGCCTAAGCCATTCTGAGGAGTAGTCAAATAGCACGAAACAGCAGTTCATGGTTGGCCATCTGTGGTCGGATGGACGAAAGCTACATTACTAATCATCCTGTTAACATGCTCATAAAATAATACTCCCACTATTGATTCCTTTACGGAAGCCTCGCGTTATTAAAATTGAATCTCTATGCTTTAAAATAAGCTAAGACTAAAATGATTTTCGGTGTTCTTCCTGCGGTCTGCGGACCCCTGGTGGTTCGCGAGTATACCTATCGGGTTTCGCAATCACACATCTGGACTACTGAAGAACAATGAATGAATGCGCAAAAGCCTCTTTTTCACATATGAATGAATTACTTTTAGCTGGCATTTCGCCCACCACGGTGGCCTTCTTCAAACTAAAAAATTCATACAATTCATTGTTTTTTTTGTGGAAACAACAGCCTGAACGGTCCTGAACCACGTCGAGATCGCGGCTCGTCCAAAAGCGACAAGCGAGCATGATGTTACTTATGTGTTGTTTTCCATGTACCAGACGCGCCACCGCGCGTTTTAAAAACGTCAAGTGTCCTTCAAGTATGCGAAAACCCAACCAGAACTGTTAGCGTATTACACCGGTTGACTGTTATGCAATCTTCGACTACTAATGCTGTATCTGTATTGTTCATGGAACCGAAGTGTGAGAAATAGTACTTCGATAGCTCAAGGGCACCGTCTTGTGATAAAACAATATAAGTCACAACAGTTTATCCTTGACATATAAATCTGCGCATTTTGGGACCTTTAAAATTGTGATTGATTCCCTAGAAGTTTGCAACTGAAAAAAGTTGAAAAACGAAATATGTTTTGTTCAAAATTCTCCAAGAAACCTTAAACACTTTTTTATAGTTTTTTTAATTGTTGAAACGAATCTCTGCCCTGGCAATCTCTAGATTTACGTTAAAGAGTACGTGATCTTAAAAAAAAATCTAGCTGGATTTCTCCCATGAATGCCATGTTTTCCCCTTATAAATGTGAATAGTTAGCAAAAGATTCATTACGCACTAATCATTTCAAAATCACCCTATAAAATGTAATAAATCATAAACGTCTTAATTAACAAGTATCGTAACATGATATTTCCTGCATTATAGTACCATCGTACAGAAAAAATGCACTTAATAGTTTTTTTCGATTTACATTATTGCATGAAAACTTTCAAGATTATTTCTAAATGTAATAGATCCCATGGACTAGTGAAAATTAATCACTATAATTATCATTAATTTTTTGCAGAGTGTTGTGTCATTTCTACATTTGCTTTGTTAATAATAAGTAATTAAAAATTAATAATTATTGTTTGGCGCGCTCAGCTATTGAATGTTATAAATGATGAATTGTCCATTATCTCTTAAACTGATCAGAAAGCTGAGTAATATCAAGAGCAACACAAGACTCAAAAAAGTGTGTCATAAGAAACAGGAAGTTTTCGTCGCCCTAATTGGATTTCAACAAGAGAGGGTTAATGGTAGTATCGGCGATTGAAAATTGAGTAGCACGGAAGGGGTCGTTCAGAACACACCCGTGCATCCGCCACTACGAGTGACTTGGCGATTCTTGAAAGATGAACTATATCCGGAGAATCTTCAACCGACGACTAATTCAATTCAATTCAATGGACTTTATTGTAACACATACATAATTATGTATCCTTACAAATGGCGAAGTCTGGCCAATAGCCATTTATACTTAACCATAAATGTCATGTCAAAGCTTATTACTACCTTAAAAATAAAATAAAAAACTGTAAAAGAAAAGGAAAATACAATTTACAATAGTAAAAGAAGAATTAATAAATATGACATAATGCGTACGGTAAGAACAAAAAACATAATACGTACGATTCAAAAAGAAGACAATAACCTAAGAGCTCAATAAGTAGTTCTTATATTTTTTTTTAGAAAAGTTGCTGATGAAACATTGTTCGAAAGAGTTGATCAATTTCACCACTTTATGCAAAAGACCGTTGAAAAATGGCTGTCCTATGTTGTGGCATTGTCAGGAGATTAATGTTGCGCGTATTCAAATTGTGAATTAAATTCCTACGAATAAGCTTTTGCATAAGATAAACCGGAACAGAAGTTTTTAATATTTTTACGACAAATGTAACAAAGTTGTATTTGAAAAGATCAATTCATTGAAGATATTGAGTGAGAAACATGATCGTACCTTCTTAAATTGTTTATGTAACGACTACATGAGTTTTGAATTTTTTGCAGTCTGTATTTCGTGATTTCATCCAGACAGGGATAATAAACTATGTTGCAGTAAGCGATTTTACTGAGTATGAGTGACTCGCATAACATTTTGTTAGTTTTTCTATTTAAAACAGTTTTACTTGCATATAGAAGCCTGAGCCTAAAATAACTAGACTTACACACATAGCCAACATGCTCCTGAAATCTGAAATCTTCATCCAATTACAAACCTAAATTTTTTGCAGAATGGGAAAATATTAGGGTACTACTATTTAGTGATAAATTTAACTTTGATTTGAGGAAAGTACGTTTTTTCTTGGAGCAAAAAAGCATAGCTGTCGATTTCGATGCGTTTAGACGTAAATTATGTTTTGCAGCATATGTGCATAAGTTTTGCAGATCTTGATTGACAAGGTTGTTAGCTAAATGGTAGTTGTTCGGAGAGAAATTATGAAAAACCTGCATATCATCAGCATATGATTGACTAGAACAATGTTAGAAATGTCAAAGGTGTATATAAGGAATAAAAGTGGACCTGAGGCACGCCGGAACAAATCGGCCTTTTGTCTGAAAGTTTATTTTGTATGACGACATATTGATGTCGTTCATTTAAATAGCAATCTATCCATTCCAGAACCAAGTCGTCACACCCAATGTATCTACATTTAGAAACTAACAGCTTATGATTCAGGGTGTCAAAAGCCTTGCTGAAATCCAATAAGACTAATGCAGTTGCTTCTTGCCTATCCGCCGCTGTTAGTACATCGTCACAAACCCGTGCCAAAGCAGTAGTGGTACTGTGACCGGGAGCAAAACGTTTCTCAAGTTATTGGTGAAATTGAGCCGCAATTTTGCTCCAACCTGACGAAGGAGTTTAATCGAAGAATAGCCATCCGTAGAAGTAGCTGAGGTGCTGAGGGTTAATATTATTTATAAGACATGGCTTTCATAACTTTATAGGACTCCATTGTCTGGCCGAATCAAAACATATACGAGGGGTACCAAAGAAAAAAACAGTAATTATTTTTTAAGAAGTTATTAGTTTTCAACTTTTTCACAAAGTAACCTTATCTCCTTCAAAATACTGTCCACTACAACTAATACACTTGTCCCACCGGTGGTTCCGCTGCTCGAAACACTTTTTGAAGTCTTCCTTGGAAATGTCTGACGCTCCTCAAAGTTTTTTCCTTAACCTCTTCAATGTCGTCAAAGCGGCGTCCTCTCACGCCCCTTTTCGTCCGTGGAAATAAAAAAGGCCGCACGGAGCCAGGCCAGGGGAATAAGGTGCGTGAGGCAGCGAAACCATGCCATTTTTAGCCAGAAACTGTCGAACAGAGATGGCTGTGTGCGCAGGTGCATTATCGTGGTGAGAGAACCTCTCCTGACTGCCACAAATCGGGTGTTTTTGCCGAGCACTGTTTCGCAATGGTCTTAAAACCTCCAAATAGCACAAGGTCTCGATTTTTTTCAACATTTTTGTCGATTCGGGCAGTAGGTGGACGTCCAGAGCGAGGTTTGTCATCAATCGACATGTATTTTTAAATCGAGCAAACCACTCGTACACCTGAGTTTTTCCCATAGCATCATCTTTGTGAGCTGTTTTCAACATTAAAGCAGTTTCAGCAGCATTTTTACTAATTAGAAATGATAATTTTACAGCTGAAGCATATCATCGTAAAAAAACGAATTAAGCACGAAACAGCTCTAGAGGAACGAAACAAGCCAGATCGACAACTCAGGTGGCACCGAACTGGTAATGAGTTGCCTCTAGGGGCAGAAATGTGTACTACATAAGCTCCGCCCACTACAATGCTATTGCGGTTATCTTTGGTACCTCCTCATATACAGGGTGACTTCGAAGTTGAGTCATTTATTTTAACAGTGAGTAGATCTGATCAAAAGAAATGTTTTTTTCCTTTACCATTTTTCTGGTAAAGTTAAAGTAACAAAGTTATAGCCCTTTGGAAGCTTGAGTACCGCCCTGTCTCAATAATAATATTATGTGCTCGTGTTTGTCGACAACGGATATAATCCGCCTTATCGATTCATCGCATCGGAAACAAAAAAGCGAAAGAATTTGGAACGATGTCTTTACAATTATTTCATTCAGTTGTATACAGTCAGTGTCAGTCGGTAATGGATAGTGGTGTCTGTTGCGTGGCTCAAATGAAATAAAAAATGGCACATGTTTATGCGGATCGGTTTCCCAATCGAGTGCAACCAACCCCTCGTGCCTTTGTTAATGTAGTACAACGGGTTCGTGAATCATTTGACTTAAGACCTCACATATGGACGGCATGCCGGTGCTCCAAGACCTCACGATCAAATACAGGTCCGCACTGAAATACTTGTCGGGTGGCTACTTTATAAAACAAGGTAAATTTTTTTTTTAATTTTTTTTTTATTTTTACACACATATTTTGGTTTATCTTCCTTCTACAATCAATATCTGAAAATTAATGACTCAACTTCAAAGTCACCCTGTATGTTTAACTTATATGTATTGTACGATGTTTCGGCCGTTTTCAAAGTCAATTCCGATTGAATCAATTGTCGTAGAATAAACAGAAATTAAAATATACAGGGTGTTTCAGTTTATTGTTGCATAACTTTAAGATTCGATAGAACTTTTAAAATTAATGCATAAAGTCTATATAAACATGGGTCGAAAAATGCGTGGCTTCCGAAATACAGGGGTTTTAAATTTACTTTCTAAAATAGTTTTTTTTAAATATTTCGAACATTATTTGATGTATAACAGTGAAAATTGGTATACAAGGATTTTTTTGGTGCGCCAAAACGAACCATGGGCATAGTTTTACTGTAGCCGCAAGAGGGCGCTGTCTACTGTACCTGTAGAGTATTAAAATGACCGAAAATTTTTTCTTAGTGCAATTTTTTGCTTTTTGAATAAAAAAACTGATTCTTCGCACTTTTCAACATAAAAAAGCTCCCTTGTAAATTTTCGTTATAGTTAGTCGTTTTTGAGTTATTTCGATTTTTAAGGTTCGATGCATTTTTAACTATTTATGATAAAATAACGTTAAAAAGTCAGTATCTCGATAATTTTTAGAAGTAGGCTGTGCCTGCAAATATTTTTGAAATTGAAAGCAGAATAAGGTTAAACGTCAATTAGTTGACAGTTAGTTTTGTTGTCTGTTGAAACCTGAAACGCTTTTTTGCAATTGTGAATGCACGAAATTTAGTTTCTTCTACCTGTTTTTTTTGTAAGTTTTATAAAAATGCCATTTTTATTCTGCAATCAAGAGTTAGCGGATATTCATTTTGTGTATGGCTTTGTAAATGGAAACGCAGCAGAAGCAGCCAGAGAATACGCACGAAGATTTCCAAACAGACGACATCCAACTCGCTCAGTATTTGTAAGAGTGCATCGCCAAATAATTGAAAATGGTTTTGGAAATCTACAAAGGGATCAAAACATAAATGTTCGTCAGCGCAGATTTACCCGTATGATTCTGCGTGAGTTTGATAGAGATCCGACCACAAGTGTTAGGAAAGTTTCTGGTGCCTTGAGAATTTCAGCAAGCCATGTTCACGTTGTTCATAGAAATGACCATAGACGTCCTTACCATTTGCAACCTGTGCAAGGACTACAGCCAGGGGACGGATAACGAAGAATCACATTTTGTCAGTGGATTCTTGATAGAACTGATAATAATAGCGAGTTTTTAAGTAACGTTTTATGGACCGATGAGTCATGCTTCATTAGACGTGGAGTGGTAAACTTTCATAATCAACATATTTGGTCGCATGAAAATCCGCGTGCAGTTTGGGAAAGAAATTTTTAGCATGAATTTAGTGTGAACGTGTGGATTGGTATCTACCGTAATCGACTATTTGGACCCTACCTTTTGCCTGCAAGGTTAAATGCTGCGATCTTCTTGGAATTTTTAAAGGCTGAGCATACAAATATGTGGGATGATGTTATGTTAGATTTAAGAAGATTGGCCTGGTTCCAGCTTGATGGTTGTCCAGCTCATTATTCGAGAATAGTTAGAAACTGACTGGATGAAAATTATCCAGAAAGATGGATCGGCCGTGGAGGACCTGTCGCCTGGCCTCCACGATCCCCTGACCTAAATCCATTAGATTTTTGTGTGGGGATTTCTAAAAGAAAAAGTGTACCAGACTCCCTTAACCACAAGTGATATGCTAATAGACAGAATCAGGAATGCATGTGATGAAATAAGGCCTTATTTGAATAATGCTATGCCACGTTCAATCATTCGTAGATGTGAATTGTGTATTGAACAATTGGGTTTACCTTTCGAGCAACTACTTTAGATTTTGTATGTTTGTCCTAACTATCCAATAGCATTTTAGTTGTAAATAATTAATTTAATTTGTTAAAAATAATATTGGAAAATTAAACAGATTAATATGCTGTTTTTTGTGTTTATTTGGAGTTAGGAATTATTGCTGTGTTTAAAAAGACAATCTAAACGATCATCTTAATTACTTGTAATGCCCAAATCGAAAATGTAAAAAAAATATTATTTTCCCTTAAATAATTAAAAATGCATCGAACCTTAAAAATCGAAATATCTCAAAAACGGCTAACTATAACGAAAACTCACAAGAGAGCTTTTTTATGCAGAAAAGTGCGAAGAATCAGTTCATTTATTCAAAAAGCAAAAATTTTTCGGCCATTCTGATACACTACAGGTACAGTAGACAGCGCCCTCTAGCAGTTACAGTAAAACTATGCCCATGGTTCGTTTTGTCGTATCACAAAACTCTTGTATACCAATTTTCACTGTTATGCATCAAATAATGTTCGAAATATTTTAAAAAAAACTATTTTAGAAAGTAAATTCAAACACCCTGTATTTCGAAAGCCACGCATTTTTCGACCCATGTTTATATAGACTTTATGCATTAATTTTAAAAGTTCTATCGAATCTTAAAGTTATGCAACAATAAACTGAAACACCCTGTATATGTGGTCTGATTCGGCTAGACAATGGAGTCCACATGATTTTGTATTCTGATAATATAAAGAAGTATATTGTTTATCAAAAACTGTAGGTTTTTTAGAAAGATAAAATCCTATTGTACCTCTTCGAATACCCTTTATTTGCTAGTAAATTATAAAACAATTCGAGCGGTTAGTTTTGAAGTTAATTTAGCAAACTTAAAATATAGTTCGATCACTATGCGCGGCACCTGTTGGTTTCAATTATAAATAAAGCGATAATGCTATTGACCGGACTGATATGCGCTGTTTGTCTACACTGAACGCTTGGATATAGGTGTGACATAATTGTTGCGAAAGTGGTTTTTTGGCTCGTCGGTCGCTGGCTGGACCACCGCTTAGCATATTTGTTGACAGAACAGTGGCTCATCAAGGCAGTACTCTTAAAAATCGAGTTATCTATTTGTGATGTGATAATATATATATACTAAGTGACATATAAATCCGAACACCCAGTTTAAATGGTTTTATTTTAATAAAATTTTGTATAATTACTTAATGAAGCATAATAAGTAAATGATAAAAATTTCAAAATGATTGCACTGCTTTAAAGCCCTTTGACCTTTAATAATGTCATTCCAGGCAACCACCAACTCCTCTCGAAGTGCTTCTAGAGTCTGAGGAGGACGTTGCAAATTGAGCAATCTCCTACCCATCATATCCCACACGTGCTCAATTGGGGATAAGTCGGGAGATCTTGGTGGCCATGGTAACAATGTGACATCATTATGTTGAAAGAAGTCTATTGTGACTCTTGCAACATGTGGTCGGGCATTATCTTGTTGGAAAGTTGGATCTGCCAGGGTGTCAAGATAGGGTAAAAGATGGGGTTCTAGAACTTCGTGGATATAACGCTGCGCGTTCATGTTACCTCTGAAACCATATCTCCAACAGTGTAATGAACATGTCTTTCAACAAAAAACTGTGGATTCCTCCTTTCACCACGTCGTCTTCTAACCCTGGCACGACCATCGTGCATGCCTAAACAAAATCGAGACTCGTCACTAAAGACAATACTGTTCCATTCCTGATGCCAGAGTGACCGTTGTCTGCACCACTCAAGGCGATTACGTCGCTGTTCTCGAGTTAAAGGGAGGACCCAGTGTGGCCGATATGAAAACAAGCCAAAACTTCTCATTCGTCGGTAAACACTTCGCATGCCAATAGGTCTTCCGTGTTCTGCAAACCATTCATTTGCAATGGACCTGGTAGTGGAGAAACGGTCCCTTAAGGCCAATAATCTTAGGCGGCGATCTTCATGGTCTGTTGTTCTACGGCGGCGTCCAGTGCCCCTTGCTCTTTGCGTACGGCCTTCTCGAAGCCATGCCTGACAACACCTAACCACAGAGTCTACACTTCTTTGCACTCTAACTGCAATTGCCCGAAAAGAAGGTCCAGCTTCCCGAAGTCCCACTATACGGCCCCTATCAAATTCACTAAGTTGACGAAATCGTACAGGTCTCCGTACTCTAGGCATCGTAACCGATCGTAAAAGATGTCAAGAACCAAAATCCGCCAACGTTGATTCTTTACTGCGGCTGAAATATTCATTTTTAGAGCGTTAGTGAATTAAAAAAAAGCAGTATAAAAACCGGAATGTCCAACTGATAAGGCTGAAATTTTTTTCACTTGTTATTTACAGTAAGATAAATACATTCACCAACTTTTATTTAAATAAAACCATTTAATCTGGGTGTTCGGATTTATATGTCACTTAGTATATCTTTTAAAGACGCGTGCAACATGGTAGTACCATGAAACTATAATAGTTTCAGTCTATCTACTGAAGTTGCAATCAGACGTGAATATGAATTTTTTTTATTTCACTAGTGTCACACAAATTATAATTTTAATTAGCTAGAGACGACATTACTATGGCAGTTACATTGCGGTCCTTGATGAGATATGCACGGCAGGTTTTGATATCGATCATCATCAGTAGTATGCCAATGTAACACTATCTCAATCATATATACAGGGTGACTGCGAAGTTGAGTCATTTATTTTAACAGTGAGTAGATCTGATCAAAAGAAATGTTTTTTTCCTTTACCATTTTCCTGGTAAAATTAAAGTAACAAAGTTATAGCCCTTTGGAAGTTTGAGTACCGCCCTGTCTCAATAACAATATTATGTGGTCGTGTTTGGCGACAATGGATATAATCCGCCGTATCGGTTCATCGCATCGGAAACAAAAAAGCGAAAGAATTTGGAACGATGTTTTTACAGGTATCTCATTCATTTGTATACAGTTAGTGTCAGTGAATGGTGGTATGTGTTGCGTGGCTCAAACGAAATAAAAAATGGCACATGTTTATGCGGATCGGTTTCCCAATCGAGTGCAACCAACCCCTCGTGCCTTTGTTAATGTAGTACAACGGGCTTGTGAATCAGGTGACTTAAGACCTCACAGGGGACCTCACGATCAAATACAGGTCCGCACTGAAATACTTGTCGGGAGGATACTTTATAAAACAAGGTAAACATTTTTTTTTATTTTTTTTTTTATTTTTACACACATATTTTGGTTTATCTTCCTTCTACAATCATTATCTGAAAATTAATGACTCAACTTCAAAGTCACCCTGTATATCTGTCTGAATAGTACTAATGGTTGTAGAAAGATACCCTTCTGATCTTCACAGTCTTTTTTTAAATAACTCGCATATCAATCTACTAAGCTATTTTGCCAGGGACACAGCTGGCTCGGGGTGATACAGCCCACCGTAGGCAGTACCGCAGTACCTAGTAGAGCGATGCCTCACTAAGATTTATTTTTAGCAGTACCAGGTGTAGTGTCAGATCAGCCTAGATCTCATATTCATTTTCAAGGCAATGATAATACTCGTACATACGATTTGTTTCGGGGTGGTATCGAGTCGCAGGCAGTACCCTGTACGCCAATGTAACGCCAAGATCTGTTTAAATAGTTGTTAAAGTCGACAAGGACGTTCAGTGTCCGAGTTGCAACGGCTGCCGACTTGATGTTGTAGTGAAAGTTGCACATTCGAGATGAATGCCTGCAGGTAGTACCTCGACCGCCGGCTGATGCCGCCAACAAAGCGTGAAGGAAGATTGATTAGTCTCGTTTCGATTAGCAGAACATTAATTCGCAAACGAGATATTTCCTCTCATTGTTAATATACACGTTCAAATTGCAATTTTTGGTACTACTTGAGGGCGCTGCCGATAGGGCCACCAATGCTTGAGCGGAGAATGATTGGACTTGTCTGAATCAGATGAATATTAATTCGCAAGCGTGATAATTCCTGTAGTTGTCCATATGAATATTCAACTATCAGTCTTTGGAATTACTTGAAGAGCTGCTAATTGGGCTAACAAAGTCGAAGCTAAAGTTATTAGGACTTGTATGAACCAGAAAAACATTAATTCGCAGGCGTTTGATTTTCTGTCGTAATTAATATTCAGTTGGAGACTTCTAGTACTATTTGAAGACGGTACTGAGACTGCTAGTACTACTTGAGGATGGTACTGATTAGGCAAAAAGTGTAAGCGCATATTGATTGGACTTGTTCGAACTAAATAAACATTAATTCACAAGCGTGATATTTCCTGTGACTGAATTGGAGACTTTTGGTACTACTTGACGAAAGTGCTGATTGCACCGAACAAGCGTGAGCAAATACTGATTGGACTTGTTTGAACCAGCTGAATATTAAAACGTAGGCGTGATATTTTCTGCGATCGCCATTATTCATATTCAATTGAAGTCCTTTGGTACTACTTGATGACGGTGAACTTGTTTGAACCAGGTAAACATTAATTTGCAAGCGTGATGTTTCTGGTATTTGAGGACGTTAGTATCTTTCTGCTCCGCTTTTAATTACATGTTCGTTTTCTGTATTTTTATGATCAGTGGGAGTAGCACCTAGGCCATTTAGGCCCTCCGGTTTTGCAGAACATTTTGTATCCCTAATTATTTCCTTCAGGCTAGGTTTTAGATTGAGGTAGGAATAAGTTGAATGACATGGTTGAGTGTGTTTGGCCATTGTTCAGACTCCGTCATTTGTCACTATACTCATGGATTTGTAACAATATGAAATGAATCGGATTCAATTCATTGAGCTAAGTAAACGTGAGCGAAGATTGATTGCACTTGTTTGGATCTGAAGAGCATGAAAACCCTATGAGAAGGTTACTCTACTGAATCTACCCATTTCTTTAGAGTTGATACTGACATGATTCTGAGTCAAACACTATATTCGGCATATACCTACATGTGACTGGTTTGAGTCAAAGGAAGAAATATAAAAAAGCTGTACTTACTATGACTAAAGTGTTGTGATATGAGCATCTGCAGAGGTACTCCATCTTCTTGAAGCCGGGTTTTGGCATCTATTCCTAGTAACTGGTTTTTCGCATATTGTGTTAGCCTAAAGTACTGTTTATATAGTCCCATCGTATTTTACCCAGGGTGGGTAACCTGAAACAATAGAAAAATAGATGAAATTGGAGAAAAAACAGACCAGGAAAAAAATAGCAGAAGCTCATCTCTCAACACAGGTTACAGTGTGCCTCGAAAATAAAAGCTAAAATAAAAGTTTCTGTCATGTTTGCCAGTTGGCGAGGAGCATTGTCAAAAATGAATGTCTACCTGACGTTCTCTGTCTATCTACCACCTGACCAGGTACCGTTCAAATCTTGTGTAGAATTTGGATAAGGTTACTGGGATGCCAACGATGAAATTTGACGGTTCTGTGGAGACGTCGTGGTATAAACAAATAATTTTAGGACATCCAGAGATTTGTTTTTCTTCTTGTCTGATCATGCTGATTGTCTGGTTTCTGGGTTACCAGACCTGACAGACTCACAAACTGACACTGTGACTCAAGAGCTAAGGTCCCACGGACCGCTCTGACAATCAACGATGACTTGACTGATCATGCTGATCTGAGCAGCCAAGAAATCATTTTGGATCAAACATTTTTAATTTGGGCATGTTCCATAATCATACTGTCATAGTGTCATAGTGCCATATGTGAGACGGTAGAAGAAAAAAAAATTAATGAAGAAACTTAAGAGCGAGTTAACAATAATGATATTAATAATAAAAGACCTGGCGGATATTCAGCCTACTAGCTGCTTTACGATAGCAACCAGAGCAAAAATACAAAGCAGAAATGTTTGTTATCAAAATACAATAAAATACTTAAACCTCTGAAATAGTATAAGACTAGGTCAACAAATCAAGAAATAGTTAAGTAGCCGAAGTACTGGGCACTAAACAATGCAGGAACATCTAATTAAATTGTTCCATATCAGGGACACATCCGAAAAGATTGAAACAATCAATATAGAGACTGTAAATGAAGTCCTTAATTTTATTTCTGCAAAATTGTAATGATGGAGTCTTGAGACTAACAAGCAGACTGTTGTATAGTGAGGGTGCCATGTAGGAGACAGATTTTCCCATAGTTGGCACTAGGATCTTCAATCTCTTTCTAGCGCCTAATAAAATATAATCACTATTTGGAGGTGTGCAATTAAAATAGGTATACATAATAGTAGTTTACAAGTTTAGCTTCAATGTCGCGTACAAGGCTCTAGCATAATTGCATGTGTTGTCATATTGGTCTATAACTTGTAACGCTTCCTTTCCGCAAAAAGTCCAGAAAAGATGGAATGCAATGAAGATTCCAACTTTTCTGCACAATCACAGAAAGGGGGTTACCATTAGCTTCCGGTAGCTCAGTCGGTGGCATGAAGACATCTACAGGCGTGTAGCTGTGTGTCGACCATGGCATGGCTAGAGGATAGAAGAACAAACAGAACACAGAAATTTAACAGATTTTATTTATCAAAAAAAGCATTTGCATTACATTACAATTTTACAGTTTTAAATCACAAAATAAGTTTTACATCTTTGGCGCTGCTATAAAACTATCAACTTACCTTTCGCTGGTCCATTTTGACTGGACTGAAGCGAGGATGGCCAGGTGCTTGAAGTGGAGGTCCCAGTTATGAGGGGTGACCTCACATATAGTGGCTTCATAACCAGTTGTAGGCGAAGTTGAACTTAAAGGCGATGGCGCTGCCAAGGCACATGCATGGGTGAAGTGATAGGCCAAGCAACGCAAAGTCAAAGACTAAGGCAAAGGGAAAGGGAAAGAGAAAGAGAAAGAGAAAGGGAAAGGGGATGGCCCCAATCATTTTGTCCTATACGGACACACATTCTACAAAATTCTAGCACATGGTGCTATATGACCTTGTGCTACAGAGAAGAAAATTCTTAGCTCTTGTTCGATCGGCGGCTCAAGTGAAAAGGAAGCGCGAGGAAGATCGCAGATCAGGAACTCCGCATCAAGCGCCCTCCAAGCGGAAATTTTTCCTAGTAAAAAAGCTAGAGATGGGATTAATGAAATGATAATCGAGAAGTGATTTAATAAATACGATCGGACGGTGAAACCGTTACAAACTTCATTAACAAATAAATATTACTATTACTACAATTACTATTAAACTTTTCAAAGTAGATTTATAAATTCGCGTTTGCTCTTCTACTGTCTCATAGATGGCGCTGGTAGTCTCCAAATCCCTCTTTTGATGCAAGAATAGAAGTTGGCTGTCTTCAGCTGGAATACGTTAATTGATTAACTAAGAATACCTCGAATGTTCCTGCATTGAGTCAATTTTTAATACTATTTTTCCGCTACTATTCGGTTCCTCATAGTAGCACCAAAAATTCGAAAAGTTTTTTGCATTACGTTTGGATCTGGGTCGGGATGTCTTTTTAAGACTAGAAATAACACAAGGCGGCATTACCTATGATGCACTTATAACATTTCTTTCCCAAAGGTTTCTCGAAATCTATCTAGGCGACATTTAAATGGTGACAATAATATAGATAGAGATAACAAAAACAAAATTTGTTATAAAGATGTTGAAATCTAGGTAGGTGTATCCATCATAATTCTCCTAACTATTCCTAACGACGTAATAAGTAGTACTTCTAAGCACCGTCTGTGATATACAATTAGCTAATTGCGATGATCCTTGAAAATTTCGAAGGAGAAAACAGCAATAGCGGACGACAAGGCAAGATTAGAAACCACGAATCGAATAATACCTTTAGCGTGAGGCAAATCAAGTGAGCTTCACCTACATACAGGATGCGTGAGAAAAGAAAACGGACATATGATTGGTTAAAAGAAAAGTTCAACTTAATAAAGGGAAGTTGGTGATAGCTGTCAAGAAATTATTAGAAAACGAAGATTGGACTAGAATGAAAGTAGAGAAATAGCCCAAGTTGGCTGAGTCATCATCATTAAGGCTTTTTTCTATTCTTTGGTTTGTATGCAGCTCACTTCTTGCTCCAGAGTCGGCTTCACAAGTTTTTATACTTTTCTGCTGAAAACTAGATGCTAACCTAACTCCCTTGCAATGAAAAAAATCTCGATGGATCGGATTGATCGAACATCTCCACAATTTACATACAAGATCTCTGACCACAACATCGAAGCAGTTTCCAGCCACACTGATCTGGGCGTTGTAGTCAATGATCGTCTTTCCTGGTCAGAGCATATTCACCACGTTACATCAAAAGCCAAGAAACTTCTATACATGCTGGAGAGGTCTTTCAAAGGATCCGATGTCAACACTTGCGCTTACATTTACAAGGCATTCGTGAGGCCAATTCTTGAATTCGCTGGCCCGGTATGGGACACTGTGCTTCTGCGCGATAGAAATCTCGTCAAATCAGTACAGCGTCGGGCTACTCGTATCCCTTTTGGAACACGAAGACCAAGCTATGAAGATCGCCTTGAATTATTCAACCTGACCTCATTCTCTGAGCGAAGACTTCGTGGCGATCTTATAGTTACCTTCAGGATACTTCATGGTTTGATGGGCACCAACCTCATGCATCTATACCGTCTGTCGCGCAGCAATCTACGCGGACACAGCTTCAAACTGCATAAGGAGCCATTTAAAACAACAGTCCGACAGTCGTTTCTTCCCAACCGCATATTCAACACCTGGAATAGTTTACCTGAAAGTGTGGTTGGTGCTACTTCAATTAATAGCTTCAAAGTGCAGTATGATAGCTGGAGGAGTGTACAAACTTTATAGCTATGAACTGTCTTTTTTTATTTTTTTCTATTTGATATATTTGTGTTACGTGTCCGTACACTATATTAACTGCATGAGCTTATAGTACTGTGTACTCTGCTCATCTCACTTATCATAATAATAATAATAATTTTTGCAATCAATAATTATGTTCATTAGCAATGAGCGGAAATATAGAGCGCGTTCAGCCAGTAGCAGTAGCCTTGAGATAGCTTTGTCAATTTGACAGCAGTTTTCACTTCTGTGTGTGTGTGTCAAAATATTGGCATTGGAAACTGAAGTCCATTTGCCACAAAATGTTGTCAGTGGATTTATATTATCTGATCATTGTGAGAGACCGTAAGGAAAAAAGAAAAGGGGTGGATATAACTGAATGGTTACGAATTCCAGACAAGGTTTATTTTATATAGTAATATTTGCCTTTTTAAGGAATTGAATTAGCGCTAAATAAATTTTTATATCCGGAAAGGATAAAATGGTAGTCAGACTTAAAGGTAGTCGGAAGCCAAGTTTAATCATCTGAGCGATTAATTGGTTGGAGATATTGGTGTAAAGATTACAAGCAAAAAATATGTGATTTAGATCGGCTATAGAAGATTCATCACAAGCACAATTTGGGGACTCTATTACACCTATTCGATGAAGATGAGCAGGAAAGCAACCATGACCCAATCTCAATCTCGTTATAATTGTGGAGAATCTTCTATTCATATAGAAGAGATCTATGTGGGGAATTATATTGGGAAGGGTCGGGTGAATAAGAGCATAATGATTCTGAGAGTTTACTACAAAGTTGGACCAGATCAAATCCCATCTTTTCTTGATGTTACCTCTGATCTCTATGAATAAATCAGAAAAAAGTGGCACATGGGTAATCGTACTAGAGTGAATTGCATTTTTTGCAGCTTTATCAACCATCTCGTTACCTCTGATGCCTGCATGCCCTTTTACCCAAACAAAATTTATCTTTGCTCTTTCGGCTTGATAAGCTTCTGCTGTAAATATGGAGCACAGGTCAGGAATCCTGTATCCCTTGCAATGATCTTTTTGTGGGACGTAGAACGCGCACCCAGTACCCATCTCACTTTTGGAGCCGTCGGTATAGACGACAGTGTGGCAATTGAGATCTTCCAATACGGCAGGTAGAACAGACCTGTTATAATAACAGTTTTCGGTATATGTAGGGACTGTGATGGTCGTTTCATTAAGGAAAACTTCATAAGGGCCAACATATAACGGGTAATTATCCATAGGATGAATTAAATTAGCGAGATGACTGGTCTCTACGAAAGCTTCAGCTAGCAGTGGTGAGGATTTTTTTCTCCAGTACTTGTTAGTCAAGTATGTAGTTACTAATTGTGATATCTTATTAAGCAAGTATTTGTTATAGGTTCTGTATTTGACAACAGCCTTCTCTGCAAAGTACCTTCTTCGTAATGGAAGAGGAGGTTCCCTTGCTTCAGCTAAGATTGCTGGACATGGTGTTGATTTCATGACTCCCATGCAAATTCTCAAGGCCTGATATTGTATTCGGTCAATTTTAGTTAGGTGAGACTTAGCCGCGGAACCGTACAGCACACAACCATAATCCAATACGGACCTTACGTAAGACTGGTAAAAAATAAGCCCTATTTTAGGATCTGATCCCCACTTTTTCTTTGTGGTGCACTTAAGTATGTTAATCTATTTTTTCGCTTTTGTTTTTAAGTACTGAATATGCTTACCCCAAGTGAGCTTACAATCCATCACTACTCCTAGATATTTATATTGCTGAACCACGGGTATACTAAGGCCACTGATATCATATAGGCTGGGAAGTGTTACTCCGTGTCTTGTGAAACACATCATCGCAGACTTCTCTACAGCCAATTGGAGATTTACCTCTAGCAACCAATTTTTTACTATCTCTACCACGAGTTCAAACTTTTGGAGGCAGTACTGGTATGAATTGTGAGCAATATAAACATATATATCGTCGGCGTATTGAATGACTTGAACTTCCTTGTCGAAAATGCCATGGAAGTCAGTTGTATATATATTAAATAATATAGGACTAAGAATTGAACCCTGAGGAAGGCCGTTGTATATCGTTCTGGGGCCGAATAACTCATTTCTATGATTTCTTATTTACATTTTTCTATTTATATACAACTGGATTACGCTAGCTGAGGATTTTTTAGATAGACCGTTTTGTGTTAACTTTTGCATAAATATTCTCAACTCTACCGAGTCATATGCTCCCTTCAAATCCAAAAACCAGCACAAAAGGTAGTGGTTTCTGGAGAAACATAACTGGACATCCAACACTAGTTGACTTATCGCTTCTAATGTTCCGAGACCTCTTCTAAAACCGTACTGGGAGTCTGGGAATAGTTTGTTGCTTTCGATGAAAAATTCTAGTCTGAGTTTTCACTTAGATTTAATGGTTTGATTATTAAATATTGACTCGTTCTTACACAATCTCGACATCCCAGGGATCAGTGAGCGGTCGAAACGGCCATATCTGGATATACAAACTTCGACACGGTTTGGATGGGACGCCAAAGTCAGGCGGGTCTGTCTGGCAGGCTTAACGCGCAGCGGCATCGTGGAGGACACCACCGAATATGAGGCGGTGAATTTTTGAGAAACCTAGACTAGGGGATTAGGACCACTGGTCTTCTGGGAGGTGTCAACCAATTCATAGTGTTGACACCAACAATGAAATCATAGTCTACAAAGTAGGTTAGTTGGTGAGGTCAGCGGGTATAGTCACACTTTGTATCAAGAACAACAAAGGCTGTTACTTCTGAAAAGGACAGTATCAACTTTAAGGACAACCCCGCCTATCTATTAAAAACATAAACCTATCGGCAATTGGTTAAACGCAGTGTCAACATGTTTGGAAACATTGTAAATCGGTCACGTTTCCAGAACTGTTGTCATTACTTGACTCCATTACCAACATATTAGTGTTCCAATTAAGAAAAACTAGGTATTAACCGACACAGTTATGTTTATCGCCGACCTAGCAAAGGCGTTACAGGCCGTGTTAACTTTACCCTTGTTCGATCATAATTTGTCGCCAAATATTCCATTAACATGTGGTTTATTTCAACAACGACGAACTTTTCCATCGATCAAAGTGACCAAGGTGAAATGGAAAGAGCCTTCTTCATGTAAGTATTATGTACATAAGTAAAAAAACATTAACATAAACACACCTTACGTTGCAAAATTATAAACAGAATAATTGTGTATAGATAACAGATAAATAACAAGGAAAGTTTGCATGTGTCATTAAATAATTGCTGTACGTTGGAGCTTTGTAATTGATGGTTGATTTCTTGGGATTGTTTCTGATAAGAATAATGAAGAAAACATTGATTGCTTCAAGTATCAAAAACGGACGTTTTTCAAACATTAACATATTCCCTCTGCCAATGTTTTTTCGGCACAAACCATTTTTTAAAATGACAAAGTTAATCAAATTATTTGCATAAAACAAGTATACAATTAATTTTGCAAAGACATACAATCAATTTGAGTGGGTTATCCCCTCTTGTGATGAAATTTTGACAAAAGAATTAATGGACTGCTTCAATCTCAATCTTCCTTGAACCACAAAAGTAGTACATTACATACCCAGGTTGAGAGATAAACTACTATTCGTCGATAACTTTCAAATATCCATAGGGACAAGGCATATAATGTACGGGATTAATAGCTGCCTCCTTCAACGAGGTATGTTGAGAATTTTCCATTACTAGCATATAGTGCTTTTCAGAAAGGTCCATGCTTACATTTTGAATGGATCAAGTTAGAGCTCTAAAATTCAGGATGATGAAATCGACGCAACAATATTTGAACCAGAAAATAACAGTTCTAATCTTCAAGTTGGCGGCTGGGCGTCCAGCTTTCCCGAAGCGTCAAGCTGACGTCAACAAATCACGATCAGACACTATATTTTGTATATTTTGTGGCTTTTTAAATTCTTGGGTATAATGACATCTGTTATCAAAATATTGCCATAAAACGAGTAACGCAGGTTCATCTATGATTACTTATTCACACGTAATGTATAATAAATACTACATAATGAATTGTCCGCATAAAATTTTTGTCATCGATAATAACAACGAAATTAACAAATTAAGCGTTAATGTATTCTGCGTATAATTTGTCAAAAAATTACCGTGTTTTCAGTGCGCACTTGCGTTATTAAATTAATGATGCCTATTAGAACTGGACATCTACGTAGACACTGCGAATTTGGTGAAATAGGTGAAATTTAAGCAATTAGCCATGATATTATAATTAATTTGAGTAGCGTTTTGACAAATGGAAGCTAATTTAGTCAGAACTACGCTTTTCTTATTTGATATGTACCATGTCTTAGACAGGGAAAGCTTGTACGCATTATGGAGCTATACGGTACTGACATACGGACTTTCTTGGTGCCTCGTATAAGTAAAAGTGTCATTCTTAAATTTGAGAGGTGCCTTAAGAAGATATATAAAAAACATGAGCAGTTCGTCTGCTGCTTACAACTTGATAGGCTTTGAGGTACACAACATCTTAAAAACACCGAGGAAGACAGATCGATCAAGCCGACTTTGTCTAAACTTGCGATGTCAAATCCAGTCTTCAAAATTCAAACGTCATGTGTACTAAGTGACATATAAATCCGAACATCCAGTTTAAATGGTTTTATTTTAATAAAATTTTGTATAAGTCTTAATGAAGCATAATAAGTAAATGATAAAAATTTCAAAATGATTGCACTGCTTTAAAGCCCTTTGACCTTTAATAATGTGTGGATGCACCCTGATGTGCTACGCATTCTCCAACGCGCCTAGGCATGCTTCTGATCAGGTGGTCAATGTACTCCTGTGGTATCTCATTCCAGGCAACCACCAACTCCTCTCGAAGTGCTTCTAGAGTCTGAGGAGGACGTTGCAAATTGAGCAATCTCCTACCCATCATATCCCACACATGCTCAATTTGGGATAAGTCGGGATATCTTGGTGGCCATGGTAACAATGTGACATCATTATGTTGAAAGAAGTCTATTGTGACTCTTGCAACATGTGGTCGGGCATTATCTTGTTGGAAAGTTGGATCTGCCAGGGTGTCAAGATAGGGTAAAAGATGGGGTTCTAGAACTTCGTGGATATAACGCTGCGCGTTCATGTTACCTCTGATGAAGATTAAAGGTGACCTGGAACCATAAGCTATAGCACCCCAAACCATAACTACAACAGTGTGATGAACATGTATTTCAACAAAAAACTGTGGATTCCTCCTTTCACCACGTCGCCTTCTAACCCTGGCACGACCATCGTGCATGCCTAAACAAAATCGAGACTCGTCACTAAAGACAATACTGTTCCATTTCTGATCCCAGAGTGACCGTTGTCTGCACCACTCAAGGCGATTACGTCGGTGTTCTCGAGTTAAAGGGAGGACCCAGTGTGGCCGGTATGAAAACAAGCCAAAACTTCTCATTCGTCGGTAAACACTTCGCATGCCAATAGGTCCTCCGTGTTCTACAAACCATTCATTTGCAATGGACCTGGTAGTGGAGAAACGGTCCCTTAAGGCCAATAATCTTAGGCGGCGATCTTCACGGTCTCTTGTTCTACGGCGGCGTCCAGTGCCCCTTGCTCTTTGCGTACGGCCTTCTCGAAGCCATGCCAGACAACACCTAACCACAGTGTCTACACTTCTTTGCACTCTAACTGCAATTGCCCGAAAAGAAAGTCCAGCTTCCCGAAGTCCCACTATACGGCCCCTATCAAACTCACTAAGTTGACGAAATCGTACAGGTCTCCGTACTCTAGGCATCGTAACCGATCGTAAAGGATGTCAAGAACCAAAATCCGCCAACGTTGATTCTTTACTGCGGCTGAAATATTTATTTTTAGAGCGTTAGTGAATTAAAAAAAAGCAGTATAAAAACCGGAATGTCCAACTGATAAGGCTGAAAATTTTTTCACTTGTTATTTACAGTAAGATAAATACATTCACCAACTTTTATTAAAATAAAACCATTTAAACTGGGTGTTCGGATTTATATGTCACTTAGTATACATCAAATCCCAAAATAACGAATAAGTACTTTGAATATATACAGAAGCGATCTTTCTATTTTTTACTATTTAAATTAGGCTTAGGGAAATGACGCAGCGTAACGGTAGTCGGTCTTCCTGGACGCTGGCTAAGCACATTGAAAGGAACTTCTCCTCCACTTTTGTGCCAGGATGGAACGATTGCAATCGACTCAAATGCCAAGGCGGAATTGCTTGCCAACTTCACTGTGGACGTCCTGTCGTTTGGCCTTCCATCCTAACCGTTCCGGACTTCATGTATCCTTAAAGTACCGAGATTGTGGAACATTCTGCCCGACGATGCTTTTTCCAGTTCTATTAACCTTAGGCAGTTCAAAAATCAGACGAACACAGTTTTCTTAAGCTCCTCATAGCAGCCGCGGTGCCCTGCCATTTTGGCTTCTGCCTATCCAGCTGTTTCGATATAAAAAAGTCTATGCATATAAGCCAAAGCGAACACACATAACATAATTTATATACGATAAAGGTTTCGAATTGAATTGAATTCCATTAAAGTGTCAAGCTTATTGAGCTTGACACATGGACCTTAACAGAGAAAGTCTGTCCACCACAGTCGGACGATCGAATGTGTGCCAGGGCCTGCGATTATCATCGCCATGAAAACAGTAGAAAGTAAAAGGTCTATTGCTGATTACCTAGGTCGCAGTTAGTTGCAAAAAGCGAAAATGTCAAGAGCACAATAATGATGCACTTTGTTGTTGGACAAAGTATGCATGGTCTATTTGCGAATATAATTGACCGAAGAGGACGCGTCTAGAAGAAAGTTACGTGCTCATCGCGTGGTTAATGTTGTGGAGAAATATTGGAGTTTTTATAAGTGAATTAAGGACATGCACGTTTGAATTGATATTTGGTTAACCGATTCATCTTATACAGCGATTTTCAAAAAGTCCTTTTATTTTTTGAACGGGTCAAGTTAGTGAGCTGAAAGTGTTAGTGTTGATGAAATTAGTGCATGGATATTGTATTTTACCGTCAAAGCGGCGGATGAAACACTCTAAATGGAGAAACTGGAACATTTTTCAAATGAAATGGGAGGACATTTTTTATACTGATGCTGCCTCGTTGTTAGAAATACCGTGGCACTGCATAGGAGACGCCTCTTCTGGTTGATTGTATCAGAATCTCGACCCCATAGGTACAATGGAGCGGTGGTTCTGACCAGTTATAGATGTGAGAAGTTAGACAGCGCTAAGATGGTCCAAAAGTAAATAGTTTTTGTCTAAATGGCTTTATAGTTTACAACTTTAAGTGCTTCATATCGACCACAATCACCACAATCGTACTAATTTTTATAATCTAATCTAAAACGTTTTTAAATTGGGTAATTAACAGATTAAATGGCGATCAGTTTTTCTAAGTTAAGCCAAAATTTGTAGCCAGTAAGTAAGTAAGTTTCATTAAATTGAATATTTAAAACACACCTGACAACAGCGCGTCGGTCATCATCACTCTTATCGAACCGGCAATCGATCGCAAACGGTAACAGTGGTTAGCATGTTGTTTTGTTTTTGTTCACGTACGTTGTCGCGAAAAAAAATTTTAATGAGGCTGAAATAATAAATGGACAACGTCAAGGACCTACAGCAGAGTTCCCCAAACTTTTTTGTGTCGTAGACTCCTTGCCATGTTTTTCCGTGTTGGGTAGACCCCCTACTCACCTGATATTGATTTCCTGTAAATTTATAACTTTAGTGAAGTTTAGTGTTAAAAACTTAAAGTAAAAACACATGTTAATTTATACATTTATTTATTATTGAATTTAAATTAAAACTACTCAAAAAAAATTTTTTTATCTGTTATGTAAAATATACTTAACATTAAATAAACAGGTGTCTGACCAATAAGTGCCCGCATTGGGAATAAATGCCCGCACTGAAAAAAAAATAAGAGGGATCAAATAAAAAAAAGTGAAAAATAATAAAAAAAAAGTTTTTTACTTAAAATAGTACAATAAGCGAGTTCGTTTATTAATTATAACATAAACGTATGTTCTACAATAATTTCGCTGTTAGTTTGATTAAATTCCGCTTCTTATACGTTTAAGTTATCTAAAAATAGGCAAAAAATTAACGAATTTTAGTGTGTGCTTATCCTTGAATTTTCAGAATAATTAAAAAAAAATATTTTCTATAAAGGGGGGTTCTTTAAAAAAACAATGCGGGCACCTATTCCCAATGCGGGCATTTATTGGTCAGGCACCAATAAACATAAAATAAACTATAAATAAAATAACATAAGCAATAAGTCAATATTTTTAGTGAGAAGGATGAACCTGATGCTTTAATAATAAATAATCTTAAATCTCCTCGGCTAATGATGTCCAGTCTGTTTCTTTTTTTCGTTAGGAGATTGGTAACAGCGCTGAACCCCCTTTCCACTAGGTATGACGATGGACAGGAAATTAAAAATTTCCTCGCTATATTCCATAATACGGGTATGTTGTTTTGCAGCCAGAATTGCTGATATCCTTTTTTAAACTGAACCTTAAGTTCTTTTTTTGTACTTAGTTCAGACAGTTCCTATTGTATTATGACATTCGTTTCTTCTATGTCACCATACGGATTAATTATCCACGGTGGTATTACCATAGTCAAAATATCCTCAAACCTAGATTCAAAATCTGAATAGAGGGCATTTAAATGTTGAACGTAAGTTGAAACGTCGTCTTCGTGGCAGCTTGTCTGTGACAAATTGGGGAACTGAACAATATTTTGCTTCATTAGTTTAACTCTGGCAAGAAACGCTGATAAGATGGACTTTGTTTTAATCAAATTTAAACTGTTGCCTTGTAATTGCAAATTGACAATATTAAATTTTGTAAACAAATCTGTTAAATAGGCGATGTCTGTTTTCCTCTTCATTAAATTTTCATTTAAAATTTTATCTTTAGTATCCAGAAATTCTAAAATAGTCTCAAAAGGTGCAAAAAATCTTGTCAAACACAAGCCTTTCGACAGCCAGCGTACTTCAGTGTGAAGGAGTAATTGATGAAAGTGTTCGTCATTTTCTTCACACAACTGCGCAAATAACCGCGTATTCAACGCGTTGCTTCGGATTCGGTTTACTGCATCAATGACTAAATGAAGTGATTAATGCAATCTAACACTCAAATTTTGAGCAACTACATGTTGTCGATGGATGACGCAATGTATTGCTAACACCCCTGACACATTTTGTTTTAAATAGCTTATAAATCCACGATAACGTCCAACCATGGCAGGTGCTCCATCTGTAGCTACTGATATTATATTTGATAAAGGAATTGCTTTTTCAACGAAGTAATCCTTCAAAACATGAAATATTGATTCACCTTTAGTGTCGGTTATCAAAGTTCTTGCGAAGAGCAGTTCTTCGTAGATTTCTTGATTCATAATAAAACGAACATATGCCAATAATAATGCTGCATTATCAGGTAAAGTTGACTCGTCCAGTTGTATAGAGAAATGGGTCGTTTGCAAATAATTACATAAGAAGCTTTCAATATCAGAACTCATTTCATCAATACGTCTTTCAACAGTATTGTTGCTTAAGGGAATTCTTTTAATGATATCAGATGCAGGTTTTGTGTAAAGCAGTTTTTAAAGCCTCTTCAACGGCTGGCAAAATTAACTTCTCTCCGATAGTATGCGGTTTTCCGGGTTTTGCTATAAGTAACGAGATATTGTAAGACGCCCGCAAACCATCATCATTTCTTTGTGACGTGGAAGCGAACATTCTGTCCAGTGTAGACCCCTTATGAAATTTATCTTTGAGTGTTTGAAAGTATTTCAAATCTTCCTCTGTTTTATCAGGGTGGCATCTTCTCAGATGATCTTGCAGTTTAGATGGTTTCATAGCGTCATTGCCCAAAACTTTGTTGCATAAAAGGCACATAGGCGACTGTTTGTCCGGCAATGATGGAATGAAGCCAAATTTTAAATAATCAACACGGTACTGTCTACATTTCTTTTTAGATTCGGACATGGCATCAGTCATCTGTGGGCAAAATTAAATTATTTAAATAAGACAGAAAATCCAGCAGTTGTATATCAAAAATATTTTTTGATTTTTCCGAAAACATTCCATAATTCGAACATCTTGCAATAATTAGCTCGAATTACGGAGATTGCATTGTAATTATATTACCGATTGCTAAAGCTTTCAAAAAGAAACTATTGAGGAGTACTCGTGTAATTTTGCATGATTGAATATTTAACTACTAATAACTAAAGTCATGATTGGCGTAATTTATCTATCTTTGCTAACTACGAGTACAAAACTAAAATTTAATAAAAAATAATGTACTTACTTTTCTCCAGCACTCTCAAACAAAATAACACTGACTCACTATAATTTGTGTGATATACTATCTGTTTATATTTTTTAAAATATTTTCTTAGCGCTTTAATTTTAAACATTCAGGAAACGAATAAACGTATTTGTCCCACATTCGTATTTATAGAGTGACGAATTGAACAAGTCAGTGCAAGGTAGCGAAGCTCTGAGACTGCGACTCTTAGGTTTTTACAAGTTCAAAATGTATTGCGACCACAAAGCGAATACCAACGTCCTACAACTTATACAATTTTGTAAACATATATAATAAATTTTTTACTTCATAGGTACTTTTATAAATAATGTATATGTGTTGATATTATAAGATAGTATGATGTAAGTAAATAGGTACTATCAGTGTATGTGTTGAGATCCACTATCGTGGACCCCCATATTCAATTCATGGACCCCCAAATTTTTTTTCGCTGACGTAGACCCCTTGCAGGTTGTCATAGACCCCTAGGGGTCGATATAGACCACTTTGGGAATCAATGACCTAGTGTAAGAAGAAACTGGGTTCGTCGGAATGAAGCTTGTGTGGAAAGTGGAGGACGACATTTTGAACACCTTCTTTAAATACAAAAAAGTGCAGTGTGGGTTTTAAAAATATAAACAATATATGTATCAAAATTGTGTTTCCTATTTATAAGTGGATTTTTTTAATACGTTCAATAAACTTTCACTCAGCAGGTGAAGCGCTGAGTCAGTTAGTGGTATGTCAGTTTTTTTAATTATTTGCATTCACGAGTTCATTATCAAATAATTAAATAATACCTAAGAGAAAAAAATAACAAACTCCATCTTTATTTACACTGCGTTCCGTCGTAATTCGCGTCTGGCATTGCGGCGTTGTCAGATTTTATTTTACTTTAAAGTCGCTTTTCTCTTAAAAAATGCCGTTTTGACCACCATATTATATAAAATTTTTTGCTTCTTCGGACCCCCTCTATCACCGATTTAAATAATGACTATCATAACATTTACACCCTGTATAGGGTGCTATCATCAGCGAAGATCTGAACGCACAGGAAAGGACATTCTTGATATGTAAGAGAAACAAGGTTGAAACCAAGACCGATCCCTGAGGAACACCCGCATTGACATTGTGGGATGAAGAGTTACGACTGATATCTTGGGGCCGGAAGGGAAGCCGGCCACCCATCTGCAATGCTTTTCTGTGAGATCATAGATTGGAGGTTTGCATAAGGGGGTAGCAGGCTACAACTGATCGTACGCCTGGATTGCTGGTGTAGAAAACGA
Organism: Acanthoscelides obtectus; assembly: GCA_963669975.1. Lineage (NCBI taxonomy): Eukaryota > Metazoa > Arthropoda > Insecta > Coleoptera > Chrysomelidae > Acanthoscelides > Acanthoscelides obtectus. The sequence goes on along the minus strand of CAVLJG010000007.1, from coordinate 91,594,288 downwards.
TGCTGCCTATCATTAATGAATCTGTGATGTTCAAGGTACTCCAAGGTTGCGAAGTATCTCTCTTGGAAGTTGTAAGGGCCCCTCTTGAATCCTTTTCTTTGGGTTGGGTTTTCTGAGAAAATGCCGGATTTGTAAGATAGCTGGAAGAGTCGTGAAAGAACTCGAGCAAGTTCCGCTGCACATCTCTTCAGTACAACGACCCGAATCAAGTCCAGACCAGAAGCTTTGTTGATATCCACTGACAAGAGGTCATATGGACTTGTGCCTAAAGGTTACTTTCCGCGTAGTGTAGAGAATCCTTGGAATCGACGGTAGTGTGGTGTTAGGGGTTTGGTGACGTCCACATAGCAGTGGGCTGTAAAGATCATGGCAAGCTCATTGAGTTTTGATTTTTGAAAAAGGTTGACCTGATTGTTAGGTTATGCTTCTCTTAGCAGCTCTTTCAAAATGACATAGATATGGAGCTAGATACTGTAGACGTCTAGATATTTAAGGATTCCGACATTACCGCTAACCATCTCGTCTGCAGTTTTTGCAATCGTTTATCTGCCATCTAAACTGCCTGACCTTTATCCCATTTATCAAATTTCTCTCGATGACTAATGCAATTCTCAGCACCATGGGCGTCCACATTCATTCCCCCGAATTTCTTTACATTATGTAACTTTCATACGATAACAGGTGGATTGTCCATGATGTAACCTGCCCAGGCACAGGGAAATATGTTCATAACCTGCCGAAATGTTTGTCAAGGTTACACGACGTTATGTATCGCATGTCCCAAAATGAAATTGAGACTAACGAGATCTGAGACGTGAATGAAAGTATGAAAGTAGATGGAACAGATTATGTGTTCACAGACCAAACATAATTCTGAAATGATTTTATTTGAATGACGTTTGATAGATAGATATGTAAGTACTTATATACTAAGTGACATATAAATCCGAACACCCAGTTTAAATGGTTTTATTTTAATAAAATTTTGTATAAGTACTTAATGAAGCATAATAAGTAAATGATAAAAATTTCAAAATGATTGCACTGCTTTAAAGCCCTTTGACCTTTAATAATGTGTGGATGCACCCTGATGTGCTACGCATTCTCCAACGCACCTAGGCTTGCTTCTGATCAGGTGGTCAATGTCCTCCTGTGGTATCTCATTCCAGGCAACCACCAACTCCTCTCGAAGTGCTTCTAGAGTCTGAGGAGGACGTTGCAAATTGAGCAATCTCCTACCCATCATATCCCACACGTGCTCAATTGGGGATAAGTCGGGAGATCTTGGTGGCCATGGTAACAATGTGACATCATTGTGTTGAAAGAAGTCTATTGTGACTCTTGCAACATGTGGTCGGGCATTATCTTGTTGGAAAGTTGGATCTGCCAGGATGTCAAGATGGGGTAAAAGATGGGGTTCTAGAACTTCGTGGATATAACGCTGCGCGTTCATGTTACCTCTGATGAAGATTAAAGGTGACCTGGAACCATAAGCTATAGCACCCCAAACCATAACTTCAACAGTGTGATGAACATGTCTTTCAACAAAAAACTGTGGATTCCTCCTTTCACCACGTCGCCTTCTAACGCTGGCACGACCATCGTGCATGCCTAAACAAAATCGAGACTCGTCACTAAAGACAATACTGTTCCATTCCTGATCCCAGAGTGACCGTTGTCTGCACCACTCAAGGCGATTACGTCGGTGTTCTCGAGTTGAAGGGAGGACCCAGTGTGGCCGGTATGAAAACAATCCAAAACTTCTCATTCGTCGTATCTAGGCATCGTAACCGATCGTAAAGGATGTCAAGAACCAAAATCCGCCAACGTTGATTCTTTACTGCGGCTGAAATATTCATTTTTAGAGCGTTAGTGAATTAAAAAAAAGCAGTATAAAAACCGGAATGTCTAACTGATAAGGCTGAAAATTTTTTCACTTGTTATTTACAGTAAGATAAATACATTCAACAACTTTTATTAAAATAAAACCATTTAAACTGGGTGTTCGGATTTATATGTCACTTAGTATAGTTTCTATGGATATTTTAGTTTTCTTTAAACATTCCAAGATAGCGTCTGGTGTACCTTTGCCTACGTAGGGAAGCTACGTTCACGGGTATTTGGTGTTTATTATTGATTTACATATTAAATAAGGCTTGCGTTGTTTGCATATTATGGCTACACTCGAAGAATATGTGATCCAATTCTGCAATTTTTGCTGGAAGTTGCAGGTGAGTTTCTACCAGTCCAATTGTGTGTAAATGGGCTGTGGGAATAGACCACGACCGATTCTAACCAGGTTATGATTGCGCTATATCTCTTATATGTATGTTCCGGGGACTTAAGGCCGTATTCACCATTCCCTAACAGACAAATTATTTAACACATTGTTAAATCCATTTTTAGTATTCACCATCAACACATCATAGCAAACAGTCTGTTAAAGTCATGGACAAGTTAACAGCGAGATCTTGGACTGGTAAACTAGCTAGTAAACTAGCTGACTGTTTAATACTAAAAAGTCAAAAGTGTCATCCCGACTTTATTTTGCCTGGAGATTTCCTAGAAGTGATTTACAAAATACAGTCCACAAACAGCGAGTAAGGGCTTGTTTCGTCTAAATATCAAAATGGATAGCCTCAGTAGAATTGATATTATCGATCTATTAGAATCTTCGGAAACAGACACGAGGGACATTGTAAGAACTAGGAGGTTTCCCTTGATTGAACTAGATGATTTCTAGTTCAAAAGAAAATTTAGAATAAATAAAAATACATTTAGGCGACTGGAAACTGTATTGCAAAATGTTACAGAACCAATAAATGAAAGAAACCAGCCAATCTCAAAAGAAAACCAAATCTTGATATGGGGACTAAAACTTGAAACTATGCGTGAGGTTATTGTGGCAACTGCTGTGCTGCATAACATGTGCTTAGAACAGAATGACACTATCGATTTTTTGAGAACGGACCTGAAAAGGAACAAATTGAATAGATCCAAATCCGAATTGGATCTCAAAATACTGAAACAAGAGACTCAATAATTTCATCAATTTTTAGGTTGTCATAAAAAAAATAATGTAAAGATGTATGTCTTCAAAGTGTGTACCCGTTTAAAATAAAATTCTTATTGAAGTAATTTTTATGTATATCACATTCAATATGGATAACTTTGCCTATAAGTTATCATCGGCACTTGTACCTTCATGGGAACAGAAATAGTAATTCAATTTAGTGATAAATACTTCACATACTCTTATTTAATATAACTGAAAAGATTAAAACTTTTTCATCAAATGTAGTAGTTCAAGGAATAGATACCCCACTATCCGTTTCTAACAAATTCACCTGAAAAAAGAGAACAAGTTAATTTCTTTGTCCAAATCCTGTGAGAATAATGATACCTTGTCTTCAGATTTAGGTTTTTTTTTGCTTTTTGTTGTTGGCCAGTTCTGAGGCCAGTTGTTTGAATGGCAAGCTTCTCCCAACACTCATTTTTCTACTTGTTAATACCAAGTTAGTCGTTTTGTTTTCAATCATACTTCGATATTTTTCAACCAATGAAATTATTGTCTCTTGTCAAAACCATGGCAAAACTGACACTGTGAATGACAACCACATGACAACACACAGCAGCTATAAAGTGAGGTTAGATCTGATTCTCTCGTTTTTTGTCAAGAGTCACCAACTTAAAGAAATTTAAGATTTTTGTATGACAATCAGTTTGTTATCAGAAGCCGAAAAGTCCTGGTGAATACCACTATTGTTTAACAGACTGTTATATTTTGTACAACTGATAAGTAACAGTCTGGCAAACGCCGAATTGGTGAATACGACCGTTAATCTGGCACGCACACATCTCGTCAATAGCGGTAGCTGCTGGGAAAGAGCTAGGCTACTTGTCCCTAAGGTATCGAGATTGTAAAACAATTTACATGAGGATGCTTTTGCCAGTTATATGAGTACTAACCTGGAGCAGTTGGGAAATCGTATTAACAAAGTTTCTTCAAGCTCATCATAGCAGCCGCGGTGCCATGTAATTTAGGCTTCTGCTTCGGTATGAAAAGATCGAGATCATTACGAATAAATAATGGTTTAAAAAACTAAAAAACATGCTTTTATAGCTAACCGAACTAAAAAGTAGAAAATAATTTTTAATTAAAAGAGTTTATATTACACTGGTAGATGGTCGAATAATCAATCATAATTAATGACCTCAAAATAAAATTATAATAAAATTTATTAGTTATTAACAGAATAATTCAATTCATAGTAAAAAGCGTAGGGTGCATTTTACATAAGTTTCATAACCCTCCTCTCATAGATAGTTGTCAATAGAATGATTTTAACACTTAATATATATCATAATACATATAAATAATAAACTCATGCAAAAACATAATAGGATGATTTGAAACATACTGAGGCATTCCTTCAGAACGTAGCGTTGGTTATATCTTTGTTCGTGCAGGAGATCAGCTCCTTCTTCTAAAATTGTGTCAGACTTTTGAGATCTACTATCATCATATTATACGAGGGTGGTCCCAGAAGTACCCGACCCAACGAAGAAAACACAACAATTTTGTAAAAGATTGTATTTATTTTTCAACACAATCTCCTTTGAGCTTTATACGATTTTTCCAGCTATGTTCAATAAGTTCGATACCCTTTTTATAATAAGAACTGTCTTGCTCATCAAAATAGCCATTAACTGCCGACATCACTTTTTCGCCGTTGGAAAATCTCTGACCACTGAGCCATTTTTTCAAGTTTGGAAACAGAAAATAATCCTGCTGAATAGGGTGCATGAGGTAGCAATTCAAACTTTAATTCGTTAATTTTGGCCCTTTCAATAACAGATTTGTGAGCTGGTGCATTGTCTTGATGAAACAACACTTTCTTCTTAACCAAATGCGGCCGTTTTTGCTTGATTTCTTCGCTCAAACGTTGCAATTAGTTCGCATGGTACTCGCCGTTGATAGTTTTACCTTTTTCAAGATAGTCAATGGAAATTGTTCCTCGCGCATTCCAAAAAACCGACGCCATAACCTTGCCTGTAGATGAAACAGTCTTCGCCTTCTTTGGAACCGGTTGTCCCTTTTGAGTCCATTGTTTTGATTGTTCTTTTGTCTCCGGTGTGAAGTGATGGACCCATGTTTCATTCATGGTTATGAAACGACGTAAAAATTCTGCTTTGTTGCTGTGAAACTTCGCTAAACACTCAATTGAAACATCTTCACGAGACTGTTTTTGCTCGATTGTGAGCAATCGCGGCACCCATCTTGCACACAGCTTTCTCACGTCCAAGTTTTCAGATAATGTGCGATGAACCGCACTTTATGAAATGCCAACTATGTCTGCTAGCTTGCTTTGTGAATTTTCTTCACCATTTCTGGAGTCGTCACCTCATTCGGTCGACTACTGCGATGCTCGTCTTGGCAGCTCATACAGCCTCGTTTAAACTCTGCTACCCAATATTTTACTGTTGTAAACGAAGGAGCAGACTCACCCAGAGTAGAATCCAGTTCAGATTTTATATTGGTTGGGCTGAGGCCTTTGAAATAAAAGTATTGTACCACATAACTATTTTTTCACAAATTCCCAGAAAACGTTCAGTATTGATGGCTGCCAAACAAATACTAAACAACGTGGCGTCTTCAAACTTAACACATATGCTTTATAGGTAGCATACTTTCCAATACAATGATATTTTTCAAACAACTATCGCCAGGTCGAGTACTTCTGGGACCACCCTCGTATAGTTTCGCTTTGTATGAATAACAGAACCAAAAGATGTTTATTGCGAGCTGATTTATTAACAGGTAACCTGGTAGGCTTATTGTGTAAATGAGTATTCTACTAGTGACGATCTTGTGTACCGAAGTGAGAGAATTAATCTTTCTTATGTTGCCAGAATTTTGAATACGTCGAATGCGTAAAATATGTGTTTGCGAAAGGGCAGGTTCATATATGCAGCCACAGTATGCTAGACAAAATCAAACCTTCACATAATTTGATTTTGATAACATACTCCTGCTGAGATACAGTTGTCTTAATACATTATATTTCGCTTGACACAAGTAATAAACATGTTTTGCACATCTTAGATTGTGTCCAGCCTTAATCCAATTATTCTGTTTTCATTTGTTATTGGCCAAACTACATCATTTATAATAGCCGAAATTGAGCCATGTAGATAGGTCCTTTATTTGTTTAGCCAAAAATCCTGATTTTTGCTGTAAACTATGTGCTATGTCATATAAAGATTTTAAATCGTCATTCAGTCCAATCCTTGCAATAACTGGGTCTCATCGGCATAATGATGTAATTGCGCAAATTTAACAAATCCAGAAAATTCACTTGTATATTGAGCTAAAAAGGAGTGGACACAAGACCGAACCTTGTGGAACACCGAAAAGTTTATTTAAAAAGGAAGAGTGCTTATAATCTATGATACTATTTTGTGTGCGACTTTTTACGAATCTCTCAATAAGTAAAGGTATCGAAAGCTTTGTTGTAGTTGATTGATAGATACAAATGCTATTACCTTGACCAGTTGTCCTAATAATATCATCCGTAATTTTCATTAAAGCCGTGGAAGTACTATGATGAAGACGAACACCTGTCTGGAAGCTAGTAATAATATTATTTTAAATAGCATGGGTAAGTATTTGGTTAACTTTACGTGTAGTTTTTTTATCTGAGGTAGGGTTTATGCGCGAGTTCCAAGTGTCAGTATTGATAATTTGTTAAAATTATCTAAAAGACTTCAACGGATTGCCTCTAATGATAAGTATTAGTTGTAAAAAGACAAATGAAAATCAATGATTGATCAAATTGATCAGTTTTAATATTTGCGCATCAAAGCTACTTTAAAAACAAACAAAAATGAGATATAATGGGTGATTTTTTTGCTAATATCTTTTTGGCAACACTGTTTTTGACAGATGACGCGTGAATAGTGTCTTGTGTCATTGTCAAACTTGTTCAGTTTGGTCTATAATTCAACCATGAATCGACTTACGAACGAACAACGCTTGCAAATTATTAAATTTTACTATCAAAATTCATGCTCGGTTAAGAGAGTGCATCGAGCACTGCTTCCAATTTATGGGCAATTTGGTCGGCTTACTGAGGGAGCTATTCAGAAGCTTGTGACTAAATTTCGAACCCAGTTTACATTATTGGACATTAAACCACCGACGCGCAGACGTAAAGTGAGGACTGAAGAAAATATTGCGGCTGTATCCGCCAGTGTTAGTGATGACCGTGAAATGTCGATTCGCCGCCGTTCGCAGCAATTGGGCCTCTGTTACTCCACTTCGTGGAAAATTTTGCGACAGGATTTGGGTGTAAAACCTTATAAGATACAGCTGGTGCAAGAATTGAAGCCACCTCCCACAACGTTTCCAATTTGGTGAATGGGCGCTGGCAAAGTTGGAAGGAGATCCACATTTTTATCGAAAAATTGTGTTCAGCGACGAAGCTCATTTCTGGTTGAATGGGTATGTTAACAAGCAAAATTGCCGCATCTGGAGTGAAGACCAGCCAGAAGCAGTGCAAGAGCTACCAATGCATCCCGAAAAAATCACTGTTTGGTGTGGATTATGGGCCGGTGGCATCATCGGGCGTACTTCTTTAAAGACGACAATGGCCGGAACGTAACTGTGAATGGCGAGCGCTACCGTGCGATGATAACAAACTTTTTTTTGCCCAAAATGGAAGAGCTGGACTTGGCTGACATGTGGTTTCAACAAGACGGTGCCACATGCCACACCGCACACGAAACATTGGCCCTATTGAGAGGCGAGTTCGGTGAACAGTTTATCTCCCGTTTGGGGCCCGTCAACTGGCCGCCTAGATCGTGTGATTTAACGCCGTTGGACTATTTCTTGTGGGGCCATGTTAAGACTAATGTCTACAGGGATAAACCAGCAACGATTGACGCACTGGAAGCCAATATTGAAGCATTTATTCGTGAGATACCGGCCGATATGTTGGAGAGAGTGTGCCAAAATTGGACCTTGCGCATGGGCCATCTAAAGCGGAGCCGCGGCCAACATGAAATAATCTTTAAACATTAAATTATATCGACTGTTCTATCGACTCAAATAAAGATTTAATCGTTTTTTAAAATTTTTTGTGTTTTTTTTTGAAAATCAAATCCTATACCTCTTAAAAAATCACCCGTTATTTCACGGGGTGTTCTTTGCCACTGAATATATCTTGATGATCCGATATCATCTATCGAGGCGTAGACACGTTTAGCGTTTGATGAGTACATACCAGTTTCTCAGGCTTACAAAGTAGAATCCTTCAACACTATCTGCCACTTTATACATCCCTTAACCTGCACAGCTCCGAAAATCTTCAAAAATCCTTTTCACCACAATCAAGTACAGGAATATCCTTCACTTCACGTCGCACGGTCTAACATCAGGCCACGTTTTCCTGAATCGGACTTTAATCAAGAAATCGCGTGTTTTACAATAAGCAGTTTATTCAACTCTCGACTTCTAAATATTTATTAGAAATATGTGCAATTTTTCATGACATTGCAGTTCGTTGTGTTCGCCATTTGAGACTAGTTCGCGTATCGGGTAACATCAATTTTATGACAAAATAACATGCAGGTATTGTATAATTTCCTTTCTTCGCTTCGTTTGTTGAAATTATATTTGATCTGTCAATGTTTCTTCAACGGATATCATTTGTTGATAAACTCAATACGATCGAAATAGTTTTCTGTCGAAAATGGGGGAAATAAATTGACATAAATAACTTCGTAAAGGATTTTGTTCAGCACAAGTTAGACGCTTTGAGAAAAATAGTTACGAACATGTACAACAGAGAGATTGAATGGATCAAGTCAACAGGCCCATACAATTAGTCCATAGACATGCAGCGGAAGTACTGGAAGGTGGTTCATAGAGACCGCCAGTAAACCCAGGGAGCAGAATATCAGAAGCATTTCTCTATATTCAAGTTCTAAGAGCAAATTTACAGAAATAGCTCCTCCAACTCGATATTTTGTTATAATTACCTTTGTTGAGTGCCCCTTGCAAGCCTCAACGATAGCCGGCCAGTAACCCAAATAAAATTTGATGAGACAATTTTTTTTAATTACAAAAAAAAGTATTTTATACTTTTTTCTGGTTCTTAATTTTATACTAAGTGACATATAAATCCGAACACCCAGTTTAAATGGTTTTCTTTTAATAAAACTTTGTATCAGTACTTAATGAAGCATAATAAGTAAATGATAAAAATTTCAAAATGATTGCACTGCTTTAAAGCCCTTTGACCTTTAATAATGTGTGGATGCACCCTCATGTGCTACGCATTCTCCAACGCGCCTAGGCATGCTTCTGATCAGGTGGTCAATGTCCTCCTGTGGTATCTCATTCCAGGCAACCACCAACTCCTCTCGAAGTGCTTCTAGAGTCTGGGGAGGACGTTGCAAATTGAGCAATCTCCTACCCATCATATCCCACACGTGCTCAATTGGAGATAAGTCGGGAGATCTTGGTGGCCATGGTAACAATGTGACATCATTATTATGATAGAAGTCTATTGTGACTCTTGCAACATGTGGTCGGGCATTATCTTGTTGTAAAGTTGGATCTGCCAGGGTGTCAAGATAGGGTAAAAGATGGGGTTCTAGAACTTCGTGGATATAACGCTGCGCGTTGATGTTACCTCTGATGAAGATTAAAGGTGTCCTGGAACCATAAACTATAGCACCCCAAACCATAACTCCAACAGTGTGATGAACATGTCTTTCAACAAAAAACTGTGGATTCCTCCTTTCACCACGTCGCCTTCTAACCCTGGCACGACCATCGTGCATGCCTGAACAAAATCGAGACTCGTCACTAAAGACAATACTGTTCCATTCCTGATCCCAGAATGACCGTTGTCTGCACCACTCAAGGCGATTACGTCGGTGTTCTCGAGTTAAAGGGAGGACCCAGTGTGGCCGGTATGACAACAAGCCAAAACTTCTCATTCGTCGGTAAACACTTCGAATGCCAATAGGCCTTCCGTGTTCTGCAAAACATTCATTTGCAATGGACCTGGTAGTGGAGAAACGGTCCCTTAAGGCGATCTTCACGGTCTGTTGTTCTACGGCGGCGTCCAGTGCCCCTTGCTCTTTGCGTACGGCCTTCTCGAAGCCATGCCTGACAACACCTAACCACAGTGTCTACACTTCTTTGCACTCTAACTGCAATTGCCCGAAAAGAAAGTCCAGCTTCCCGAAGTCCCACTATACGGCCCCTATCAAACTCACTAAGTTGACGAAATCGTACAGGTCTCCGTACTCTAGGCATCGTAACCGATCGTAAAGGATGTCAAGAACCAAAATCCGCCAACGTTGATTCTTTACTGCGGCTGAAATATGCATTTTTAAAGCGTTAGTGAATTAAAAAAAAGCAGTATAAAAACCGCAATGTCCAACTGATAAGGCTGAAAATTTTTTCACTTGTTATTTACAGTAAGATAAATACATTCACCAACTTTTATTAAAATAAAACCATTTAAACTGAGTGTTCGGATTTATATGTCACTTAATAATAGTAATAACCGACTTTATTAAAAAATAACAAAATGTTAAAATAAACAGAATGTCCATTGAGGATGTCGGAGTCTAGCTTCAAGCTACTAGTACTTAATCATCGGAAAAAATGCAACTGCACAAAAAATATATACACGAAGACAGCGCAGAATTGTCATAACCATCATGAAAAAATACAATTGCGCCAGAAAAATATACAATAAGAAATGGTCATATGTAATATGCATGATTAAGTAACGCATTTTAAATGTTTAAGATAAGCAAGCATGGCAATGTAAGACAATATAACAATCAGCATTCAGATATTATCACGGGTAATTAGAAGGAAGCACAGATGATTAAAGTTAACATTGCAATGCAGGAAGGAGGCATGACTTTGTAAGCATTCACCTCTGAAACCAGGTGGCAAACCAATATTCCAGCTCTATAGCGAATCAAATAGCAATTTAAGTTTATATTTGAACGTTGAATATTGTACGTTCTGAATTCATTGGGCAAAAAATCATACATAAGAATAAATATAATAATAAAAAAAACGACCTATGAAACATTGCCGCCTAGTGTTGAGGGATCGTAAAAGCGGCCCCTTATCTGATGGTTCTGGAGTGGATTGTAGATCGAGGTATAAACTTATTAAAAAGAATTGGAGAATCAGGTGTGGTCTAGAGTTTGTGATTGAAGGTGCCTACGTCTATTCTCCATATCGAGCCATTTGCACTCATTAATCTTATGTTTTACTCGGCAATACTTCCTGATTCCATAAATTGAGCTACAACAACTGATTTCAACCCTCTGATTGCGAGATTAATCTCGAGGAACGCAAATGACTTACTGTTTCTGTCTATAACTAATCCCAAACTAAGATAGGTGTCACATACCTGCAATATCTTGTTGTTAATGCTGAATGTGAAGGTGTCTTTCAAAATATTAACATTGTTTTTATTGCCAAAATATTTGATCATTCCGAACAAGAAAGACCTGTAGTACCTTTTCTCTAAAGTTGATTGTTTTCGAACAATACGCCCCTCGATGTCTGATTAAAAAATCAGTTATAAATCGTTATTTTTGGGGCGTGCCAAGTATACAAACTAAAGCTCAAGCCTCCTCCTACAAGACGCTGAAGAGTATTCTTCCATTAGATTATTTCAATACAATTAATATTTGTCAGGTCAAAATTCACGAACTTTGGCTATTCCCAGACTGTATGATGTGTGCGTAGAGTTAAGTAGTTCGGAGCGTAAAGGTATATATACTACCATAAAAAATGATATGTACTACCTCTTACAAGCCCCTCACTTTTTTCACGTCTACAATTTTTTTTTTTGAAAACTATCAGGAGCTTCTGACACGTCAAAATAGTTTGAGCATTATTTATTTTTTGTGCTTTTTCCCGTAGCTCCGCCTTGTCATAGTAGTAATAGCGTGTAAAAATTCTATCAAAATCCTTCCAAGTTATACACGGGCAATTAGCTGACAGACAGACAGACGGACTGACGGAAATGAGTGACATGGTTTTTCGTGATGTACAAGTTATATAATATATGTATACAGGGTGGCACATCCATGTGTGGACGGAATATTACTTATAAACAAATACATTTTGGGAAAATCTTTTTATGAGATGTTATACATGACAATTGAGGACACATTTATAAAATATTGGTCATTATACAGGGTGTCCCAATTTCGACCTACATATCAAAGTTGTGATTTTTTAAATGGGATTCCCTAAATTTTACTGCATATATGGATAAACCAATTCAAAAGAAGAACTTTGATAAAACATACTATGGGGTTTTGGTAATTAGCTACTGAGATATAAGGTGCTTTGTCTAGAAAAACCCCTCACTTCGGCAACCCCTCAGTCCGCCATTTTGAAACTTAGAGTGCTGAATTTTGTATCAAAAAAACTTACACACCTCAGATCTTATCTAATTTGTTACTTTGTCGAATTTTTATTTTTGCTCATACAGTGTGGTCAAAAACGCAAACTGTAGTTTTTCTCAAAAATTTCAAATGCATCTCCCTATATATTTGTGCAAGTTTGAATTCAGTCTTTTATAAACTTTTGTTTGATACTAGAAACATAAGGGTTTGTACGGCTATTTTTTTCGGGTATTAGCAAGTCTTTATCTTAATTCGCTAAAATATCGCATCATTTTTGGAAAGAAATAAATTGCTGATTAATTACAAACTGTTAAAATTAGCTTAGTGAGCATTATAATAAAAACGTGTTTAAAAACGAATTTTTCTAAAGAACAAACGGTAAATATGGCGTTCGTTTTGGGCGAAGCATCTCGCATTTATAAGCAGCAGTACCCTAATATGCGACATGCAGGGCCGGAAACATTTTCCACACTACGAGAACGTTTTGAATCAAGTGGAGCAGTGTAATATAAAAAAATGTATAAATTATCCAAGTGTCATCAATGAATCGAATCAGTTGGTGGTTCTATTAAAGTTGCAGGAAAATCCCCATTTAAGTGCACGGCAAATTGGAGCAGAAACTGATATATGCAGAACTTCTGTCCAAAGGATTATTCACAGGTACAGGCACCATCCATATCACCTAAGCTTGCATCAAGGCCTTCGTCCTCAGGATTTCGCAGCTCGAATGGAGTTTAGTAGAATAATGCTAAATAAAGTGAGTGAAGACACTACTTTCCTGGATAAGGTTCTTTTTAGCGATGAGGCAACTTTTAACAGCATAGGTGTTGTCAACAGGCATAACATGCACTATCATGCGTCGGAAAGCCTTTACTGGGTTACGCAAATAGAATTCCAAAATAGATGGAGCTTGAATGTTTGCGGTGGAGTTATTGGCAGACAAGTTATCTTTTTCGAAAACAGATTAACAGAAGAATTTTTTGATCAAGCATTTGCCTTTGCTTTTGAAGGATGTCAACCTGCAAACTCGGATGCATATATACTTCCAACATGGCGGCGTACCTGCGCATTATCATAATCGTGTTATACCTGGAGTAACAATCGTTGGATCGATCGCCTCCAGGATCACCAGGTATGACACCGATTGACTTCTGTCTATGGGGCTACGTTAAGCAAGAGGTTTATAGATATTCACCGTCTACCCCGGAAAATATGAAGGAAAGGATTAAGGATGTTTTTCAGAGCATAAGAGAACACATACTGAAGGATGTGCAACGATCATTTATCCAAAGACTACAGCGATGTATTCAACATGGTGGAGATATTTTCGAGCAGTTTTTGTAGATTAAGTCTTGAGTAGTGATAGTTGTTTGTTTATGTTGTTGTTATAGTTGTTTTTCTTTATTAAGCTTGAAGCTGATTTATACTGTTCTGACTGTTATTAGTTTTTACGTCAAATCTGTAGTCTTAGTAGCAATATGGAACTAGCCCACTGTTTGTCTTTTGTTTCCATGGATGATGTGATTTTTTTCCTTAATTTTGGTATGTTGTTCTATTAAAAGCTTAGGCCCGTATCGTCAGTCGTCCCTACAATTGTAGGGGGCGCGTTTATGGCCTCCTTGATTGTCATACTCCTTTCTATCCTACAGAAATTTCTAGATTACACTTGTCCCGTGTCAGCGTCAGCGCTCTCCTATTGTGAAGGTATGTTTTCTTTTTAAATTGTAGGATATTTCAGGCTTATAAAACATGATATAACTCAAAAGCAAGCACAATTTGATGCAAATAGATGTTTGTGACATAACCTCAAAATAGAGTTCTGACACGGAGAAGTATAAAATTATGACAATCAAGGAGGCCATAAAGGCGCCCTACAATTGTAGGGACGACTGACGATGCGGGCCTAAATAACTTAAAATCTAGTGATTTTATCTGAATCAAACCTTTTACCAAAAAAAAAAGCTTATAAAAAATTGAATCCAAACTTGCACAAATATACAGGTTGATGCATTTGAAATTTTTGAGAAAAAGTACAATTCGCGTTTTTAACCACCCTGTATGAGCAAAAATGAGAATTTTAAAAAGTACTAAATAAGATAAAGGCTAAGGTGTGTAAGGTTTGTTTGATACAAAATTCAGCACTCCAAATTTCAAAATGACGGATTGAGGGGTTGCCGAAGTGGACTGTTTTTCTGGACAAAACACCTTACATCTCGGTAGCTAATTAACAAAACCCCATATTATATCAATCTTCTTCTTTTGAATTGGTTCATCCAAATATGCAATAAAATTTAAGGCATACCTTTTAAAAAATCACAACTTTGATATATAGGTCAAAATTGGGACATCCTGTATAATTGCCAATATTTTAGAAATGTGCCCTCAAATGTCATGAATAATATGCCATTAATGGATTTTCCCAAAATGTATTTGTTTATGAGTAATATTCCGTCCACACATGGATGCGTCACCCTGTATATGTACCAGGTGCGCCATCTTTTATGTCGATATTGAAACATCGAATGACTTTGATATTTATCAACCGAGTGATTTGGTTATACGTGTTTCTGAAACGTCAATTTACTACAATTTAGTCTTGAACCGCTTTACACCGAAACAACGCGCCGAAATAGTCACAATGTACATTGAAAATCGTCGTTCAGTTGTGTTAACGCAACGTGCATATCGTCGAAAATATAGTGGCGAACAGGCACCGTCTGACAACACTATCCGTCGTTTGGTTTCGAATTTTCATGAGTACGGGACAGTGGGAGATCGTCAACATACCGTTCATCAACGACCAAGACGTTCCAACGAATTGGTTGAAGCTCTCAGAGACAGCGTTGTCCAAAACTCAAAAGTGTCGTATCGTCACCGCTCTCAACATTTTGGCATCAGTGAAACCACGTTGCGGCACATTTTGAAGGATGATTTCCTTATAAGGTGCAGTTAACACAATAAATATTGGCAACTGACCGTCCACGTCGCTTGGAATACGCCCAAACACTCGCTCGCCTGGTTGATGCTAAACTTGATATTTGGAAGCAAATTGTGATGACCGACGAGGTCCATTTCACGCTCTCTGGCGGCGTTAGTAAACAAAACTGCCGCATTTGGGAGACGGAAAATCCACGTGAGATCCACGAAATGCCGTTGCATGACCGGAAAGTGACTGTTTGGGCCGGCGTTTGAGTCAAAACCATCATTGGGCCATTTTTCTTCAACGAAAACGAAACACTCGACGGAAATCGATATCGGTGGACGTTTGCTCATTATGTCTGCTCACAAATGCGTGAAAAAGGTCTTGATAGTTACTGGTTTCAACAAGACGGTGCGCCATTCCACACTGCAAATAAAACAATCCAGTTTCTGCAACGAAAATTCCCTGGACGTCTGATGTCAAGAAGAGGTGACATGGACTGGCCACCCAGGTCTCTAGATTTGACCCCACCGGACTTCTTCATGCGGGTTATTTGGAAAGTCAAGTGTACGCCAGCAAGCCCCAGACCACTGAAGAACTGAAGGCTAACATTCGTACCGCAATCGCCGCTATACCACCACGCAGCAAAACGGGCACATTTTGTTTTGCCCAATAAAGGTGGCCACTTGATAGATGTGTTCAAAAACTTCCCAATAAACTGTAAAGGACCATATTTAATAAAAATATCCGACATATAGAAATCAGTTTTTCGTTTTCAAAGTTATTTCATGTTTACATACCGACATAAAAGATGGCATCCTGTATATATATATATATATATAGGTGAAAAATTAAAGCTTCCGCCTTTTGTTGGGTACTTCGACAAAATTTAAGCAAAGAGGACTTTTTTTAATTCTCTCTAGCTTTCAATGGACTTTGCCATCATCATCAGGAGCTGCAATTACAATTAAATTCATTTTACACTATTGTTGCTACTGTTATCATTGTAATTGCAGCTCCTGATGATGATGGCAATGTCCATTAAAAGCTAGAGAGAATTAAAAAAGTATAAAGAGTCCTCTTTGCTTAAATTTTGTCAAAGTACCCAACAAAAGGCGGAAGCTTTAATTTTTCACCTAACTGGCCTAAACGACAATGACCACGTCTCAAGTTATATATATATATATATATATATATATATAATTTTCCATTTTTTTCGCGATTACAATTCTCCCTCTGTAGTAGATGTGGAAAGAAAAAATATAATACTTTGTTTTCGATTTTCGATTGCAGTGCTTACTCGCCAGTTGCATGGGAAGTAAAGCGTACATTTAGCAGTAAAGCTCTATTACACGTAAAACTGTGGATCAGCTTCACTTTACTGCAACGCGAAGGAAGTACGCTATCATTTTCATTATCCTCAGATATGTTACAGATTCATATACGTATACTATACGTGCCAGTAACCCAGTGTCCGGCATTACAATAAAATAAAGAAATATTTTTTAAAGTAGGTCTCGAGTGCAATTGCGTAACACTTTCACGAGATGGTGTTATGTAGTTGGTCTGCTGCCGTTGATATTATTCTCCACTGACACACTGCCAGCAGATAGTGTTATGTAATTGGTCGAATGCTGCTCATTTAGTGGTACCGGTGGTACTACTGCTCTCTAAAAGATAGACGCCGGTCATTACTAGTAGGTATTTCGTTCACGGCATATATTATGTATGCTCGGATTCTGCTACTGTTATGTTATGATTATTATTTATTATGGGAATGTGGAAATTGTTTAGAATGGAGATCCTGATTTACAGATTGAAGAAGATGTGTTGCTTTAACTTTGCTTCCCACACGGAAGGTGAAAGAATAGCTTAGATGTCATAATTTGGTACGAATATGTCTCGTTAGGGCTGCTACAGGCGGTAAGCAAGTGCCATGGGAGGCGCAAAATTCTCAATTGAGGGGCCTGGAAGTAAAAGGGTTTAAGTACATTGTTAGTAGTTCTGAGATAAATGGCTTCAAAGTTTACTTGAATTTGAAAATTCCAGGAATAAATTTATCAAAGTATGATACTATATTACGTTTATTTAAATGCCAATAAAACATTACAAACAAAAAACATTTTCTTAATTTTGCTATTTTATTGTCATTTTTGCAAAAATGTACATGTACAAAAATTATGGTGGTAACATGATTCAAGTGCAACTACCGTACTAAACCAAACATTATTTAAAAATAATCTATAACAAAATTTCTTATTCATAATCAGAATCTAATATTTGGATGTCTTCATCATTTTCTTCATCTGAATCAGCTG
This sequence comes from Acanthoscelides obtectus, assembly GCA_963669975.1. Classification (NCBI taxonomy): domain Eukaryota; kingdom Metazoa; phylum Arthropoda; class Insecta; order Coleoptera; family Chrysomelidae; genus Acanthoscelides; species Acanthoscelides obtectus. The sequence continues at coordinate 91,576,588 of CAVLJG010000007.1, read as the reverse complement.
GTCTTGGTTGGGGTTCATCTATATCAGGTACTTTTTGGTTTGATGTCAGGGTCTGTGTTTGTTTCTTTTTTCCTTTTTTTGTTAATGCTTTCCCATCGTGCTTCATGTTTTTATAAAATGTATGGTGAATGGGCGGAATGTACTCCAATAAGCTAAGCAATTTTTTGTACTTGGCGACTTTAATCTTTATTGAAGTGCCATTCAAAGGCTTTAGTATTGAAAAGTTAAAACACGGACGCCCGACTTTTGAGGTTGCCATTAAGCAACTGCTAAACTCTACATCAATGTTTAGGGTGCTCTTGTATCGAAATGTTAGTCTTTCACTTTTATAGTAAGCAAACCAGTAAATTTCTTTCCATTTTAAGGGATAACCGTCACTATTTTTTTTGGATCGTTCATAATTTCATTGAACGGCGAAAAACAGTAAAAATCGTCTTTGCTCATATTGTACACAATAAATTTGGCCGATGTGCCTCTTAAGTCTCCCAATCTGCGGGGACAAAAACTTGAGGGATTTGCCTTTTTTCCTTCTCGATTAAGCCAAAACTACGGTCACATTCCATGTAAGTGTGCCCGGGTTCAAGGAACTTGTGATGAATCTAAGATATATGTGTAGCTTGAACAATAAAACTGAATAGTTTAGCGATGTTTTTATTCTTATTTTGTCCTCCACACGAATCACTGTATGAAATAATCTTCGTAACTGTAGATGGAAGGCTTTGCACAAATTTTATTAAACATGATCCTATCTCCTGTGAGCCCCTGGATGCAATAGTTTCGTTCCATACATACATATAACTTTTTCCAGTCAGTAAATCAAAGACACAGAAATTATACGTCCATAATTGATGAAGATAAAATACTTTAGAGGTGGTTAACAACGGCGTCGGCAATGCCTGTTGCAAATCAAAACAAATTACAGCCGTATTTTTAGAATCATTTTTATTTTCAGCAATATCAGCTTTTTTGGCATCTGTTGCTTTCTGGGCCTTCCTTTGGTGCAACTCGAGGTCTTGCTTGGCACTTTTAATTACGTCTTCATTTGTAGAATATTTTATTAAATTTTGTAAATTGTTACAACGACTGCAGGTATCACTGTAGGGCTTGTGGAATCTTAAATTGAATTCTGTTTTGAAAATATGCCTGAAATAGGACCCTTTTACAATTCTTGTTTGTCAATGCAAAACTCCTGATATAATTTGTACATCTTATTGATAGTTAATTCTCCTGAGAGATACCTTGCGTTCCCAATCAGTACTCATTTTGTTTACTATTTAGTTGGTAGTGTTACCAACACTGCAAAATGCGTATTTTTAACTAAGAATAAGTAAAACGTTGAAATCACGTCACACGTAAAACATTAAAAATAGTTGCCAAAGCCTTAGAAGTAAAATGGTTCAAGTGCACTTGAATCATTTTACCACATACTGTATTAGTGGATATTTTGATATGTTCTCAAAAACTATGAGAGATGGCGCCAGGGAACGTTGCCTGCATTTAAATCATTTTACCACCAAGTTAGGATATGCTTTAGGTATGATATTCTGCACTTAGACCATTTAATTAAAAAAGTGCACTTGAACCTTTTCACTTTCAAACCCCTCAATTAATGTATGTAAAGTCTGAAGTCGGCCCTGTGTCCCGTCGATTGTAGCAGATGCTGGAAGGTAGATAGCGTATTTCTTTCGGACCAGGACTTCGCCATATCACTCTGCATAAGGCCCCCATAGACCTGGACTGCAGTACTTTTCACATATCTGGTCTCCAGATCAAACGGCTCGCTCTATACTCACTGTTGTTCAGAGAGGGCTGCCCTACTTACTAGTTACACTAGTTCAACAAACATCGATAGAAGTTTGCATGAGAGGCCGTTATGCCTCAGGTAATCGAAGGCTTAGTTGATATCAACAGAATCGACATGAGTCTCACCATACTCAGCTTATCATTCTAATTCTGTCGAGATCTTGTACGTCAAGTACTGTCCGATATGACTGCTCCTTTATTTCTGAAAGATGCTAAGATTATCAATTAATCAATTATTTGTCTGAATAGGTTCTGTCTAGTTGGTTCTACTAGTAGTTCAAGACTCTCACCAGCAAGATATTTCCTTATTATGGAAGTGCAGGCCCTCTGTATTTAGGCTCTATTTTTACAGCTGCTCCAGTATTCTGAGCCTGCCCGTCGTACTTGTCAAGCTTACGCCTCTCATTATGACTTCGTTAAAACAATACTGATAAAACGGGAAGAATGCGTGACCATACATCATTCTACGAGCTTCAACCAGTTAAAAACTCGTATCAACATCGTTAATGGGTAGCTGACTCTTATAGCAGTTGCCGTACTATGATATCCTTATAATGCGTTAGGCCACAGTTTGAATTCTGTCATGGTTTGTCAAGTTCTAGGTCAGGTAGTTGCCAGACAGCGGTCAGTTTTATTTATTTTTAGATCATTCTAGATGTTTCGCAAAGTTGGTTGGTCTTCCTAGTGATCTTCACATGTTACTAGGGTATACAGGGTGACCGAATAGTATGTGAACATAGTAGCACCACGTATTTTAGACTCAAAATAAGTCGATTGGACATGATTTACCTCTATGCAAGAATGGCTCGTTTGTCCGTTAGAGGACGTTAAAGTTTTCTTCTTAAAACACATTTTTTTGAATATTTTATACCGATTTAAATGAAATTTGGAATAGACGTCCTGATATTTGACAAAAAAAACAAAAGCGTCTGAGAAATAGATTATAGCAGAATTTTTTCGCAACTCTCCCATTTAATAGATCCTTTTATTTACTTCATTTTATGTCTACTATAAAAACAGGCCACCTCGTACAGTGGAATAGAAATATGGGATGTTATGTCAGTGTCAGATTATTTTTAATAACAAGCTTCAGAAAATTTGATGGTACATGGATTGGTAGAGGCCAAGAATCTCCTATTCCACATCCACCTCGTCCCCCAGATCGTAATCCTCGATATTTTTGTATATGCGGAGAACTAAAAGCAAATGTATGCGAGGTTCAGATAGACAATGCCAAGAATTAATAAGGCCCTTGTGAACCTCTTGACGCAACTGATTTTTTTCGAAAACTATCTGTTTCTATAGAAGACAAAAATGAAGCAGCAAGTAAAAAGATCAAAAAAATTTATATTTGTCAGAAAAATTGCGGAAAAATTCTGCTATAATTTATGTAGGGGTGGGGGTTGTATTCACCCTTCTTGAACCCTTTAGAGTTTTTCGAAAAACCCAAGTATTAGAACACCCAGCAAAACATGTGTTCCAAATTTCATTCAAATCGGACTGACATTTCCAAAAATATCTGAAAAATGTTCTTTAAAAAGATAAATGACGTCGTCTAACGGACTAACGAAGTACTTTTGCACAATCGACAGTGTGTACTAAGGTTAAGTAAGTTTTGTGAGATTTTGAGGGACTATTTCCGTCGTCTTAATTTCTACCGATCACAAAGGCGCAATTTTGAATTACAAATGGTTTCTTGATGGAAAAATTGTATGACAGCACCTGTCAGCAGTTTTTTCGAGTTTACTCGCGCGAAAACATGACAGCTGTTGTCATCTAAAATTACAATACCGTTTATAACAAGTAATTATGGTCCTCCTAGGACACCAGAAAACGACGATAAACAATTTTTCTGATTTTATTGTCAATAAATTTTGAAATGTTGTCTTTAAAGAGTTGCATAACAATCTGTTACTCGTGAAATATTATTGTCAAATATACCATTCGGGCATCAATTTTTTTCCTGTGGAAAAGGCGTAAAAATATTTTTTATATTTTTTAACAAAAAAAGCTTCTTGTTAAAATATTACTTAGCAACGTGTTTTTTTGATTTTCTTCCGAAAAATTAGATGCCCTTATGATATTACTTAAGAATAAAACGTAAAATCGTGGAGTATTTCGTTTCTACGGCGACAAGAAGATGATATTCCTGTCAGTATCAAGGGCATAACTTTGCGATGTCTTCTGTGTTTAAAGCTATTTTCTATAAATCTTATAGACATATAGATAAAGGGTGATTGAACCTATTTTTTTATTATTTCCACCGATAACTGCTTCCTAATGGTACCCGGACATTTCCATTCACATGGAAGTCAGTTATTACCAGTGACCTTGGAGGCCTTGGAAAAAGACGCCGAAAACTTTACATGCGTCATCCAGGGTGGTCATTACGCACCCATTATTTGATAAATGCCATTTATTAAACTCGTGAAAGCAGTTTCAAGTCTCCGAAACGATATTTAGGTTGCGAAAAACGCTACCTTCTAAGCTCATTCAAGCGTTGATAAATATCGGTTAAACGGTATGTCATTCGCAGATCTATCATTGGACATAATATATATGCTATCCTAGGAGACAGTGTGAAATGGAATATTCTTATGTACCTTATCCGCCAATGTCTTCTGAAATATATTTTTTGAACGGATCAAGTTAGCAAGAAGAAATTCATGAACGAATACCAAATTTTTGCCTGAAAATGTCGATTGAAAGTCTCGAGATACCGGGCGCCATCTTCGAACATTTTTTTTTAAATCGAATAGGGGTCAGGCATACCTCAATTCCTTATGAATGATTTATAACTTATATTTTCGACAGAGAAAAAGTTTTCCTGGGAAATAACCACAACTAGCACACCCTGTATACCATATATACCAAGGTTTATCCAAGGTGTCTGCAAAATATTTAATAGTAGAACTGCCTACAAAACAACCAGCACACTAAGATCCCTATTGTGCCACATAAAACCTACTAATGAAAATATAGGAACAAAGAATTAAATATATGTCTATGAAATAGACTGTGACTGCGGCGAACGCTTCATCGGGTTTTTGGCGTTTTTGGAACGATGGACGAGGGTGACGTATCTAGTATATTGAAAACTCGACATATAGTCGAAATCACAAAAGATGACGATTACGTCATCATTTTAGTCTTCAGCGATTTGTAGGAATATTTTTAATGCAGTTTCAGATATGTTGGACAGAGACATACAGAATTGAATTGTTTAAACAAACTGTATTGCTAATTTGCATGTATCCGACAAAGATAGGCGATGTTTTCATGTTGCATGATCGATCATCTTTGAAATGTTAAAGCAGGTTAGGTTGTTTTCGAATAATACTTTGGTTTTCCTGTCTTAAAGTATTCTACTCATAACTGTTGTTTTCAAAACAAAAACTCCCCACTAAAATTATTATTAAGGTTTCACTCAAAACCATGAAATAAAATAAAAATAAATATAATCAGTGAAATAAGCTAACTTCGGAAAATCATAATATATACTAAGTGACATATAAATCCGAACACCCAGTTTAAATGGTTTCATTTTAATAAAAGTTGGTGAATGTATTTATCTTACCGTAAATAACAAGTGAAAAAATTTTCAGCCTTTTCAGTTGGACATTCCGGTTTTTATACTGCTTTTTTTTAATTCACTAACGCTCTAAAAATGAATATTTCAGCCGCAGTAAAGAATCAACGTTGGCGGATTTTGGTTCTTGACATCCTTTACGATCGGTTACGATGCCTAGAGTACGGAGACCTGTACGATTTCGTCAACTTAGTGAGTTTGATAGGGGCCGTATAGTGGGACTTCGGGAAGCTGGACTTTCTTTTCGGGCAATGGCAGTTAGAGTGCAAAGAAGTGTAGACACTGTGGTTAGGTGTTGTCAGGCATGGCTTCGAGAAGGCCGTACGCAAAGAGCAGGGGGCACTGGACGCCGCCGTAGAACAACAGACCGTGAAGATCGCCGCCTAAGATTATTGGCCTTAAGGGACCGTTTCTCCACTACCAGGTCCATTGCAAATGAATGCTATGCAGAACACGGAAGACCTATTGGCATGCGAAGTGTTTACCGACGAATGAGAAGTTTTGGCTTGTTTTCATACCGGCCACACTGGGTTCTCCCTTTAACTCGAGAACACCGACGTAATCGCCTTGAGTGGTGCAGACAACGGTCACTCTGGGATCAGGAATGGAACAGTATTGTCTTTAGTGACGAGTCTCGATTTTGTTTAGGCATGCACGATGGTCGTGCCAGGGTTAGAAGGCGACGTGGTGAAAGGAGGAATCCACAGTCTTTTGTTGAAAGACATGTTCATCACACTGTTGGAGTTATGGTTTGGGGTGCTATAGCTTATGGTTCCAGGTCACCTTTAATCTTCATCAGAGGTAACATGAACGCGCAGCGTTATATCCACGAAGTTCTAGAACCCCATCTTTTACCCTATCTTGACACCCTGGCAGATCCAACTTTACAACAAGATAATGCCCGACCACATGTTGCAAGAGTCACAATAGACTTCTTTCAATGTAATGATGTCACATTGTTACCATGGCCACCAAGATCTCCCGACTTATCCCCAATTGAGCACGTGTGGGATGTGATGGGTACGAGATTGCTCAATTTGCAACGTCCTCCTCAGACTCTAGAAGCACTTCGAGCGGAGTTGGTGGTTGCCTGGAATGAGATACCACAGGAGGACATTGACCACCTGATCAGAAGCATGCCTAGGCGCGTTGGAGAATGCGTAGCACATCAGGGTGCATCCACACATTATTAAAGGTCAAAGGGCTTTGAAGCAGTGCAATCATTTTGAAATTTTTATCATTTATTTATTATGCTTCATTAAGTACTTATACAAAATTTTATTAAAATAAAACCATTTAAACTGGGTGTTCGGATTTATATGTCACTTAGTATAGATTTGTTGTCATTATGTTCCTGTCATCGTGATTTTATCATCGACATACGTCCATTGATTACTTCGGTACAATTTATGATATGACGTAATAGTTATCTTTCGTCATTTTGACTATATAATCTCATGATGGCTTGTCGATTTTGTTTTCTAGACGTCCTTTTGGGAGCGTGAATGCCTACCCGAGGCGGTCCCGGTCTATGCTGATTTTGCGTGATGCCATCTTAAAACTTGGATTGATGGCGTCGCACAATCTTGGCATGTTACGGACCTTTCGGTCTATTGTACTAACATACAGTACAGGAATCTGGAAATAAAAAGTAGAACGAACGAAGTGTCACCTAGAAGACAGATAAAATATTGTCAAAAGTGTCGCACTGAAGAAGGTGACCGTTGTGACCGAAACTTACGAGTATACTACATTAAAGAAGAATTTCAAATACATGTGGTACATGAGGGATTATCGACATGAGAGCCACGTGATAAGTTTCAGATATAAATAAATAAAATTCTACCTATCAAAATGGCGAACTGGCAAGGTGTTAAATTTGACATTTTCAACTGCCCATTTTAATACAGTAATTATGATGCATCACTTTCATCATCTCAAGCCGCCATCTGGGAACTGGATCTGTGTAACTGAACAGCTCCTATTTTCAGCCCACAGCATACTACATGTTGAGGAGTCTCGCTTGCGCTCAATATATACAGGGTGACTTTGAAGTTGAGTCATTAATTTTCAGATAATGATTATAGAAGGAAGATAAACCAAAATATGTGTGTAAAAATAAAAAAAAAAATAAAAAAAATTTTTACCTTGTTTTATAAAGTATCCTCCCAACAAGTATTTCAGTGCGGACCTGTATTTGATCGTGAGGTCTTGGAGCACCGGCATGCCCTCTCCTGTGAGGTCTTAAGTCACCTGATTCACGAGCCCGTTGTACTACATTAACAAAGGCACGAGGGGTTGGTTGCACTCGATTGGGAAACCGATCCGCATAAACATGTGCCATTTTTTATTTCGTTTGAGCTACGCAGCAAACGCCACTATTCACTCACGCGTTACCGACTGACACATTGACTGAATAAAAACATCGTGATCAGCGTTCAAAATTCTTTCGCTTTTTTGTTTCCGATGGGATGAACCGATAAGGCGGATTATATCCATTGTTGCCAAACACGAGCACATAATATTATTATGGAGACAGGGCGGTACTCAAACTTCTAAAGGGCTATAACTTTGTTACTTTAATTTTACCACAAAAATGTTAAAGGAAAAAACATTTCTTTTGATCAGATCTACTCACTGTTAAAATAAATTACTCAACTTCGAAGTCACCCTGTATATTCTGCGTGAGCGCGAATCGGATATAATATAGAGGCGGCCCCAACTGCGGCAGCATTGAGAGCTTATTTAGAATATCCCAAAGAGCTTTAAAACTTTGTTCGGAATGAGAGAAAATCTTTTTCGAATTTGTTTAAAAAATTCTTGGAGCAATTTTGAGCCTGGCAACATGCAGATTCTGTAAGACGCATCCTTTTTGAATAACAATTAGCAAAACAATGGCGTGAACTATGAGGGACCATTATTACAACAAAAAAGTTAACTACAAACACTTATAAAAAAGTCCATGTGATCTATAGATTTCTTCTCTGCCCTTACTGAAATTATCGACCATCTGGCAACATCAGCCATGCTATGCTAACCAGGTCGAGCAGTATGGCGGTCGTAGATTAGGCGGCAGATGCAGACATGATTTTATGAGCACCGGTATAAGTTCGTAAAGCAAGTGCGACCTAGACGCGACAGGTCCGTTTGACATTTCTTAAAGCTTTAAGGGTAAATGCACGGGGAAATCGATGGTGTATGATATATTTTATGTCCTAATAGGTGCGTAGAATTAGCGGGGTTGAAAGCGTACGATAGAATACGTCATAAAATTCAATCCCCAACGTTAAAACAAAGTTTGATCGATTTCTATTTTTTCGTTTTTTAGTCCGTTGCTATGACGCCAATGGAACGATTTTTCGTCCTTAGCATAGTAGTAGCCTTGTGTGAAAATCAGCGCAGTGTTATCCAGGTTATAGACAGGCCAAGGATTAGTGGACAGACGGACAGATAGACAAACAAAAAGATTTAAAAAACATAATATCTCATTATCGAAATTTTCCAAAAGCAGAAGCAGAATATTTTTCCAGGCGGATGCGCGGATACTTCCTGGATTAAACGCCCATCAATAGAACGTTGAGTCGTCCAGAATTACTTGAGCATATTCCTCCTGGTTCTATCCTGAGCCCCACATCGAAAGATCGTCCGAATGCCATTACCGACTGCCGTGGCTGTATCAATACGCGATTGCGTAAAAAAGCTTGTAAAGATTTCTCGTCTCTTTCAGAAACACACACACAACATATATGTTACACAATTTCACTAACTGGGCATCATTTATGTCCTACTTATAAAGGTGACTTAATAATTTGTGCAAATAAACGGTATGTTTACGTACGTGGATTTTGTTTATAGATAAACGGGTATTGTACATATTCCGAATGTGTTATTTGAAATTAGGTACTACTTCGTGCCTGAAACGCGAAGGTCGCACCGGAGACGCTTTGGGCTGCGCTGGTCTGTGGTAAAGTTTACAGACTAGGAAAAGGTGGGCCACTGGAGCGAAATCTTTTCATGTTTGGACTTTTTAAACGGTGCCAGTACTTTCCCAGAAATCAAACTTTTTTCAGGGATACCCAGTCTCGGCAAAGCGGTGGTTCCAGCCGAGGAGGTCTCATACTCCTTTGGCGTCGAAACAGGTACTCAGGATGGTGACCATACACTGGTTCCACGAAGTAATGAAAGACCCAATTACATGGTCAGGCTACAGGCTGAAAGCTCCTCCATCGGCCCTCAGCATCGACTTGGTTTGTTAACCATTCTCTAGTGTATGTTATAAGTAAGGTAACGGAGAGGTGCATAAGTCGTGAACTTCTGGAGTATCTTAAACATCACGGCGTAATTAGCGACAGGCGATATGGTTTCCGCCATCAACCGGGGATCTGCTAGGTTACTCAACTGTGGAGTAAGCTCATCCAGTCGTATGGTGAGGCTCATGCCTTTTCCCTTGATAACACAAAAGCTTGTCTTCCTCTCCATCCGCAAGGGTGTTCCCCAAGGATTGGTTTTCGATACTAGGCACTTTCCCTGAGCGATATAATCGGCGCTGTCACATTTACAACATACTTAAGCTAAAATGGCAGTAACGCCTATAGCATGAGATCTGAAACTGATGTCGTCCTCATGCTGATAAAACTCCACGCTTATCTGACCAAATGAAATCACAAATGTTGAACTTACTCTTTACTAACATTACGGCCACCACGGTGACCTGCTCAAGATTGATAACAGGGACAATATATTTTTTTAATATATTGTCATCAAAGCCGTAACGTCAGTAAACAGTAATTTCAAGGTATTGGTTTCATTTTCCTTGAGAAACATGTAGTTCTCAGATCTGAAGTCTCTAATATTGCTTTGACCATAAAAAGGCTGATATATTTTCTTTCGGTAGAGTCTGGAACTTATTATAATTTGTTAATATATACTAAGTGACATATAAATCCGAACACCCAGTTTAAATCGTTTTATTTTAATAAAAGAAAAAGAATGTATTTATCTTACTGTAAATAACAAGTGAAAAAATTTTCAGCCTTATCAGTTGTATCAACTTAGTGAGTTTGATAGGGTCCGTATAGTGGGACTTCGGCAAGCTGGACTTTCTTTTCGGGCAATTGCAAATAGAGTGCAAAGAAGTGTAGACACTGTGGTTAGGTGTTGTCAGGCATGGCTTCGAGAAGGCCGTACGCAAAGAGCAAGGGGCAATGGACGCCGCCGTAGAACAACAGACCGTGAAGATCGTCGCTTAAGATTATTGGCCTTACGGGACCGTTTCTCCACTACCAGGTCCATTGCAAATGAATGGTTTGCAGAACACGGAAGACCTATTGGCATGCGAAGTGTTTACCGACGAATGAGAAGTTTTGCCTTGTTTTCATACCGGCCACACTGGGTCCTCCCTTTAACTCGAGAACACCGACGTAATCGCCTTGAGTGGTGCAGACAACGGTCACTCTGCGATCAGGAATGGAACAGTATTGTCTTTAGTGACGAGTCTTGATTTTGTTTAGGCATGCACGATGGTCGTGCCAGGGTTAGAAGGCGACGTGGTGAAAGGAGGAATCCACCGTTTTTTGTTGAAAGACATGTTCATCACACTGTTGGAGTTATGGTTTGGGGTGCTATAGCTTATGGTTCCAGGTCACCTTTAATCTTCATCAGAGGTAAATATGAACACGCAGCGTTATATCCACGAAGTTCTAGAATCCCATCTTTTACCCTATCTTGACACCCTGGTAGATCCAACTTTCCAACAAGATAATGCCCGACCACATGTTGCAAGAGTTACAATAGACTTCTTTCAACATAATGATGTCACATTGTTACCATGGCCACCAAGATCTCCCGACTTATCCCCAATTGAGCACGTGTGGGATATGATGGGTAGGAGATTGCTCAATTTGCAACGTCCTCCTCAGACTCTTGAAGCACTTCGAGAGGAGTTGGTGGTTGCCTGGAATGAGATACCACAGGAGGACATTGACCACCTGATCAGAAGCATGCCTAGGCGCGTTGGAGAATGCGTAGCACATCAGGGTGCATCCACACATTATTAAAGGTCAAAGGGCTTTAAAGCAGTGCAATCATTTTGAAATTTTTATCATTTACTTATTATGCTTCATTAAGTACTTATACAAAATTTTATTAAAATAAAACCATTTAAACTGGGTGTTCGGATTTATATGTCACTTAGTATATTTCCTTTATCTCCTACGTTCTTATCAGCTTACACGTTTTGAGCATTCAGTGCTTTTTTCTATCAAAATTTTGCTCGTGAGATTAACCTAAATTAAAAAATTAAAGATATTGAGTACAAAAAAGGTTTACACCTATTATTTGACCGGCCGTATACATTATGCAGATTGCAAATATTTGAATTTCTGCTAAATAATTTTATTTTATTGTTTGAGAAATGGATCTGTTATGTGTATATGCCAGTATGTAATAGATACTCTTCTGAAGAAAGACCCCACTTGGTGCAATTATGGAAATTATATAAGATGTGTGTTAAATATTCGTATTTAGTGAGAGTTTAGACGCAAGTATCTCATTGTAGTCCATTGTTCCGATTGTAAGATTTTAATGCGTATTAATTTTATCCTTTGGTAATACAGAATATAAAAATAAAAAATTATAAATGTGTTCGTCGTGATTCACTTTGACAACTTGCTCATGCTTAACTGCTTTAAATTAGCCAAATAACCAGTTTATTATTTGTAATTTTTTTCCCCGGAATCAAGTTGTCAGTTAGTTCAACCTTCTCCAAGGTAGTCTGAGATATAAGGAAGAGCAGTTTCAGTGAAAATAATGAGTCAACATACAAACATAAATCGCAAAAATATTGTAACAAGCAGCGGCGACGCGTTACTTTTCTTAAACTGTTACCAAAACCAGATGTGAAAAATCTTATTAAAAAAGTCTATTTTGTACTTCCCAAATATAAGTTTTTGCTTATCTTAGGTATTTGATTTAAACTATTTTTAAATTAAGGTAAACATTCCTGGACTGAGCGTCTGGGGCATTTGATATACCTCGTCGTCTTCCAAGCCGTCCGAAAAACAGTCGACGTTTCTAGATGTTCGGAAAATTTTTGATCTTTTTTGGCAATGCATGTTAACAATTCCCTGTAATTTCCTCTATTGTCACAGTCATCCCCTTCAAAATGAACGGTGATTCTGTTTTGCCAAAAAAAACATACGGTATCTAGAAGTGTGCTACCTCAAAGCTTGGTTAACTTTCGATTCTTGTTTCGCCAAACTGAATTAAATTGGCTACACATCTCACATGTAACGGAAAAATTTCATGTCTCCTCTTTAGAGCCCTAAAACTATTTAAATTGTTGACTCCGCTGCTGGTCCACCCATTTTTTTCTCTATAAAACAGATGACATCGCCAACAATACAATCTGTTTTTTTGCAACCACATAACCAGGAGTTTCCATATACCAACTTAATTTAACATATCAAACTACGTTTTTTTTATTCATTTTTAAAACTATCTAAAATAGGTGTTGGTCTAATGGGGCTGAATTACTATTACATATCGCTGTTGGTAAACAAATAAATGAAATTATTTCACAATACTTAGTCATAAAATATTTATTTTTAAGATTTTCAACTGTTACCAATGGTAGCAATGGTTACATGGACGTTTCGCCACTGGTAACAAGCAACAAATTGTAATTTAAGAGTTTTGCGCAATTTTCAAGCATTCTGCATCGTCCGTAATTAAACTCTCCGATCTGTAGATGACATGTGAGCAGTACAAAATGTCTGAGTCGTTTAAAAAACGCACCAATTTTACATTCCCAAATAACTGTTGAGATATCCTTATTTGAGTTGTATGTAGACATATCAGGGAGACTTTAAGAAAGTTTTATCAATAAGTGACCACAAGCATAACGAAGAATGTCTATAATTTGCTGTTCCAAAGAATTCGTGACAACCTTCTTCACAGTGCTGACAGTTCAAAGGACGTACCTATATTTTTATTGCAAAATTGCAAACATCGCTGTAATTTAACGATTTATCGATGCAAGAATATTTGCAACCTCTTCTACAATAATTTCCTGTCGAATCAACATTATTTTCTTTGTATTTGTACTTGACAGCAACGTAGTTTTAACAAGCTATGATTCCATAGGCAATTGCAAATATGTTGTTTTGGAATGTTAAATATTATGAAACTTGGAAATAATTTCTCACGAGGCATCTGAGGTTAGTTTGTAAACGCGTCAAAACTTTAGCCAAATCATTGATCACTTCCGATACGTACTTGAGAAGCGTAAGCTTTATAGAAAAAATTCGTATTTTGAAATTTTTGTCTGATGTCCTGTATAAGTATAATATGTGATGATCTTCACGGTTGGTGGTCAAAAATCCAAAATATAGATATATGTTTCGTAAGAAAACCTTGAATACTTAGTGCACCTATAATATAAAGACTGGTATAACAAACATATTATCGAAGATATATCATTACACCTATCGAAATTGCTATTACATCAGAAACAATAACTCCAATATATACTAAGTGACATATAAATCCGAACACCCAGTTTAAATGGTTTTATTTTGATAAAATTTTGTATAAGTACTTAATGAAGCATAATAAGTAAATGATAAAAATTTCAAAATGATTGCACTGCTTTAAAGCCCTTTGACCTTTAATAATGTGTGGATGCACCCTCATGTGCTACGCATTCTCCAACGCGCCTAGGCATGCTTCTGATCAGGTGGTCAATGTCCTTCTGGGGTATCTCATTCCAGGCAACCACCAACTCCTCTCGAAGAGCTTCTAGAGTCTGAGGAGGACGTTGCAAATTGAGCAATCTCCTACCCATCATATCCCACACGTGCTCAATTGGGGATAAGTCGGGAGATCTTGGTGGAGATGGTAACAATGTGACATCATTATGTTGAAAGAAGTCTATTGTGACTCTTGCAACATGTGGTCGGGCATTATCTTGTTGGATCTGCCAGGGTGTCAAGATAGGGTAAAAGATGGGGTTCTAGAACTTCGTGGATATAACGCTGCGCGTTAATGTTACCTCTGATGAAGATTAAAGGTGACCTGGAACCATAAGCTATAGCACCCCAAACCATAACTCCAACAGTGTGATGAACAAAAAACTGTGGATTCCTCCTTTCACCACGTCGCCTTCTAACCCTGGTACGACCATCGTGCATGCCTAAACAAAATCGAGACTCGTCACTAAAGACAATACTGTTCCATTCCTGATCCCAGAGTGACCGTTGTCTGCACCACTCAAGGCGATTACGTCGGTGTTCTCGAGTTAAAGGGAGGACCCAGTGTGGCCGGTATGAAAACAAGCCAAAACTTCTCATTCGTCGGTAAACACTTCGCATGCTATAGCTTATGGTTCCAGGTCACCTTTAATCTTCATCAGAGGTAACATGAATGCGCAGCGTTATATCCACGAAGTTCTAGAACCCCATCTTTTACCCTATCTTGACACCCTGGCAGATCCAACTTTCCAACAAGATAATGCCCGACCACATGTTGCTAGAGTCACAATAGACTTCTTTCAACATAATGATGTCACATTGTTACCATGGCCACCAAGATCTCCCGACTTATCCCCAATTGACCACGTGTGGGATATGATGAGTAGGATATTGCTCAATTTGCAACGACCTCCTCAGACTCTCGAAGCACTTCGAGAGGAGTTGGTGCTTGCCTGGAATGAGATACCACAGGAGGACATTGACCACCTGATCAGAAGCATGCCTAGGCGCGTTGGAGAATGCGTAGCACATCAGGGTGCATCCACACATTATTAAGGTCAAAGGGCTTTAAAGCAGTGCAATCATTTTGAAATTTTTATCATTTACTTATTATGCTTCATTAAGTACTTATACAAAATTTTATTAAAATAAAACCATTTAAACTAGGTGTTCGGATTTATATGTCACTTAGTATATTTAACATATACAAAAGAATCTTGACGTATATGAATCATGAATGTCAATCAAACCTTTCAATAAAGATGTCAAGTGATTGAGGAATGATTTATAGTGTTAGAATCGATTATATTCTTTATAATATATGGTATATGGGATATTGCAAAGAGTATACTGTACTACAATGTTACAAATAGTATTATCCAATACAATAATTGTAAGTTCTACATAATACTTTCACGTAAATTCTTAAAACAGATAAACCGCAGAATGGTTCCACACATTTGATCCATTCGACTTTCTGGAAAAAAACTAAATTGAGATTGAAACATGGTGGATTCGGTTTAGTCGGAATATTTTAGTTAATTCGCTGCAAGAATAGAAGCAATTTCTATAAATCACAATAAGGCAAGTCTGCAGAAGAAGCTTGAATCATTATCAGGTGAAGCACCCCACGAATTATCACCCACCGAATTTGCATACAGGATTCGATATCTTTTTGTTTTTTAAAAAACGTTTCTCCGACAGCGAACCGTGTATGGGTAGATGTTTATTTGTACTTTACATGGTGACTCTGGAGAGAAAAATGGTAAGTTTTTAGTGTATAATTGGTCGCTAGTTCCATCATTTTATATGACATCAAAGAAAGTTTCCCACTAAAATTTTAGGCTATTATACGCTTTGTACTTGAAAGGTATGGCGCTCTCTGCAGAGCGGCGACATATGACATGTACAAAAATGAGCCATCGAAGTTGCATAAACCTCTTTCATTTTCTGGTCTCCAAAAATACCGAATTGCAAGGTTGCATTAGCGCCTAAGGTAGTTCAAAAAGCATCTGGGTAGTGGCGAAATAATATGGACTATCGAAGAGAAGCGTCACTCGTCAAAACACTTTTAGGTGAGGTGTTTGAAATGATATTGTGGTGCTCAAAATCGTACATGCAGCTTAACTGTGATATAGCAGGTAGTGAGGAGGAAGTTATAAATATCCAGGTAATGAAGATCACCTGCAGAACATCTTCAGAAGTGTTTCACGTATTGTAAAACAAACAGGAAGTGTGGTGCTGATATTTCGATGTTCCGCTAATGATGTAAAGGCGAGTATTGTTTTCGAACATATTTGGAATTTGAGATATCGTCGCTTAAGTTCTACCACCATTAAGATATGCATTAAATTGAAAAAGGCCACCGCGATTGTTGGAACGTTCTCAGTAGACAGTATTTCAAGCGGATGAGGCTTCATTTGCGGCCAGACAAATATGGTGGTTTCTAAGATATATGCATGTTATTCGATAGCGAATCCAAACCCCCACCGTTCATTTTGCTCTCTTAAAAAGTTGTTAGTTTGAGTTACACAGTGTTAGAAGAATTTGAAAAGTATTTTGAGTTTTATATTTTTATGGCGTTTCATGTCACTCATTTCTGTTGGTCTGTCTGTTTGTATGCCTATTGGTCTGTCCGCTTATCCTTGATCCCTCTACAGGGTGACTTTGAAGTTGAGTCATTAATTTTCAGATAATGATTGTAGAAGGAAGATAAACCAAAATATGTGTGTAAAAATAAAAAAAAAATTAAAAAAAAAAATTACCTTGTTTTATAAAGTATCCTCCCGACAAGTATTTCAGTGCGGACCTGTATTTGATCGTGAGGTCTTGGAGCACCGGCATGCCGTCCCCTGTGAGGTCTTAAGTCACCTGATTCACGAGCCCGTTGTACTACATTAACAAAGGCACGAGGGGTTGGTTGCACTCGATTGGGAAACCGATCCACATAAACATGTGCCATTTTTTATTTCGTTTGAGCCACGCAACAGACACCACTATTCACTCACGCGTTACCGACTGACACTGACTGTATACAACTGAATAAAATAATTGTAAAAACATCGTTCCAAATTCTTTCGCTTTTTTGTTTCCGATGCGATGAACCGATAAGGCGGATCATATCCGTTGTTGCCAAACACGAGCACATAATATTATTATTGAGACAGGGCGGTACTCAAACTTAAAATAAATGACTCAACTTCGAAGTATATATACTATACTATACTATAATTATAGTTTTTGTATATTAAGGATCCTCATCATTTTTCCCTACATTTGCCCTTAAAACGAACGATACAGAAATGTTTTCGCCACAATATACATATTCATAACTAACTGTTTTCTCAGAGACTCTGACTTAATCATGCTGCTTTTGTCCGTACGGTCAAAGACCATGAACAGCTATTTCGTGCATTTTTGGCAACTCATCAGCATGGTCTAGGCTTGGTATCTGAGACAACAAATGAAAGAATAGCAACTATCCTCTAACCAAGATATAAGTTCCATGTCTTATATCGATAGAGTGTAACTTGTGCTGAACTGATGACGGCGTTGCGTGGGAAGTGTAGGGTCAACCTACTTGACGTAATTTCCCCTTCCTCTCGAAGTTTTGACAGTTTCAAGTTACACCGGGCGTGGTTACATGGCGCATGTTGCGCAAAATGTTTGCTTTAAGCTCCTTGATAAACTTAGCTGCCTTGTTTGAATCTGGAATAAAAAGACCGATCGTTTTTTGTGCAATGTACATATATATAGAATATGATCATGCGGAGAAAGGTATATAACAACAAGTAGGAAAATAATGGGCAAAATCCGCAAAAAGGAGGAAAGTGGATTCGAGCAGAAAATAGGATAGGTAACCCGAGCGATACGTATTTCTGCTGGTTGGCTTCATCAGGCCCGAAATGAATGCACATATGAAACTACAAAAGCAGATACACATGCCCACACATCCGGGTACGGGTGTAACCTGAGGAAACGAAGTTGGAGGAAATAAAAAAGACACACGAAGTCCACAACAAGAGCCAACCTACACATTGTAGTATAAAATAGATATACGACCTCGAATTTTCAAGGAGATGTCTAACCACCACCACCCGTATCCGGATGTATGGGCATGTGTATCTGCTTTTGTAGTTTCATATGTGCATTCATTTCGGGCCTGATGAAGCCAACCAGCAGAAATACGTACCGCTCGGGTTACCTATCCTATTTTCTGCTCGAATCCACTTTCCTCCTTTTTGCGGATTTTGCCCATTATTTTCCTACTTGTTATATATATATATATATATATATATATCAATAATATCAATCATTTGATATGACAAGTGCGATTCGTATATCTTCGATGACCTTCTCCCTCGTCATTTAAAATCAGGTGGACGTGTTCCTCCGTTTATGATTTGATAATTTAACTCAATTTTCGGTACTGCGAAGACAAATTTTCAATTGAGATGCCTGCTTTTTAAATGAAATTGACATAAGACCTGTCACCCGCTAGTACCTCACAGACATTAGGCGGGTACCCGTACCACGTGATTTTTTTACGACGTCACATCCGTCTTCCCCTATTCCCGTTCTTCGCGAAAATTTGAGTATCGGTTCCCGGTAGTGCACTGTGCTACACCGTGGACTCGCGAAAAAATCCTTCTTATATATTTTAGTATATCCTGGAACGCCTATTCAAAGGAAGAAGTATCATAGGGTGTGGGTCATTCCTTCTGGACTGTTGGATATTTTGCCCGAAATAACTGAACTTTGACAGAATGTAAGTCAGTCACATTCATATTGGCAGAAAGAGTAGCCATTTTTCGTAAAAATGAGGTTCATATCTCATAGCTCCTGACCATTTAATCGCTTTTTAAATCTCTCCAATCATCTATACATGGTGGTTTTAAATACAAAATGTACCTCATCTCAAACATTCAAATGGGACCCCTTGTTTATTGTTATTTTTACGGTTTTAGGATATTGTTTCTACAAGCTTCATTTTAGTACAGTTAGAGTTGAAGAATTTTGGGGTATTCTTTTTAGGAACTTTTGATAACTTCAGTATTTAAATACTATGCTTACCTGACCTCTTTTTAAATACCGAAAGTACCTTAATACCAATAATGAATTCAAGCCTGACGCAATTTTCAGTTGAGCCTAACCCAGCGTTAACGTCCGACCTTGAAAATACTGAGGAATGTGGATCTTCTTCGGTGGTTAAATATTTAATTTATGGATTATATAATAACGTAATGTATACTCCCAGCATATTGTCTAGCGTCTCTTGAAGAGAGCAACATTTTGCGAAATCGGACGACAGCTGATGAGCCGATGCACGGTAAAGATAATTATGTTTTTGAAGATATATATACTAAGTGACATATAAATCCGAACACCCAGTTTAAATGGTTTTATTTTAATAAAAGTTAGTGAATGTATTTATCTTACTGTAAGTAACAAGTGAAAAAATTTTCAGCCTTATCAGTTGGACATTCCGGTTTTTATACTGCTTTTTTTTGATTCACTAACGCTCTAAAAATGAATATTTCAGCCGCAGTAAAGAATCAATGTTGGCGGATTTTGGTTCTTGACATCCTTTACGATCGGTTACGATGCCTAGAGTACGGAGACCTGTACGATTTCGTCAACTTAGTGAGTTTGATAGGGGCCGTATAGTGGGACTTCGGAAAGCTGGACTTTCTTTTCGGGCAATTGCAGTTAGAGTGCAAAGAAGTGTAGACACTGTGGTTAGGTGTTGTCAGGCATGGCTTCGAGAAGGCCGTACGCAAAGAGCAAGGGGCACTGGACGCCGCCGTAGAACAACAGACCGTGAAGATCGCCGCCTAAGATTATTGGCCTTAAGGGACCGTTTCTCCACTACCAGGTCCATTGCAAATGAATGGTTTGCAGAACACGGAAGACCTATTGGCATGCGAAGTGTTTACCGACGAATGAGAAGTTTTGGCTTGTTTTCATACCGGCCACACTGGGTCCGCCCTTTAACTCGAGAACACCGACGTAATCGCCTTGAGTGGTGCAGACAACGATCACTCTGGGATCAGGAATGGAACAGTATTGTCTTTAGTGACGAGTCTCGATTTTGTTTAGGCATACACGATGGTCGTGCTAGGGTTAGAAGGCGACGCGGTGAAAGGAGGTATCCACAGTTTTTTGTTGAAAGACATATTCATCACACTGTTGGAGTTATGGTTTGGAGTGCTATAGCTTATGGTTCCAGGTCACCTTTAATCTTCATCAGAGGAAACATGAACGCGCAGCGTTATATCCACGAAGTTCTAGAACCCCATCTTTTACCCTATCTTGACACCCTGGCAGATCCAACTTTCCAACAAGATAATGCCCGACCACATGTTGCAAGAGTCACAATAGACTTCTTTCAACATAATGATGTCACATTGTTACCATGGCCACCAAGATCTCCCGGCTTATCCCCAATTGAGCACGTGTGGGATATGATGAGTAGGAGATTGCTCAATTTGCAACGTCCTCCTCAGACTCTAGAAGCACTTCGAGAGGAGTTGGTGGTTGCCTGGAATAAGATACCACAGGAGGAGATTGACCACCTGATCAGAAGCATGCCTATTTTTATCAATTACTTATTATGCTTCATTAAGTACTTATACAAAATTTTATTAAAATAAAACCATTTAAACTGGGTGTTCGGATTTATATGTCACTTAATATAGTTTAGCCTCAGCTTTTAAGAGAAAAGACGTGTCTAAAATTAGGGGCTTTGGTTATAGGTAAGTTAATACTTATTTTAAAAGGATATAAGGATGCTTGGCTAATAGGTATGTAATGTAGGAAACACGCAAAAAACCATTTCGGATGCTTGCCTTAATCTTCCTAAATTAATAAACATTCCTATAATAGTAGCAGGAAGCTTATATTGTTTACTTTACATTGGCCTCTCGTTAGCGGTAGCCGCGCAGACAGATAAGGAGCTTGACGACACCTTGTTTATTCGATCTTTGAACTCGGAAAAGCTCCCTCAGGCAGATTCTTTCACAATCTCGACCCTCTAGGAATAAAGGAGCTGTCGTATCGGCAAGTTCGACAGACTAGGGATGGAAGACAGAATCCGGGCGGGTCTGTCTGGCAGGCTCAATGCAACAAATGTCCGTCGATATAGCAGTAGAAGAGAGCGAGATTGTCAATCGCCTGTCTGTGAGAGAATGTCCAGAGACCGTCCGTTAGATAAGTGTCATCAATTAGTCGGATAGCCCTCATTAGAACATCATCGAGTATGGAGAAGGCACACAGCAGCACCTCAAACATGTGAGCAGTAGTCGAAGTTGGGTCCCCTCGTGGCTTTCTACAGAGTAAGCAGGTCCTCAACAGTACCAAAAAAGATGGCATGGGAGAAAGAGCCTTCTATACATGCCAAAAGCTACTGGTAAACAGAAGGCTGACCAAACCTAGTGCAACAACAAGTTAACATTGCTCTGGGTACCAGGACATGAAGGGCATAACGGAAATGAAAAGACGGATGATCTGGCCCGACAGGGTGCAGCCAATCGCCTTAAAGGTCCAGTGCCTTTTTGTGGTGCGATGAAAACACGCACTAAATGGTCCATAAGAAATTGGACCAAGAAGGATTCCCTAGAATGGTGAAACAGTCAATTAGGGCAAAGGCAGGCAAAACAGTTCTTCAAAGAACGAAGGCCCGCTTTTACAGAGAACCTATTCGGGGTTTTTATAGGAATGTTATGAGGGCCATTGTGGGTCTTCTGGCAGGACAGAAGACGCCACATGCCGTTTCTACAGACAGCATGATGAGATCCCAGTGCATCTTCTGTGTCACTCCGAAGGCCTGGCAAGGCTACGGTATCAGATAGTAGGAACCACAGGTGCAACAGCGGGAAGATACATGCAAGGCGCTGTGTCTATGGAGTCTGATTAAAGGATCAAGTCTGGATCCATGTGCTTTAGAATGGCTATATGGGACTCACAAAACAGTGACCTTAAGGCTAGCAAGCCAACCGCCTACTTTTATAATCTGTAATCTGTACGGAGGTACCTAATATGGAGAAAGGAACATTTAGACCAAAATAATTCACCTAGCTTTTCCACAGCAGCTATTACCATTGGCGAGATGGGTTTTTGCCAGATCAAGTCCTCGGTGATCTGGATTCCGACTAGCAGCAATTAATGGCTCTTTGGCAGGACTCGGCCATCCATCGAAACCATTGAAGCGCTTCCGTTACTCAAAGACGGTGTCTGGTGCCAAACACTACAGGGTGACTTTGAAGTTGAGTCATTAATTTTCAGATAATGATTGTAGAAGGAAGATAAACCAAGATATGTGTGTAAAAATAAAAAAAATTAAAAAAAATGTTACCTTGTTTTATAAAGTATCCTCCCCACAAGTATTTCAGTGTGGACCTGTATTTGATCGTGCGGTCTTGGAGCACCGGCATGCCCTCCCCTGTGAGGTCTTAAGTCACCTGATTCACGAGCCCTTTGTACTACATTAAGAAAGGCACGAGGGGTTGGGTGCACTCGATTGGGAAACCGATCCGTATAAATCCGTGATGGCGCGGCAGCATTTTGTAAAGACTCCCCCCCCCCCCCGGTAAATAAGAATCGTGTCCACAAGTTCAGCATTTTCGTAAACATGTGCCATTTTTTATTTCGTTTGAGCCACACAACAAACGCCACTATTCACTCACGCGTTACCGACTGACACATTGACTGAATACAACTGAATCAAATTGTAGTAAAAACATCGTGATAAGCGTTTCGAATTCTTTCGCTTTTTTGTTTCCGATGCGATGAACCGATAAGACGGATTATATCCGTTGTTGCCAAACACGAGCACATAATATTATTATTGAGACAGGGCGGTACTTAAACTTCTAAAGGGCTATAACTTTGTTACTTTAATTTTACCACAAAAATGTTAAAGGAAAAAAACGTTTCTTTTGATCAGATCTACTCACTGTTAAAATAAATGACTCAACCCTGTATATTGCATACTGCTGATCAGGCGGTGATTCCCGATACGCTTCAGAAGCCAGGGATGTGTTTACTAAAATGAGCTTACAGTCAAACTTCTTACGGGAAATATCTATCATTTCCGAAAACCCTTTCTATAGGTAATAAACTCTGATCATTTTCCGCCATGAAATAATATTAGCACGCATTGCTAGCATAATAAATCCAACAATTGAATGTATCATTTAAAAGACACAGGCGATACTTCCTCGCCAGCGGCAAAAGTAATAATTAAAACATTACTAATGAGACGATGAACGCTTCCTTGTTTCGCGTCCACGCCGTTTGATTTCGTGCAAAAAATTGTGGCGTGCTCTATTAAGTGCAGAAACTATGTAGTTGAAAGTGGAAAGTCTAGTGGCCACTGCATGCGGTGCATCTTGTTAGGCGATGGTTGTGTTGCAATGTCGTTAACGTCACAGTTGATTTTTTCCTTTAAAACGTCTTTGTTTAGCTTTACTACGGGATCCTAACATGTACATACATAGTGACAAAGAAAATAGGACAGCTTGTAAAAATGATTTTATTTGAATGCTGAGCAACCTTATAAGGACTTATACACGTTTTACTTTGAACCATATAAATTTTCACCTCACAGACAATACAGTATACAGGATGTCCCAATATAACGAGGATATACGAGTAGAGAAGTACAACGTATTTTTAGACTCAGAATAAGTCCATTGAATATGATTGAGTTCGATGCAAAAGTGCTTTGTTTGCCCGTTAGAGGGTGTCTTAGTCTTCTTTTTAAAACACATTTCATCTGATATTTTTGGAATCTATACTCCGGTTTGAATGAAATTTGGAACACCTGTTTTGCTAGACATCTTAATATTCCACTTTCACAAAAAACCCAAAGATGTTCGGGAGGGTGAAAACTACCTCCACATGAATTATAACAGGATTTTTTCGCAACTGTTCCAACAACTCAATCGAAAAATCATTTTATTTACTTATTTTTTTGCCTCTTTGAAAAACAGGCCATCTCGCATAGTTTTTTGAGAAGAAGGTGGAAGGTGGTTTCTAAAAAATGTTTTTATTATACAGTGTGAGTCTTCATAAAGTGCACATATCAAAATCAGGGAAACTAGACTCTATTTCATCGACGGATAAATCATCAAAAAAAAAATTAAAAACAATAATTGATTTTTTATGAATATTTTAAAATTTTTAGTCAGCTGCTAACCCTATTTAAATAAATCGTTACAACTTTTAAACTGAATGTCCTATCATATTGGAATAAATTTTGTAGTGATTGCAAATAATAGGCCGTACCAGTAAAGTGAAAATTTCCACGAAATTTAAGGCTATAAATTTAAAATAAAGAGGAATATGCTGAAACTCACTATTTCTTCAATGATTTTCAAAACAATTGCTAAATTTCAATAAAAACTGTCCTATTTACCCTACCTTTTTTAAATGTTTAGTTATTCTACATGTTATTAGCTTCCTAATGGTGAAAAATTGCAAGTTTATTACATAGATACAAGTTTTTAAATCAGCTTTTCAAAAAGCAGTGAACTCAGTTCATCGCCAGAGTAGGAATAAAACAACACTATTAACCTACATGAATCATTCATTATCTTTAACAAATAAAATCAAATAGACTTGTCTATAAGATAATCATTTTGGCTTAATGCATCAAATGTTCAAAATGGCCACCCCGTTGCTGCAAAAACATTGTAGCGCGAAGTGAAATTAGATGAGTTGCCCTACGAACCATCTCGGTATCATTTTTGATTTCGTTTGCAACACGCAAAACTCTTTCTTCAAGTTCCGCTTCGCTGTTTATGGAACTGCTGTACACCCTTTGTTTCATTGTCCCCCATAAAAAATAGTCGAGAGGTGTGAGATCTGGGGAACGCGCCGGCCACCCAACAGGTCCTTGTCGACCGATCCAGCGGCCTGGATAATTTTCATTAAGAAAAGACCTGACAATCAGCGAGTAATGGGCAGGACATCCATCCATTTGAAGCATCATTCTTTGACGGGCTTGCAGCGGCTCTTCTTCCAACAGCAAGGGCAGTTCAGTCCGCAAAAGCTCCAGAAATCTCTCTCCGTTTAATGTCCTCGGGAGTATTATTGGACCAATCAAAAAGTTGTCAATCAGTGCGGCCCACACATTTACAGAAAATTTCACTTGAAATGTTGAAGCCCTTTTCAGCCTAGGGTTTTCATCTTTTGGGCACCACTTATGTAAATTACGACAGTTCACGATGCCGTCTCTCGTGAATTGAGATTCATCTGTCCACAGAATTGTTTTCGGGAATTCAGAATTGTCTCTTGTTTTTATTAAAATCCATGTAGACATAACGCACCTTGGACGCCAATCCACATCTTCATGCAAGTGCTGCACCCTTTGATAATGGTATGGATGCAACCCTGCTTTCCTCAAGATGCGCCAAACCGATTTCTGGGATACGCCATGACGTAACGCCAAACGTCTCGTACTAGTAGTCGGGTCAGCAAACAAATCATCCAAAATGGCTTCTTCGATAGCAACATGAATAATAACACCTGGTTCGCGACGATCTCGAGGCAAACCAAGTCCAGTGTTAGCCAGTCTTCTATGTACTTCTTGGAAGTTACGGGCTGATGGAACGGGGCGTCGATTTGGAAATGCAGCAAGATAAGCTGTGCAAGCAGCTCTAGCACTCCATCGGAACATTCCATAATGATAATGGATATCGGCAATGTGTGCCGGAGGGAAATCACTTAAACGTGGCATCGCGACCAAAAAGCGAAAGCGTGATATGTAGAAAACGAAACTGATAAAGTTGGCAGGAGAAACACAAATAGCTGCCTAACTGCCCAACATTCAATTGTTTTTCAACTGGGCCCGCCTCCCCACTCGTACTTCAGCCCGCGCGACTCTACATTGAATCACCAAAAAAAGGATAAACTATGGTGACTAGCAAGACGATGCGCATGGGCTTTTTTATAAACACTCATAGAAACTGTTACATTTGAGTAATAAACGTGCAATTTTTACGCTTATAAAGCTGATAACATGTAGAATAACTTACAAATAAAAAAAGGTAGGGTACAAGGGACGATATTTATAGAAAATTTGAAATTATTGTAAAAATGATGAAAAAAAAACAGATTTTCATCAAAATTTTCTTTATTCTAAATGGATGTCATTACTTTTCCTGGAATTCTTCACTTTTCAGGCACGTCCTTTTACCAGCAATCACTACACAATATGATAGGACATTTAGTTTAAAAGTTGTAACGAGTTATTTCAATATGGTTAGAAGCTGCTACTAAAAATTTTAAAATATTCATATATTCATAAAAAATCAAATTCATGTTTTTTTGATGATTTATCCGTCGATGAAATAGAGTGTAGTTTCCCTGATTTTGATATGTACACTTTATGAAGACTCACACTGTATTAGTCTTAAAATCTAGTAGGCACCATTTCGCGGAAATGTCACTGTCAGATTATTTTTGACAACAAACTTCATAAACAACATTTTCTTGTGAAATGACTGCTCTGCGATCTGGTACGTTTTGTGCAAATCTTGGACGTGGATGGTGGCTAGTAGGCTGAACGTGAAAAAACAGTGCTCGTTTGAACTCGTTCATGTTCTGGGATATCTGGGATCCTCATCGACCACTCCAAGAACAGCTCCTTCCACTAGCTGTATTCGGACTTGCCGCGGTTTCCCAGCGTTGACTCTTAAGCCGCGTACAGACCGAGATTCCAGCGCAAGCCAAGGCACATGTGGTTGCAGATTTGGAGGTGTTCGACTCGATGTGTACGACACGCGATCACTTTACATATCAACATATCAATCAAATATACTAAGTGACATATAAATCCGAACACCCAGTTTAAATGGTTTTATTTTAATAAAAGTTGGTGAATGTATTTATCTTACTGTAAATAACAAGTGAAAAAATTTTCAGCCTTATCAGTTGGACATTCCGGTTTTTATACTGCTTTTTTTTAATTCACTAACGCTCTAAAAATGTATATTTCAGCCGCAGTAAAGAATCAACGTTGGCGGATTTTGGTTCTTGACATCCTTTACGATCGGTTACGATGCCTAGAGTACGGAGACCTGTACGATTTCGTCAACTTAGTGAGTTTGATAGGGGCCGTATAGTGAGACTACGGGAAGCTGGACTTTCTTTTCGGGCAATTGCAGTTAGAGTGCAAAGAATTGTAGACACTGTGTTTGGGTGTTGTCAGGCATGGCTTCGAGAAGGCCGTACGCAAAGAGCAAGGGGCACTGGACGCCGCCGTAGAACAACAGACCGTGAAGATCGCCGCCTAAGATTATTGGCCTTAAGGGACCGTTTCTCCACTACCAGGTCCATTGCAAATGAATGGTTTGCAGAACACGGAAGACCTATTGGCATGCGACGTGTTTACCGACGAATGAGAAGTTTTGGCTTGTTTTCATACCGGCCACACTGGGTCCTCCCTTTAAATCGAGAACACCTACGTAATCGCCTTGAGTGGTGCAGACAACGGTCACTCTGGGATCAGGAATGGAACAGTATTGTCAGTATTGTCTATCTTGACACCCTGGCAGATCCAACTTTCCAACAAGATAATGCCCGACCACATGTTGCAAGAGTCACAATAGACTTCTTTCAACATAATGATGTCACATTGTTACCATGGCCACCAAGATCTCCCGACTTGTCCCCAATTGAGCACGTGTGGGATATGATGGGTAGGAGATTGCTCAATTTGCAACGTCCTCCTCAGACTCTAGAAGCACTTCGAGAGGAGTTGGTGGTTGCCTGGAATGAGATACCACAGGAGGACATTGACCACCTGATCAGAAGCATGCCTAGGCGCGTTGGAGAATGCGTAGCACATCAGGGTGCATCCACACATTATTAAAGGTAAAAGAGCTTTAAAGCAGTGCAATCATTTTGAAATTTTTATCATTTACTTATTATGCTTCATTAAGTACTTATACAAAATTTTATTAAAATAAAACCATTTAAACTGGGTGTTCGGATTTATATGTCACTTAGTATTTAACGCACATGTGTTCCGAAAATATCTGAAAAAATGTGTTTCAAAAAGAAAACTTTGACGCCTTCTAACCGACAAACGAAGTATTTTTGAATAGAGGTAAATCATGTCCAATCGACTTATTTTGAATCTAAAAATACTTTTAGATACATGGAATATTGGGACACCATGTTCACACAGTGACAAAGAAAATAAATGCTTGTGTTAATAATTTTACTTTAATGAATATTTTCCTTCTGGAGGACTGATAACGTGGCACAGGTTGGTAGATTACTATACTCAGTATCTCAGTAAAAAAAAGCTCATGGAAATTCGATTTCTCAGAAATCCATTAATACCTCTAGACACTGCATACGAAGGGTTAAATACAAGACAAAACAAACGTCAATTATTTAGTATCAGTGAAACTGGAAACCAAAGTCTATAGAACCAAGACAAGACAGGATGAAACCTAATATGATTTAACAACAGTGAAGTTGGATGACATTTAAAAAACGACTTCCAATGATAACATCTTGAATATACGTTTACTTTGTAAGTCAGAATAATGAAGCATTACATCTCAGAGTGCCTCCCCCCCCCTTCAATAGAGTGATTTATTTTAAATTTCAGTTTTTCCTTAAAAAACACATATTTTTCGTGATTTTCGAATAACAAATATTGCCAATTAAATGCGAAAAATACGTTCAATCAAGATGACCCTTGTTCAAAACGTAATCAAGATGACGTAATATATTAGAGATAAATCTGTTCCGTATGCTAATAGCTTTAAATATACATTACTGATTACGTATGTGCATAGTTTACGGTAAACTATGCAAAATATAATTTCGTTACTGAATTTATTCGCGATTCAGATTGAATTATTATAACCGTTTAAGCAGCAGTCTGTGTACGCTTAAAAATGGCATAATTTCAACATATATTTTATCAAATTCAACATACTAGAAGTCTGATGGCTTGCAGACAAATTAAAAATATGATCACATCTTACTTTTCTTGAGCTTTTCTCACAGGGCGACTTGATTTTTTTTTTTTGAAAAAATGGCGGCAACTAGATTGACTCTGCACTTTCCACGTAACTCTAAGCCCTGAATATGTAGCATGTTTAACTAACTTCTTTCCAAAAAAATCGCATAATTGTACGCAAAATCATGCTTAATCTCCAAATTATATGGTCTAACCGAATTGAACAATGGTGGGAGACCCAAACCTTATTAAAACAATATGTTACTTTTACAACCTTAACATCGATGTAAATTTGTGAGAAATACATTATAATATTTTTAAGTGGATAATTGATTGGAAAGTGCTAAAAATTAGACGTACAGTAGATCGGATTTGAATAATGATGCGTGATTTTCGAGTTGTTAGCTTTGTCTATGTAAGTGTGTCAAGTATTATGTATTGGAAAGACATTTGGTAGTGAGCTGCTAGAGATGGTCATTATACCTATTCTGAATAGCTGTATTAATAGATGTTTGCTATTGCTTTTCACCTGTTAGCAATTAGAGCTGCTAACAGACTGATTGAAAGGTTTTGGTAAATAAATAACCTGTAAGTATTTATAATTAATAACAGTTCTACAAATATTTTGGAATGATGGTTCTATGTCATGGTCATTTCTGCTTACTCATTATTGGCGGTCACACACAGAATTTCATCATCATTTAATATTTGGTTTTCTAACATTATACCATCTTTTTACACCGAAGTAGCCGCGCATGCAGAAGCCTAAAGGTCAAGGAACCGCGGATTTTTGAACTGTCTAAGTTTATTAGAACTGGGAAAACCCTCTTGATGTAGATTGTTCAACAATGTCGATACCCTAGGGACAAAGGAGCGGTCGTATCTGCCAATTCTGGATGTACGAAGTTCGACACAGTAAGAATGCGAAGCCGAAGTCAGGCAGGTATGTTTGGCAGGCACATGACGCGGCGGCATAAACGACGAGAGCTCTGAGGAGTAAAGCCCGTTGGCGTAGCGGTAGAAGAGAACTAGGTCGCCGACTGATCGCCGGTGCGAAAGCCGCCAGTGGCTGTCCATGAGAGAAGAGTCATCGATCGTGGAGATGAGTACTCATTAGCCCTACACAAATAGGCTAGCTTTTTCCCAGCATCTGCCGCTATTCGTGCTAGATCAATTCCTCAGCAGTCTGGACTCCGACCATCCGAAGTTAACGGCTTTTTGGTAAAACTCGGCCATCCATCGAAACCGGATGAGCGCTAGGACGCTTCTTGTTGGTCAAGATACAGTACTGTGTTTCGGAAGCATTAAAATGTACAAGATTGTTGCGACTTCAAGCACTGATCCTTTCTCGTTCATCCGCAGAGATCGGCTTATCACACTGACAATAGCTCTCAATTCCGAATGAACTACTCGTATAAGGTGATATGTAGATACAGTAGCGATTGCTATAATCCGGATGTTTCAATAAATCGGACCTGTCTCGCAGACTCTGTAATCCGGATTGTCATTTTTCGCTATCTGGATCAGATATTAAGTTCTTACCAACTTCAACCTTGTTAAATATTACACCATGAACGACGCGACCGGGTCGCAAATAAAGCAGAACCTTTCCACGGGCCAGACATTCAACAACAAACGCCATGGTTCCTACACGAAAACACATAACTTTGTCGATACAAAAGAAGGCTGAAATTTTAGATAAACTAAAACGAGGTGATAGTGGTAAAAATTTAGCTGCAATGTATGGAGTGGGAACATCCACCATATCGGATATTAAGAAAAACAGAGGCAAGATAGATGCGTAAGAATTATACAATTTTGAAAAAGGATGTTTTTATATTTTAAAGCATTTAATATTTTAGTTTTATGAAGAAATGCATGTTTGGTCCAGGTAGCAGAAAAACTTTACGGTCTGCTGAACATCCTGAAATAAAAAAAAACTTTACGACTTTACAGCGTGATCGGCACATATCAGTAAGCTACGATATTCTAACGGAAAAAGCAAAATATTTTATAAAAAAATGTTACAATAAAGATACATTTAAAGCGAACAGGGGTTGGCACGTCATAGACTCAGGCATCTTAAAATATGCCGCAAAAAACTCTCTAACAATAATTCTGCTGTTAAACCTTTTATACAAAAGTTAACTCGGATCATAAAAGAAAAAGGGCTATCTTCAAGCCAAATCTGTAACGCTGACGAGTCCGGCTTGTTTTGGAAATTGATACCGCAACGAGCATTAGTCCACTTAAAGGAAACATCAGCTCCAGGTCGGAAGGCAAGTAAGGAAATAATTTTCTGGCGTGTACAAATTGAAACTTTTGGTAATCGGCAAATCTAGAAATCCAAGGGCTTTTAAAAACAGAGGCACGAGTTTACTGGTGGAGTATACGTCTAGTAAAAATGCATGGATGATTTCTTATTTATCTAAAGAATGGTTTCATAAGTAATTTTGGAAGCAAGTTTCGGAATTCTTGAAAAAAGAAGGCATTCCCGAAATAGCTTTACTTCTCATTGATATCGCACCTAGCCACTGCAGTGAAAAGGAATTGGTTTCTGAAGATGGTAAAATGATCACAATGTTTTTACCGCCTTGCACCGCATTGATCCAGCCGTTAGACCAAAATGCGATAAGATTAACCCAATTTTGTAATAGAAAAAGCGCAAGAAAACAATGACCTTAGTAAATCTTTAAGAAACTTCTATCTAAAAGACGCAGTTTGCTTATTACATAATGCATGGACAAAAGTGTCAACAACTGCTTTAGAGTAGTGTTAGAAAACTGAGATTATGACCCGGAAGATTTTATACCATTCAGCTTATTGCGCGTACAAATACAGCAGCAAATGGAGACTATTGAGGACATTTCAACAATACTAGAAAAAACATCATTTTAACAATTTACAGAAGGGGAAATCTTGGAGTAGGTGAAAGAAACTGAACATAGCCTTCAAGACGAATTTCAAGATGACTATTCTGAAAATTCACATAGTGACGTAGAAACACAAAATGGAAACCAATTTAATGTTCCATAAATTAAATATACTAAGTGACATATAAATCCGAACACCAAGTTTAAATGGTTTTATTTTAATAAAAGTTGGTGAATGTATTTATATTACTGTAAATAACAAGTGAACAAATTTTCAGCCTTATCAGTTGGACACTCCGGTTTTTATACTGCTTTTTTTTAATTCACTAACGCTCTAAAAATGAATATTTCAGCCGCAGTAAAGAATCAACGTTGGCCGATTTTGGTTCTTGACATCCTTTACGATCGGTTACGATGCCTAGAGTACGGAGACCTGTACGATTTCGTCAACTTAGTGAGTTTGATAGGGGCCGTATAGTGGGACTTCGGGAAGCTGGACTTTCTTTTCGGGTAATTGCAGTTAGAGTGCAAAGAAGTGTAGACGCTGTGGTTAGGTGTTGTCAAGCATGGCTTCCAGAAGGCCGTACGCAAAGAGCAAGGGGCACTGGACGCCGCCGTAGAACAACAGACCGTGAAGATCGCCGCCTAAGATTATTGGCCTTAAGGGACCGTTTCTCCACTACCAGGTCCATTGCAAATGAATGGTTTGCAGAACACGGAAGACCTATTGGCATGCGAAGTGTTTACCGACGAATGAGAAGTTTCGGCTTGTTTTCATACCGGCCACACTGGGTCCTCCCTTTAACTCGAGAACACCGACGTAATCGCGTTGAGTGGTGCAGACAACAGTCACTCTGGGATCAGAAATGGAACAGTATTGTCTTTAGTGACGAGTCTCGATTTTGTTTAGGCATGCACGATGGTCGAGCCAGGGTTAGAAGGCGACGTGGTGAAAGGAGGAATCCACAGTTTTTTTGTTGAAAGACATGTTCATCACACTGTTGGAGTTATGGTTTGGGGTGCTATAGCTTATTGTTCCAGGTCACCTTTAATCTTCATCAGAGGTAACATGAACGCGCAGCGTTATATCCACGAAGTTCTAGAACCCCATCTTTTACCCTATCTTGACACCCTGGCAGATCCAACTTTCCAACAAGATAATGCCCGACCACATGTTGCAAGAGTCACAATAGACTTCTTTCAACATAATGATGTCACATTGTTACCATGGCCACCAAGATCTCCCGACTTATCCCCAATTGAGCACGTGTGGGATATGATGGGTAGGAGATTGCTCAATTTGCAACGTCCTCCTCAGACTCTAGAAGCACTTCGAGAGGAGTTGGTGGTTGCCTGGAATGAGATACCACAGGAGGACATTGACCACCTGATCAACAGCATGTCTAGGCGCGTTGGAGAATGCGTAGCACATCAGGGTGCATCCACACATTATTAAAGGTCAAAGGGCTTTAAAGCAGTGCAATCATTTTGAAATTTTTATCATTTACTTATTATGCTTCATTAAGTACTTACAAAATTTTATCAAAATAAAACCATTTAAACTGGGTGTTCGGATGTATATGTCACTTAGTATATGAAGATGCAATTGCGCATTTTACAGCAGGGATTAAATGGGCAGAAGACAACAATATTGCACTTACCTCAATCCTTGCCATAAAAGGTTTAAGAGAAGAAGCTGTTATTAACTTGCATTCTGAACATAAAAGGCAAACAAAAATAACTGATTTTTTTAATAACTAAATGTTTTGTTATTTTGTTATTTGCTTATTTTAGCTATGTAGATGATTTATGTTTCAGTTTTTATGAAATAAACATGTTTGTAATATCAAGAACTTGTTTTCCTTATGATTCCCACTAATCCGAATTTTTCGTTAGTCCGGATTGCACCTGGTTTTAATTGATCCGGATTATCGAGTCACTACTGTAATTAATTTCGATGTAGACAAACGCATATTATCCTTCTTTGAAGGACTGTGTGGCTTCATAACCAGGTGGGCTTAGATTTCAAGTGGTCACGAGACTGGATTTAATTGCAGATTTCATTCTGGTCTCTTATTTAGACTTACGCACCGGCGCATACTGACAGCAAATCGTGGCCTCAGTCATTTTAATGTCGGTGGAATTTCACAATATCGTTGGAATTTACATTTTACATTTTTGCCCGGAGCATTTTCTAGAATGTAAGTGCAAGTGCAAACGCGAAAGAACCAGAACCGTGTTGCACCTATCAGTAGCGTCATGCTAGATTATACAGGGTGCCCCAATCTCAAGTGTAACTATTTACATAAAGCAGCATTTCGGTTTTATTGTTTTCGAAAGTAGGGCATATTTTTTTAGTTTGTCTACCTCCATCACCCCACATTTGTGATCTCAGATCCTGTGACAGCTAGCAACTACCAGATTTTCAATAACGTATACTGAAGCTAGACGTTGTATACAGGGTGTCCCAACGAAAATGGAAAGTAGTTTTATGACCGAATATCAAACACCTGTTCTCATGGCAACCTTGATATAAGTGCATATTTCAAAATTACTTTAATATATACAGTGTGCTCCATAACTTCGGGTTATTTCAAACAAGCATTTACCCTATACTTTATTGTATATTTGGATACAGGGTGTCCCAACGAAAATGGAAAGTAGTTGTATGACCAAACTGAAAAAGATATCAAAAATCTGTTTTCGCGGCAACCTTGATAAATTGCTAGTACATATTTCAAAACTATTTTAATATATACAAGGTATTCCATAACTTCATGTTATAGCAAACAAGTATTTAAGAAGTTTGATATCGCATAATCTATGGTTTCGATTGTCAATTTTTTAGATATTTAGTGAAAAGTCTGAAAAAAATCCCAACTTTGGTGGGTCGCGACTTCGCCATTTTTGAAGAAATTTAGGCAAATTGTAGTTCACAAAAATCTTATTATCATGGATTGGATTGATGTAGAAATGTGCTGAAATTTAATTTCGTTTATACAGGCTATCTCTCAATCTCCCAATAACAACTTTGAGGTCCATGTCCCTAAATGTAAAAATAAAATGTTTTCGTATCCCCCATGGTTCACACGTGAAATTATACTTAATATCAAGAAGAAGGACATGGCAAGAAGAAACTGGAAACGTGACGGTACTAAGTTTTCTTATGATCAGTTCAGTAATTTTAGGAAGCTCATTAAGAACCAGATCAGTGTTGCCTACTCCGCTTACGTCCAATCGGTTGAGGATGCCATTGTCAATGATCCTAGCAAATTCTGGTCATTTGCCCAGATCAAAAAACAGCAATCTAGAATCCGCCCAAGGATGACGCTTAACGGCAATGTCTGCGATACGCCTAAGGATATAGTGGACAGTTTTGCTACCTTCTTTTCAACAGTTTTTATCCCGTCTGGTCTACTAGGGTCATCTCCTCCAACAAATAATTCTACCGATATTATTTCTTTAAAAAATATAAGTGAAGAAAACGTAATTAGGGTTTCAAAAAGATTAAAGAACAAAATGACGTCTGGATGTGATGGTATTCCAAGTTTTTTCGTTAAAGATTGCATTCATATACATACTAGCGAAACCGCTGGCTTCCATATTCAACCTAATTCTAAAATCAGAGACATATCCAAATATCTGGAAGACCTCTAAAATATGTCCTATTCACAAAAGTGGAGATATCTCTGATATTTCCAGCTATCGCTAAATAGCAATCC
Organism: Acanthoscelides obtectus; assembly: GCA_963669975.1. Lineage (NCBI taxonomy): Eukaryota > Metazoa > Arthropoda > Insecta > Coleoptera > Chrysomelidae > Acanthoscelides > Acanthoscelides obtectus. The sequence goes on along the minus strand of CAVLJG010000007.1, from coordinate 91,540,871 downwards.
TGTGCAATTTCAGCAAGTTGTTTGAGATCATCGCCTATGAAACGGTTTACTGCTCGGTCAGGGGTGCAGTCTCTATTAATCAGCATGGGTTTATGAGAGGCAGATCTACGGTCACCAACTTGGCTCTAATTACTCAGTACATTTCTGAAGTACTGGACGGTCAGGGACAAGTTGATGTCATTTACACAGATATAGAAGGCGTTTGATCAAGTTGATCATTATGCACTTCTGGATAAGCTTAAAACAGTGGGTATGTCTGATGCAATGCTGTCGCTCATGAATTCATATTTGAGGGATAGAAGGTTATTTGTCGAATATGGTGGTCATAGGTCGAGTTACTATCGGGCCACGTCCGGGGTACCACAAGGGTCAAATCTAGGTCCATTATTGTTTTTGATATTTATTAATGACTTGTCTTTTGAGCTGAAGTGTTTCCATTTGTTTTTCGCTGATGACCTTAAAATCTACACCTCAGTCAAGACAGTCGAGGATTGCGTCATGTTGCAAGATGACTTAGCTCTAATTTCGTCATGGTGTTCACGAAACTGTCTCAGTCTGAATGTTTCGACATGTAAAGTTGAGACTTATACAACAAAAGTTAACTATTTAATTTATGATAATTATAACATCAATGGTCAGGTTATAGACAGATGCACCTCTTATAGAGACCTTGGAGTCATTTTTGATACCAAGCTAACGTTTACTGAGCATATACTCAATATCTCGTCGGCTGCCACTCGACTACTTGGTTTCTGTATCAGAAACTGGAAGGGTTTCTTCAATGTTGATACATTAATGACCTTATTTTTTATTTTTGTCAAGAGCAAGTTGGAGTATGCGACTCTGATCTGGTCTCCTATATACCAAAATTCTGTCGTGATCCTTGAGGCCATTCAACGTAAAGCTTTAAAGTATTTTCACCTTAAATGCACAGGTTCTTTTCCAGAAAGAGGTTGTGACCATAGTGACCTATTAGAGTTTTTCAATTTGGATTCACTATGAACAAGACGAACCATATTTGCTTTGTCGTTTTTGTATGGCCTCATTCACAATGAAATTGACTGTCAAAATTTACTTGAAAAAATATGTTTCCGCGTTCCAAGGCTAGGGAATCGACAACAAACGGCATTCTATTGTCAAGCTGGCCGTACAAATGTTATGACAAAATCGCCAATTAATCTCATGTGCTGCGTCATGAACAGTGTCACTGAATCGTGTGATATTTACAGTGACAGTTGTGCATCGATTATTAACTGCTATAGATCATCCAATCTTATTTAGAATGTGTGATACTATAGATTTAAGTCCAAGAACCATGTCTCTTTAATTGTTATTTTTTTCAGCGTTTCCTGTAATTGGGTTTCACCTGTTGGAAATAAATAAATAAATAAATAAATAAATCTCAAAACGCAAAATGGACCTTTACTCAAAAATTTCATATGTATATTTCTACATCGTTAAATAGTTCTCCTTTATCAAAAATGTTAGTAATAATAAAGGTACATGGTATGCTGAGATACGACAAATAAAAAAATAGCAAAACTAGTATTCAGTCAACATCGAAACCAAAGAACAGATGCCATAAAATTTTTATTGTCGCTACCGCGCTTTACAATACGAAGTGTTTACTAATTTTGGGCAACAACATATTCCCGTCCCAAATAGTCAAAGTTCATTGATAGTCTTCAGACGCAAGTTGACATAAAATTGGCTATCTTCGTTTCACCCTTAACCAACGAGTAAGTCTGTAACCAGAATTCCTGAATTCAAAGAATATAGTGATTACTATAGCATTAAAAATGGGTCAGTGCAAAAGCTCATTGAAGTATGTTTAAGGTTTTTTCAATTCTGTAACAATTCATTGTTATTTCATCAGAATTTCCTCCATAACAACATAATACGGATATGTGATTACATGTAGTTTGATTTGCAAACCTAAGTACTTTTTAATTAGCCTTCATAGTTAATATATTTTCATGGATTTTCTTACTCTTCTTTCAGAATATTCTCTGAAATTCTACATCAATTATTACAAAATGATGTCAATGTCATGGTTTTATTACCGAAATCAGTAATATCCTTAATAGATATAGATCTAATTAGCTGATGGTTATGGGGCAAGGAATTCGTATATTTTGCCTGGATCAGATTCGGTACACGCTAGCACTTGTTAGATAAGATAGATAACTAGCTGATTTCCAACAAGTCAAGTCTTTCCAAATAATTTTAAGCGATCTTAGTCCACAAGATTGTTCTATATAATGAGAAGCACTGGATGAAAGGTGCCTTAAAATTTTATCTACGACTTTTGTAGTCTGCTGAAAAGCTACTTTAAACGCGCTCTTTACTCTCTAGATACATAAGTTACTATATTAACATGATACGTATTATTAAGATCTTTGATTTGTTGATTGCTACGCCCATGTTTTGCTTAAATATGTGCTTGCTTTGCAATTTTTGAAAGCTTGTAAGCAAATTCGATTACGCAGTCCCCTTATACTCGTATGTGTTCATAAAATTACTGAGGCGAAACATAGTGGAAACCCAAACAGAAATATCTATACGCCATATTAATCACAATAATTGCGGAGTACTAGAAACTATAATTTAATCCTGGTCTCCACCTAATCGACGATATTATCGATTATTTATATTGTAAATGCTATCTAGATCAATAAATAATTACAATAGAATTAAATTGAGAAACTGTGTAGGGTAATTTCAGGAATTATGTCGTTATTCGGAAAAGGCTACGGAGGATTAATGCAGCCTCAAACCTTGTCAAACCTAGTGAACATTGTAAGCTTCAATATTATACTATATATATATACATATATAATACTAGAAAAGAAGATTATAAATATACTCTCCTTTAAAAAATTCTCTCAAAAAAACTGCATTTGACCCATCATCTCAGTCAAAATGGCGCGCTCAAAAAGTTTTCTTTAGTAAGCTAAAAAGATAAAAGTCAAACGGAGCCAAGTCCGGACTACAGAAAGGATGCTCTATCTCAACGAAGCTGCATTCCTGCACAGTTGGTCTACTTTTCCATTGTAAAAATCAGGTCTATTCTGGTTGACTGTTTTACGTGTCTTTTTGGGAGTGGAGATCATTTATGAACCCATTGCTTGGATTCTATGTTTGTCTCAAAATGCCAGGCCTCGTCGTTCGTCACCATTTGTGTCAAAAAGTGAAACGTTAATAAAAGTTTCCAAATGACTTTCTGAAATTTCCAGCCTGCGGAATTTCTGTTCAGGTGTTAACAGTCGTAGAACCCACTCGGCTGCCACCTTACTCCCGTTCAGATTGTCGTGCAAAGTGGTTATTACGCTAGGTTCTGATCTATTCAATGCTGTATCAGTGGTAGAGACCTTCAAACGACGATCTTCGAGAAGCATTGCTTCCAGTTTTTGAAACATTTTATTACATTTGTTTTGGCTCTTCCACTTCTTGGATCGTCTTCTATGACTTCACGCCCCAATCGACGGCAAGCAATCTCTCGAGAATTGTTTTCAGCCGATGGCCGTCTTGTATCAGAAATTTTATGACACTGCGAGACTCTAATTTTAAGTTACTCATTGTTCCTCATTTTATAAATTGGAAACCCAGTATTAAAATTAACTACAATTTTGCAAGTAAACTTAGAACACGTGCCACTATTTGACATACTATGACTGTGTTTCAATTTTTTTTCATGGCTAGGTAGATTTCCTTTCTAGTGACGTGACTCTCGTAATAAGAAGCAAAGATGAATAAATGATAAACTCAACCTAACTAACACCCGCCCACTCTTAAACCCTCCGTGCTTTTCAACAACCACATTTGCTCTGTTCATAAGACTCGGAATTCAATAACTACCTTCATTTTTTGAGTCTACCGCTCACGTGGTTACGTCTACTGCTTTCAGCATTTTTAATCTGGTAACTCTGGTTCTGGCACTCACTCTTTTCCAGAACCTTTTCAATACAATGGTGCAATTTTTAAATGATAGAAGATGATTGTTTCTATTAAACTTGTTATTCGTGTAAACAAAGTCAGTCATTTATTTCTATCACTCAAGTTCGCCACTATAAGCAGCACAATGAACCTTACCCTTGACATTAAGGTATTCTATGATTCGATCTACTATATATGGAAATCCTAGACACTGACTATGTAGGTATCAACTTGAATGATAGTTTATCTATAGTTTAAACACCGTTTAATTATACTATTATTTATTTTTATTGAAAACGAGATTCTTCAGATATTATGCAAGAATGTTCATGTTAGTCACGGGTATTTCTGGAAATCTGGCCCTCAAGTTGATTTTTGCCTTTTTTGTTTTATTTTTTCTCTCGCAGTGGCGGAGATGATTCAGGTTTGGTCGAGACTGACCATACTTTTGGTCCTTATTTTTATATCATATCTTTCGGTGTTTTTGTCTTATTTGTCATTGTCAATGTAGAAGTAAGGAAGTTATAATTTCCCATGTTTGTCATGTCAATGAAGAAAAACAAAATATTGTCAAAAGTGTCATGTACTGAAAACGGCCACCGTTGCGAACGAAATGCTTACTACATTGAAGAAGAATTTCAAATATATTTATGTGGTTTCATTAGCCAGGCAAACATGGACGATTATCAACGTTAAAACCACAGGATAAGTTTCAGATGTTACATTTAAAAAAGTTATGATGATATTCTCTAAACGTCACCCTCAGCTGTTTCTACAAATAACTATTTTTTGACTAAAATTTTCAGCAACCTGTTGGTCCAATTGCGACTCAGTGTCACCCAGAAAACTAAGAAACGTTGAGGCTATCAGTGTGGGTTGTTTAAATAGACGTGATCCTTGAGGAATCCCCACAAAAATAGGCTGTATGATCTTGAAAGCCGGCGTGTATCAGCTTTGCGAGGTTTAATTTGACGTAAGACACATGGTCCTATCTAGATGAAAGAACATACCTATATAGCCTAAATTATGGTAAATCTTTCTAGCACATTTGCACAGCTTTAATTAATTCCTATGTCGTAAGACGATCCAGAATTTAATCGGTCATTTAAAAAAATACCTAAGACCAAACTTTCCTTAATGGTTTTTATAACTCAAAATGCTTCCTTAAACGTAGTTCCACTCAACTGGTTCACTATTTTGATACTGATGTTAGAAATGGCGCAGGTATCAATAAACCATGATCTTCAAAAAGGGAATGAGTTTTATCACAACCTGTCAATAAGTGCTAGTAAATCCAGGCTTTTATTTTTTCCTAAAAGAGAATAAATTAAAAGTCAACCAGCTATTTAAATTGTATCTCAAAGTCTGTACCCGTTTGATGGGGTTAAGATTCTTATAATCACAGATTCACTAGTCATGTCAAAAATCTAAAGAAGCCCCATTTGAGACCGAGATCACTAAATGCTAATAAATTTTAATCTAAGGAAAAAATTGTGCTCATCTTTGGTTATGCCCATTTACAACTACTGTGATGATTTATATTGTCCGTTTCTTGATTATTACTAAAATTTGGATTCAAATTGTGCAAAATAATTGTGCTCGGTTCATCTGCGGATCCCATGTTTCTGGGAGTCTCATAAAATTAAACTAGATGAAAACAAAAAATATTGTCAAGTTTATACATATATACATTATCTTGTATTCATTCATGAACTAATACTCATGTACAAGCCTATGCACTTAAGAGAAAAGCTAATCTTTATGTATAATATACATATTAGATTTCGAAATCTGGAAACTACACCGATTCACTTTACAGATTCACTTCTGCGTTCTTTCCCGTACAGTGCCGCAGTTTTATCCTTGAATTGCTTCAAGAAACCGGTTAAATCCCAAATCAGTCTGGATCTATAATTTAAATATATTGCGCATGACCTTGTTGCTATTTTTTGTATATATATATATATAGTCCGAAATATATATTTTTTGTTTTTTATATCTGCTATCTAACAACTTTATTTTGGATTGGTGGTTAAGAGTAAGAGAAGTATTTAATTTTATACAAAAGTTTTTAATTATGTTATTCTTCAGTTTAAACATTACATATTCTGTTTTATGGACGTTGATCTTAAGCTTATTCGAATACAGCTTTTTACAGTGAAGAGCAAGATCTAAATTAACTTCGTCACGCAGATCCTGCTCATGATTTCTTTATAGAGAAGTACTGTGTCATCAGCAAATGTAAAATACCTTTCCTTAAGATTAACACTCTTTAGATTCAGAACATATAGAAAATATAATAGTGACCCCAAGACTGACCCCTGGGAGACACCATGATCACTAGATAACCACTCACTAATTGTTTCACCAATTTCCACATATTGTTTCCTGTTAAGTAAATGAGTTTTAATCAATTTGTACATAGTACTCCTAAATCCTATATTTTGTAACTTATTCAATAATGCGAAAGGTTGGGAAATCTCTAAACTGGAGGTACTCCAGACCAAAATATGTGAATAACCTAAACACACCTCAGTCCAAAAGTTGATAGTTTGCGAGATACAGGGTGTCAAAGTTAAAATTTTATTTTCTATGTTTCCTTATTGCTTGAGAAGCATTCAAGCTTTTGGGATAAAACTCGGTACAGCTAGGTTTTCTAGTAAGAGAAACAAGAATTCGCTATTTTTAATGGCCAAACTTCTAGAGGGCGCTTCTTACAGCACTATTCCGGTAAATTACTTATCACAACTTGTTTGTGCTACCCTGTATGCAACAACTCACCAAAAAATCCTATTTTCTCGTATTTCTGCAATAAAAAAGGTTTACTCGTTAGAAGCTAATAGTTTTCGAGATATTTGTATTTAACAACATCAATATAAAATTATAGTGAAACATTTTTTTGAAAAAAATTCCGTATAATACCTTAAGCTTAAAACATGCAATATTAAAGCATGTGACATGTTTATTAGTCAAAATTCAAGTATTATTTTCAGTACCTAATACAAAATAAAAAACATGATTGATATGACCTAAAGTTATATGAATTAAATAAGTTTTTGGAGTTTTTCAATTATTATTTATTCTATTAAATTTTAATGTCCCTGAATGGCACATACACAGTATAAAACGTCTAGATTAAGTCGTTCAAAAATGGTGATGAATTTGAATCTTCAAGTTGCAATTACTGCACAAAAAATGCGAAGAAAAACGTTTGAGACTTTTTGTTTTGTAGACAAAGTTTAATTGATTGGTACCAATACAAATAATCGCTAATAAATCGTGAAGTAACGATAATTTCGCTCCGTTCGGACAGTGATAATGTTTTGGATAAACATTCTATGTAAATGTGGTTTGTGACTATTATAATTTTGCAACGTTGTTACAGCACCGAACACCACTATTTTTATGGTGTTATGTATGTCCAATTTACATTTTGTGTTACCGAGAGGTAATTCTTACGGGATATGTACATATCGAATGAAAAAACTAATAGTTAAACTTATTTGTGTAACACAGCCAAAACGGTGTCATACAGTTTAGTTTGTGCTTCCCGAAAATGATTTAAAGAAATGTACTTTGTAAAAAGCTGGCGTGGCGGCCGAAGCGTCAGTAGAGTTTTATTTTGTGGCTAGATAAAGAGAGAGGATCGAGCTTGATCATCTATTTTAAATTGCGATCAAAAGATTCCATGATAATAAAAACGAAAATTCACACGTGGATGAGAAAAAAATCAAGTTAATTGATTATTGCTGCGGTCAAAGATGTTAATCAATGCAAACGATGCACTTGTATTTAATAATCATTAGATTGATATAGAAAAAATAATGAGCGACATAATAGAATCCGGATCAAAGTTCTAAGTATACTAAGTGACATATAAAATGCAAATTATTTATTGAATTTTGATAAAAACTTGTAAACATATTTGCTACAATGGAAGTACGAGGAGGTATCCAAAAATAACCGTAATAGCATTGCAGTGGGCGGAGCTTGTGTAGTACACATTTCTGCGTGTACAGCGCAACTCATTATCAGTTCAGTGCCACCTGAGTTGTCGATCTGGCTTATTTCGTTCCTCTGTAGTAATTGTTTTTGCTAGAGCTGTTTCGTGCTTGTTTCGTTTTTTACGATGGCAAGTTCCAGTGAGCAACGAGCATCTGTGAAATTTTGCTTTTTAAATAGTATAAATGCTGCTGAAACTGTTTTAATGTTGAAAATAGCTTACAAAGATGATGCTATGGGAAACACTCAGGTGTACAGGTGGTTTGCTCGATTTGAAAATGGCGACATGTACATAAATAACAAACCTCACAACTGCCCGAATCGACGAAAATGATGAAAAATTCGAGAGCTTGCTTTATTTGGAGGTTTTAAGACGATTGCGAAACAATGTTCGGCAAAAAAGACCCGATTTGTGGCAGTCAGGAGACTGGTTCATCCACCACGATAATGCACCTGCGCACACAGCATCTCTGTTCGACAGTTTCTGGAGGACGCCGCTTTGGTGACATTGAAGAGGTCAAGAAGAAAACGAGGGAGGAGCTGTCAGACATTCCTAAGGAAGACTTAAAAAATGTTTCGAGCAGTGGAAGCACCGGTGGGATAAGTGTATTAGTTGTAGTGTGGAAAAGTTGAAAATAAATAGCTTTAAAAAAACAATTTCGGTTCTTTTTGTACTCCCTCGTATATGCTGGTAAAATGTTGAAGGCATTCCGAGTAGTACTTTCTTTGTGAACGTTTTTTTTGTCAGATCGGGATCCGAACAATCTGGACATGTTTACCTCATATTCAGTTATTTTTCTATGTTTGTTCCATTTGTTTCATTGTTGTTTCATTGCATTATCATGCCTAGAGTTCGCAGACGCGCTAATTTCGTTCAACTTTCCGAGTTTGAGAGAGGTCCGTAACCGGTTACGTGAAGCCGGATTTTCTTTTAGAGAAATCGCTAATCGGTTGAATCGAAACGAAGCTACTGTAATGAGACGTTGTCAAGCGTGGTTCCAAGAAGGCCGAAATCGACGAGTTAGAGATACTGGACGTCAAAGGCAGTTGCGAACCAGTCTTCTGTACTACCTCTGGGTACCTAGGGAGAGACTTGAATGGAATATGTAATGAAACTCAGTTATGTTCAGCGATGAGTCCAAATTCTGTTTGGGCACACAAGATGACCGTGCAAGAGTAAAGAGGAATCGTGATGAAAGACCAATATCCCATCGAACGGCATATCCATCGCGCTGTTGGTGCTATGGTATGGGGTGGCATTACTTATGGCAGCAGGTCACGATTAGGGTTCCCTTTTTGGAAACAGGACAATGCACGTCCTCATGTCGCACGTGATAGTTTATACATTTTAGCGTCCAGAGTTACTCTACTTCAGAGGCCTCCTGGATCTCCAGACTTGGTCCCCATCGAACATGTATGGGACATGTTGGGAAGAAGCTTGCAGAATTCACCGCACCCTACACAACCTTTGGAGGTTCTACGAAACCAAATTCAGATGGCCTGGGTTACAATACACCAAGAAGACATCATCACTTAGTCAAATCAATGCCGCGACAAATTAACGAATGTGTAGCGAATAGAGGAGCTTGAACACATTACTAACATTAAGGTGGGATATCTCAGCTATTTTGCGAAATTTCGAGTTTAAATTTGATTCACTTTCTATTCATCAATACACCTGAAACTTGTGAAAGTATGCTCATAATTACAGTACTCCTAATCGGTGTTGCATTTTCTATGTCATTTAGTATATTAACAATGTTTTCTATATTCTTGCAAAAATATATACAGATAGTTTCAGGTTGTTTCATGCTTTTTGGCAATGATCAATACGGTTCAGGTTTAGTCCTTTTTGACAACGGAATGCATCAATGGGTCTACTAAAAAAAACACAATATTGTAGTTTCCGAAGAAGTGAAAGTGCCGGCTAAAATATACTAAGTGACATATAAATCCGAACACCCAGTTTAAATAGTTTTATTTTAATAAAATTTTGTATAAGTACTTAGTGAAGCATAATAAGTAAATGATACAAATTTCAAAATGATTGCACTGCTTTAAAGCCCTTTGACCTTTAATAATGTGTGGATGCACCCTGATGTGCTACGCGTTCTACAACGCGCCTAGGCATGCTTCTGATCAGGTGGTCAATGTCCTCCTGTGGTATCTCATTCCAGGCAACCACCAACTCCTCTCGAAGTGCTTCTAGAGTCTGAGGAGGACGTTGCAAATTGAGCAATCTCCTACCCATCATATCCCACACGTGCTCAATTGGGGATAAGTCGGGAGATCTTGGTGGCCATGGTAACAATGTGACATCATTATGTTGAAAAAAGTCTATTGTGACTCTTGCAACATGTGGTCGGGCATTATCTTGTTGGAAAGTTGGATCTGCCAGGATGTCAAGATAGGGTAAAAGATGGGGTTCTAGAACTTCGTGGATATAAAGCTGCGCGTTCATGTTACCTCTGATGAAGATTAAAGGTGACCTGGAACCATAAGCTATAGCACCCACAACAGTGTGATGAACATGTCTTTCAACAAAAAAATGTGGATTCCTCCTTTCACTACGTCGCCTTCTAACCCTGGCACGACCATCGTGCATGCCTAAACAAAATCGAGACTCGTCACTAAAGACAATACTGTTCCATTCCTGATCCCAGAGTGACCGTTGTCTGCACCACTCAAGGCGATTGCGTCGGTGTTCTCGAGTTAAAGGGACTACCCAGTGTGGCCGGTATGAAAACAAGCCAAAACTTCTCATTTGTCGGTAAACACTTCGCATGCAGGTCTCCGTACTCTAGGCATCGTAACCGATCGTAAAGGATGTCAAGAACCAAAATCCGCCAACGTTGATTCTTTACTGCGGCTGAAATATTCATTTTTAGAGCGTTAGTGAATTAAAAAAAAGCAGTATAAAAACCGGAATGTCCAACTGATAAGGCTGAAAATGTTTTCACTTGTTATTTACAGTAAGATAAATAGATTCACCAACTTTTATTAAAATAAAAACATTTAAACTGGGTGTTCGGATTTATATGTCACTTAGTATATTAACTTGATCCGGATTTTGCACTGTCTGAGATAAGCAGAACTTTAGCAAGCCTTTTCTGATTGGTGCTCCTCGACCAATACAAAAAATGGAAGCTCCCTGACTAGCGGTGTCTATTTGATGCTGTCTCAGTGCCCAGAGGCTGATCTAACAAAAATATTTTGGGCACTCTATATAGTGAATGTGAAAGTACTCGATCAAAAAAGTGCTGGGGGAAGGAGCTCAGGGGTCTAGGGGGGATAGGGTAAATCGGCGTATGAAAACTGAAGTGCTTTCAATTTCTTCGTATATTTGGGATAAATCAGCAGGTTGGTGTTAAAAATGTCGTTAATCAAATTACCAACGTATTGGCGTTTATTGTAGATCGCCGATTCTTTTTTAATTCGGATATTTCGGAGGGGTCATGACTCCCAGAATACCTGCTTGGATCCGTCACTGCTGGTTGTGTTGTTAAAAAGACATTTGTTATCTAGAGCTTACTTACTGAATGTATTTTTGATATTGATGTCTAATATAAGTGATAACATTTAAAAAACAGATTCCAATTCACAATGTCACAAAAAAATAATCTTAAAGATTAAAGGAAACATCAGTACCTCATATCGTCCCTGTGATGCAAAACTAGTCTATTTTTGGTGATTTCGATGGTGGGGGTTGCAGTTGCTCCTAAACAATCGAATAAAGAACAAAATAATGCTAACTTCTGTATAGTCAAAGTTGCTGTATTTTTAAAGAACTCATAGAAGCTAATTAAGCAGGTAAAGTTTCGACAAACGTTGCAGGCTGCTGAACAAATTTCATATTCGTTATATCTAAGCCGATGCTGCAAATAATATTGATCTCTCACTGAGATGTCATTTCTTGTAAAAATTACATATGTTATAATCTATAAATGGGCAAAATATGTGACTGTCTTTGAAACATACTCAACAACAAACAAAAGCAATCTTTAATTAGTGATATAATCGAATAAACATGTGATAAGCTATCATTTTCAACTATGAAAATAATAGTTTTTAGGAACTAACCAAGGTTTGTCGTCGCATTATACACCCGTCCAAAGATCCATAGAAAATATAAAGTTAATAATTGAGGACAAGACTTGAAATGTCATATTGAAATTCACTTTATGCTACCTTATATAGTTAAAAAGTTATTGTACAATTTATTTTAAAAATCAACTTCGTATTTTCTATCATTTCCGACATCCCAATGGCGACAATCGAACTTCGAACAGCCGGTATGTGCATAATGCAAATTATGGTGAATGTGCACGGAACTTTCCTTTTGACTCTATTTTTGTAAGAATGCGATTTAAAATCACATTCGTATTTCATACCGAAACCGAGGCCGAATGAGTTTGTCATCTGCGGCACAATCGTCATGACATCTCTTCAATAAATCTTCTGTTAGTGTTCCATGCCGTTGCAAATCAGCTGATTGAGTAACTTCTGTGAATGGTAAAAGGAGAGTCTAGCCATGCACCTGTTTGTAACGGTTTTGCAACTTATTCTACATTTTTTGTGCCTATGGGGGCAATTTTCGTATAAAATATCGCGAGCGCACTTCAACCTCTTTATTAACTAACAAATGTTGTATTGATTCAATAACGAGTATTTTGTACAAATGACAGTGTTATAGTCTTTCGAGAGACTAATAAAGCTCCTTAATAATATGCTCAATGTATCTTTTTGAGGTCCATAGTGTTGTTATTTGAAATAGCATCTAACAAAATATTACGTACAGTACTTACAGACTCTGTAACAAAATCTTATGGGATACATAAAGAATCGAATTCTAATAGTAGTAGTCGTATGTATAATATAAGAATTATGTAGTCACAATTGAAATGGCGTAGTAAAATAATAAAAACAATTTAAAAAGCACTAGCATATAAAGCACATATTAAAATTTAAAGTCTAAGAACTCTTGGTATGAATAAAAAGCATTTTCAAAAAGGAAACTTCTTATTGTCTGTTCAAAGTAATTTAAATTGGATCTGATTTGCAGTGGTAATTTATTGTAGTATTTAGATGCTATGATTTTTAAACTTTTTTGACTTTTAGATAATCTCACAAAAGGAGTATTTAAGTTCTCAGCAGTATGCGAGATATGTTTACAGCTATTCACAAAGCTGTCTTTTGACATAGTCCTTCAATGTTTTCACTCAAAAAATAGTACTGGTGTGATACTGATAGTGTGAACAAAAAGGAAACTGCAGATTGAAGCATCTGACTACCTTAAATATAAATTTAAATTTCTATTAGCCACAGGGTGTTATACCACCCCCTTCCCACTTCAGTTGGCCCAACTATTGAAATCTTAGTTTTTTCTTATCAAACACAAATAATAAAAATGTAGCAGGGTATTATAGGTTTAAAATATTAACAATGAAGATTTTGATAATATATAGTAGAAAACACAAACTTTATCACTCCCTAATCAAATTTGCAGCATAAAAATAACACATATTGCAATTACAGCATATCAACCTATTTTCATTTCAATGCAAAATAAGCCTATAACGCATAGGTGGCTGTGAAAAATAAAAGCCACGATAATTGTTTTAATTAATCACAGCTGTCAGAATACGTTTAAAATAGTTTTGGGTAGTTAAGGTTTTCAAAATGGGTAGAGGAAAGGTTATTAGTGAGAAAATTCGGTTACTGATAATTAAATTTTTTAATTCTGGGAAATCAAACTCAGAAATTGCAACTTTGTTAGACTTATCGCGGTACAATGTGAGAAATATTGTTAGAAGATATAACGTAACTGGTTCAGTTAATATGTGAAAAAAAGTAACATCACAAATGCCAACCGAAGAGCATTAAGAAGAATAATCGTAAAAAACAGGCGTGCCAATTATTTACAATTAAGTGCTCTGTGGAGTGACGCTGTCGGAAGGAGAATTTGGAGGTCCACAACTCATAGAGAGGCCCACAAACTGGGATTTAGCACTTGCAAGGTAAGTTTTCTTATAAAAAAAAAGTGAAGTAAAACCCCTAAAGTTGCACAACTTGTTTATAGACCAAAGAAAAGCCACTATTACCTCCACTGCAAAAGAAAAATTGGCTTAGATGGGCTAAAGAACATAGACAATGGACACCTTAACAATGGTGTGCAATACAATGGAGTGATGAGGCCCGATTCGAAGTTTGTGTTGGTGACAGTCGCAGTAGAGTTATTCGCAAAAAAAATTAAGCATTCCATGTTGACTGTCTGAAGAGAAAAGTGAAATTTCCAGCATCCAGTATGGTCTGGGGCAGTATGTCATCAAAAGGAGTAGGAAAACTTCATTTTATTGATGGAAATGTGGATACCAACAAATATTTGGCAATTTTAGAAGAATCGCTTTTTCCAATGATGGAAGAATGTTTGACATCCGGCCAACATTTTGTGTTTCAGCTAGATGGTGCAGCGTGCCATACCTCAAAAAGGCTATAAAATGGATGGAAAAAAATAATGTACCAATTTGAAATGGGTTTCTAGCAGTCCAGATCTGTCACCTATTGAAACTTTGTGGCACGAGATGAAAACGGTTCTACGACAACATCCTGCTCGTACAATCACCGAACTGAGACAAAAGCTTCAAGAAATAAGGGATTGTTTTACACCAAATTTTTGCCAAAACTTGGTTAACACTATGCCACAAAGAATTTCAGCCGTAATAAAAAATAAAGGCGATGTTACCCAATGGTAATCTTTCAATTGTTGCTTTGTTAAGTTCGCGCATTTATTCGCACATTGCTTATTTGTTCAGATGATCTATTAGTTATAGGTCTAACTGATTTAAAATATGTCTTTTTTACGACTAGAGTGTATCTAAAATGTTTTTGAGAAAATAAATTGTTTTAGAAGTAAATAGTTTCATGTTTAGTTTATATTTTGGTACAAATCTTGAAGTGGGCCAACTGAAGTGGGAAGAGGCTCGTAATCACACTTCGTACGTCAAGCTCTTCTAAGAAATGCACCCTGCATTACTCAGTATAAATATATTTTTATGTATAAAACAGAGCTTAGAATAATAAGTATGTTCTAACAATGAGAACTAAACAGTGTACGACCATCAAATTCAATTGACCAAACGAATTGTCAGAACAGCGTCGTTCAAATTTATACGTCTGGATTTATTGTCCAAATGCTGTCAACGGTCGAAAATTCATTTAGATAGATTTTAAGTATGTACACTTAGTTTCTAGGAACTTTTAGCTCATATAAACCACACACAGACACTTCTTTTTGTGGTTTTTCTTTTTCAATTTATTCACTTGTATATTCACAAATTGTATAAATACTGTGTATACATTATTATTATTATTATTATTATTATTATTAGTATTATTACTGTTATTATTATTATTATTATCAGATCTTACCTTGACTGGGTTGATCTGTAAAGGGCAGTCAAGGCATTTTTTAGACTAAAACTTTGCCCATGGAAATAAAATTCTATGAAATTTCTCTGAAAGATGATTTTTTTAAAATGCTGCCACTTGTCTCGTTTTTAAGTTTCAGTTTGTTTGAGTATGACGTAAGGGTTGTAAGTTTCCTTTATCCATTATCTTTAAGTAATATTTTTTTCACTTTTCGTCATTCCGCTTAAAAACTAACTCTGGGAATAAATTGTCCAACATACCTAAATTCATCTACGCAACGACTTCATATGTAAAGCTGCTCCTAATCCAAATCAGCTCCTATCCTTAGAATTCTCACAAAAAAGCACTCAACACTTTGTCCTCATATCCTCCACATTCCAATACAAAACACTCTAAAATCAACCTAAATGAAACAAAAAATGTCTGGTAACGAAACCACAGAAAACCCGTTTTAAAAGTCACAATGTCAGTTGCATACCCGCTATACAGCCAAAAAACGAAAAACGCGCGCGAAAGCCTCCCGAAAGTTACGATCAAAGACGGCGCGGCGAGGAAAAACAAACGCGCATCGGCCGGCTAGATGACACTCCGGAGTGTGCCGAACTACAAGAAAGTACCGCAGAACTACCAACAGCACCAACGGCGAGCGATTTCTGATAACTCTTAGTGGGGAGGATTTTTTAACGACATATCAAGAGTGCGTGTATGTCTGTTTGTATGTTCGTACGAATGTAGGACGACTTAGAATCGATGCGAGTTGATCTAGTGAAAGGGTAAAAGTGTTTTGTCGCTTTTACTGGCTGGCGCGGAGCTATATTGCCGCTTCGATAGCAGCTTTTGTACGATAATAAATGATCTGCGATGCGTCAAAGGACGACAGTTGTGTATGCTGCGGAAATTCCACGTTCGACCGAAAACCGGCTGGAAAAGCTGAGACGCAGCCGGTATCATCGGTGTCTTGGCATGTAGCTACCACTACCCGGGCAAGACAGACAGAATAACTGTTGCCGTTTTGTTAGTAACTTGCGTGAGCTTGACCACATGTCTAATAGTTTCAGAATTTTCGTCCTATACATTCTAAGAATCTTGTACATTTTAGGAGTCATTCAAGTATTACGTATACAGACTTTTTACAGTTATTAACCGCCCCTAATAATTGTTAGCAAAAGCAGGCAAATATCTCCTCCTTCCCCACATACTTAGCAGTAAAATGATGATCATAAATTTCCATTGAACTTCATACCTCTGCTACTACATTTCCGGCTAACTCGAAATTAGATCTTTAAAATATTCATTAACTGGTATCACCAGGAGCATTTTCGAAGTTGAAAGCTATTTACAGTTTTGAACCTATTCTGACTAAGCATTTCAAAATAAAGCTCACCAACAGTCTAATCCTAAGCATGCTGGGGTATGCTGATTAACTTATTTTCCTAGTAAACCAACCCTTCCGGCAAGTTTTAATGACCCTACCAAAATTAATGATTATTTTATGTCTGCTTATAGCTATAAACCTGTTGATTCACTAGTTTGCGAAAACTATTTCAAAAATAAATTAAGCTCTGGATATATTTTTTCATTGAATAAGATTAGTTCAAATGGCGTATTACAGGCAATAGGGAGCCTAAAATCTGATGCGAAGGGAATTGATGGTATATCCCTGTTAATGATCCAGCTTTGCCTGCCAGTTATTCTCCATCACATCGTCCACATCTTTAACGACTGTTTGGAAAAAGGCTACTTTCCAAACACATGGAAACAAGCTCTAATTATTCCAATTCCTAAAAAAATGAAACCCACTGAGTATAATGATCTCAGACCTATCAGTTTATTACCAATTTTATCCAAAATTTTAGAAAAAATTATAAAGTTCCAATTGACCGCTTACCTAGAAAAATTCTTTATACTTCCCGACACTCAATCCGGATTTAGAAAAAATTATAGTACAACATCTGCCCTACTTAATCTGCAAGACAATATTTTAAGTGCCTTAGATAAGAAAATGGCACTAACCTTAATCTCTATAGACTATTCGAAAGCCTTTGACAGCAACAATCATAAATTATTACTTGCGAAATTAAATTACATAGGTCTTGACAGTGTATCCCTTTCATTTTTCGACAGTTACCTTCATCAAAGAACTCAGTGTGTTCTTCTCAATCAAGAAATGCCTCAAGTGACAATAATTCCCTCAGGCGTACCTCAGGGCTCTGTATTGGGACCGCTTCTGTTCCTCATATATACGTTCGACTTAAGCAAAAGTTATGATAATTCTCATGTCCAGTCATTTGCAGACGATACGCAATTGCTTCATTATTTTAACCCAGATAATGTCAATAATACTACACAAATTTTACAAAACGATGTTAATAAATTAATTAAATACTCTTTAGATCACAATCTACTTATTAACCCACAAAAATCTAAAATGTTATTATTTTGCGCGCAAAGAAAAACATACAATGTAACAGAGCTCTTGAACATTCAGATAAATAACCAAATCTTGCAATTTTCTGATTCTGCAAAAATTCTTGGTGTTGTTTTTGATACAAAATTAAGGTTTATTGAACATGTTAAAAATCTATCTCAGAAAACCTACCTACGGCTGCGCACTCTTATAGCAAACAGGTATTTACTAAATTTTAAGATGCGTAAAAAACTATGTGAAGCATTGGTCATATCTATACTAAATTATTGTAATATCGTATATCGTATACTCACTTGTTTAGACAATTTCACTAAAAACGTTATTCAAGTTATTCAAAACAATTGTATACGATTCATTTTTGGCTTACGTAAATTTGATCATGTATCGGCGAAATATCCCGTTCTAAACTGGTTAAAAATTAATGACATGGTCAAGTATCACTATTCAGTTTTTGCTCACGTCTAAACCTTATTACTTGAAGGAAAAAATTTCATTTAATAATGATGTTCACTGTAGAACTCTCAGAGAAAATAATATTAGAATATCCCTGCATACGTCTACACTTTTTAAACGCAGTTTTTCTTACAATGTTGCTATTATTTATAATGACCTTCCTAAAGTATATAAAGAATTTTCATTACCTGTCTTTCGACAAAAAGTTAAAACATTATTACTCAACCCTCCAAACATATAATTTCCGTAATCATTCATTTCTTTTTTATTCCATCTTTAATTCAGATTAATAATTTTTTGGTGCATTTGGGTTTGGAAAGTATGCCTTTTTATCTTTTTTTTTTAAATTTTACTTTCGATGTAGTGAACCAAATCTGTTTGTGGATAGTGTATTCTTTTGAACATCTGCTAGAGACTATATGGTTAAGTGTAAGAGTAGCAGCATGCTAAACTTCGCCATAAGTCTGACATTTGGCTATACTACAATGTAATTGTGGATAAATAAAGACGTCTATTATTATTATTATTATTATCTCTGTCTAGCTCAACAGGAGGCTTTCAGAATACAAAAAGTCCAAAAACAGCTGCGTTCCCTATATTTCAGGAATCTCGAGAAAAGAAACAATCTTAAGGATATAAAGTGGCTTACAATGCACCAGCGATGGGTAGTACACCTCCTTTATTTTCTCCAAACAATCCTCTATAACAAAATCCCAGTTTATCTGTTTAGCAAATTGCCTCAGTATTACGACTTAAACTTGAGCTATGTTGGACATTCACTAGATATGGTATGCTGTCATACGCGACAATCTTTTCGAAGAAATCCTTCTCCTGTAACAAATTTACATTATAAAAATGCCAGCTACTTTAAAAACTCAACGGATACAAACCCATCAAAGAGTTCATTTCCGATGGTTGTACATGATATCGTTTAAACTGACTTATTGTGATATATTTAAATTTCTTGTACCTGATTTACACTGACCTGTTCAACTACTTGTTCTTGTAATCGTTACGCGTTTTCCCTTGCTGAAAAAACTGTACTTTTTTGTATTTTATGTATTTTTTTCAGCTGTTAAGATGAATAAACGCAATGTAAATAAAGGTCATTTATTATTATAATAATGAAATTATTAGTTTATCGATATTTGGGGAATCTCTGAAGATGCGTTTAAATGTAAATTTTGTAGACAATCCGAAAAAGTAAAAAAATATAAATAATGCTGGCGTGATCGCCATCCAGACCCCCCCGCATCCCCCACGTCATCAAAATTAAGCAAAGGTAAGACCCCCGTATCGCTTTAGTGCTTACGTAATGCCGTAATGGTCCGTAGTAGAGAAACTAGTCCCCATTTCAAGTATATGTAATGGCAATATAACATATCAAAACTATTTTACAATTTTATTATAAAGTAAACTAAACATTATTTAACAGGTGTAGCAGGGATACTGATATCTCAAAGAGCACTTTTAAACTTCATCTCAGACTTAATCTTCTAGCATCAGATCAATAAAAAAATGCCCGATGCATCTAAACCATGAGATCCATTGCGACTTTTTTTTTCGAATTTATAGATTCATACATAAAATCATTTATATACAGGGTGTCCCAGAAGCCGACGTCAAGCCGAAACCGGGTGATAGGCAAAGTCATAACAGCTATCAGAAAAATATTTAAAAAAATTTTATGTATGTGTTTTGAAAATTATAGGTCTTTGAAAAAGATATAGAAATTTCACACTCTACGGCAGTCAGTCAACTCCTGTTACTACAAATATTAACTTTTTTGGATTTTATTTTTACAATGTAATGATGAATAATGCATCTTCAAACTGGTGTCTCAACCTTACTGCCAACTTTTCTCGTTCAGGAAAAATTGCCACTTATTTCCCAACCAAGTATTCCAAAGTAAAACTTTGCTCAACTTTAACTGGCTGTACTGGAAAAAAATGTACTACGAGAGTTTGGCAAGTAACCTTAAAAGTTGGCGCATTTAATAACGATTCCAAAATGGTATAACACTCAGAAGGTTACTCGTTAACTTATACACAATTTTTATTTGAAAAAAAACTGATGAAAGTTTTTCAAAATTTCCTACTTAAACAGCGATTATGAAAACGCACAAGGATCCTTAAGGATAACTGTTTGCACAACAGTGGGCGTCAAAATGCTGCTGATGATGATTTGCCTTTACAGCAAATGCTCAAACTGTTTTCCTTCAGCCGCAATACACGCTCGACATCTTCTTAAAGAAGATCGGATTATTAAACGAGCGAATCCACGGTTATTAACAAACTCAGCTGCTTCCAGTAGTCTTTGCCGTAGCTCAGCTACATTTTGAATCGGCTTTAAATACACTTTTTCTTTTACAGTTCCCCAGTAAAAAAATCTAAAGGATTCAAATCAGGTGATCGGGCTGGCCACGGTATTGTACCAGACCGCCTTATCCATCTGCCTGGAAAGTTTTGATCGAGATACTCTCTCACTGAGAGTGCATAGTGCGCTGGGCAGCCATCATGCTGAAACCACATGTCCCTGTAAATACTCAGTGGCACGTCCACCAATAAATTTTGTACATGATTTTTCAAAAAATCCAAATAAACTTCAGCAGTCAAAGTCTCTGGGAACTCAAACGGACGAATTTTCATCAGTTTTTTTTCAAATAAAAATTGTGTATAAGTTAACGAGTAATCTTCTAAGTGTTATACCATTTTGGAATCGTTATTAAATGCGCCAACTTTTAAGGTTACTTGCCAAACTCTCGTAGTACATTTTTTCCAGTACAGCCAGTTAAAGTTGAGCAAAGTTTTACTTTGGAATACTTGGTTGGGAAATAAGTGGCAATATTTCCTGAACGAGAAAAGTTGGCAGTAAGGTTGAGACACCAGTTTGAAGATGCATTATTCATCATTACATTGTAAAAATAAAATCCAAAAAAAAGAAATATTTGTAGTAACAGGAGTTGACAGACTGCCGTAGGGTGTGAAATTTCTATATTTTTTTCAAAGACCTATAATTTTCAAAACACATACATAAATTTTTTTTAAATATTTTTCTGATAGCTGTTATGACTTTGCCTATCACCCGGTTTCGGCTTGACGTCGACTTCTGGGACACCCTGTATAAGTAAAAAATTTCAAATTTGTATGTCAATTCACTATTATAGCTTGAAAATGGTTGAGTGTAAGAGTTGCTTTCCTAAACACCACCAATAAAGCCGTTTATTATTATTATTATTATTATTATTATTATTGTTATCATTATTATAATCGACGGTTATCCGTTTTGTTCTTACACTACAGACAGCCAGTTACCCTCTTTCCTTATCGCATTTATAGAAACTTAAATTATAGGCGGTGTCTCATTTTAATCTCGCCACCTAAATATTTCGAAAACTGCGCATTCTAGAAAAAATAGTTTCAAGCAAAAGTTGTAGGGTTCTGAGGAAGCAAACTGATGATGATGCTGAAAATGACCCTGACTACGACTTTCAAGATCCTTTCGAGATCAAGTTATATTTTCCACATCAGAATTGAAAAGAGAAGCAAACTCCGAAAAATCACCTTGACCAGGATCTTGACCTCTCATTTTTATAATAGACAGATTGACACGACTTTGACGTCAATTTCACATGCGAACGTGAAATTTCCTGCTTTTTTCAATACCAGTATAAAAATGAGATGTTTCCTTTAGAAATGTTGACTTGACCTTGAAGATCACAATCAACGTCACCTTTGGGTGATCCCAGCATGCCTCACAGCTGTGCTAGCGAACATTTTTGCTAGAGTAAATTGTTTCCGAACCCTTGATTTGACCGTGAAATGACCTTGAAGGCAATGATCAAAGTCATGGTCAAGGTGACGTTGGTAAGTAAAAATCTTATTCTCAATGCCGATGTAAAAAAGGAAGTTCTATTAAATATTCGTCTGACCGTGAAGTTCGTAGTCAAGTTCGTTGTCAAGGTAACCACCATTTTGCTCCTCGAATCCCTGCAACTTCAGTTGAAACTATTTCCCTAGAATGCGTAGTTTTCGAAACATTTATACGGGGAGGTTAGAATGGGATACGGGGTATAATTAAGTCCTAATAGTTTTTCTTTCAGAGTAGGTAAAAAAGTTGGTAAAAAAAATGACAGCATGAGCTTTTGGAAACTCTATAGGTAGCGGATAGCTCGCCGCTGACCTAGGCGATACCACCCACAAAACTAATCATATTACGTTCTCACACTAGAGAGCGTCAGCTACTTTCCATATTTACTATTTACATATAAATCCGAACACCCAGTTTAAATGGTTTTATTTTAATAAAATTTTGTATAAGTACTTAATGAAGCATAATAAGTAAATGATAAAAATTTCAAAATGATTGCACTGCTTTAAAGCCCTTTGACCTTTAATAATGTGTGGATGCACCCTGATGTGCTACGCATCCTCCAACGCGCCTAGGCATGCTTCTGATCAGGTGGTCAATGTCCTCCTGTGGTATCTCATTCCAGGCAACCACCAACTCCTCTCGAAGTGCTTCTAGAGTCTGAGGAGGACGTTGCAAATTGAGCAATCTCCTACCCATCATATCCCACACGTGCTCAATTGGGGATAAGTCGGGAGATCTTGGTGGCCATGGTAACAATGTGACATCATTATGTTGAAAGAAGTCTATTGTGACTCTTGCAACATGTGGTCGGGCATTATCTCGTTGGAAAGTTGGATCTGCCAGGGTGTCAAGATAGGGTAAAAGATGGGGTTCTAGAACTTCGTGGATATAACGCTGCCCGTTCATGTTACCTCTGATGAAGATTAAAGGTGACCTGGAACCATAAGCTATAGCACCCCAAACCATAACTCCAACAGTGTGATGAATATGGATTCCTGTGGATTCCTCCTTTCACCACGTCGCCTTCTAACCCTGGCACAACCATCGTGCATGCCTAAACAAAATCGAGACTCGTCACTAAAGACAATACTGTTCCATTCCTGATCCCAGAGTGACCGTTGTCTGCACCACTCAAGGCGATTACGTCGGTGTTCTCGAGTTAAAGGGAGAACCCAGTGTGCCCGGTATGAAAACAAGCCAAAACTTCTCATTCGTCGGTAAACACTTCGCATGCCAATAGGTCTTCCGTGTTCTGCAAACCATTCATTTGCAATGGACCTGGTAGTGGAGAAACGGCCCCTTAAGGCCAATAATCTTAGGCGGCGATCTTCACGGTCTGTTGTTCTACGGCGGCGTCCAGTGCCCCTTGCTCTTTGCGTACTGCCTTCTCGAAGCCATGCCTGACAACACCTAACCACAGTGTCTACACTTCTTTGCACTCCAACTGCAATTGCCCGAAAAGAAAGTCCAGCTTCCCGAAGTCCCACTATACGGCCCCTATCAAACTCACTAAGTTGACGAAATCGTACAGGTCTCCGTACTCTAGGCATCGTAACCGATCGTAAAGGATGTCAAGAACCAAAATCCGCCAAAGTTGATTCTTTACTGCGGCTGAAATCTGAACAGCCAGCGTGAGGATATCATATGAAAAAAAGTGCTTTTAAACGCTAAACAGCATCTACGCTAATGAGTTGTGTTCGTGTCGGATCAAGTCCCCTTTTCTCAGAAATATACTATCTCGCACTAATGTGTGGGAAGTACTTATTTAGGCAATCTACTTGGCATCTTTTTGATGATATACATTTTTTCAAATTGATGTGATTACGTATTTTATGGAGAATCAATAAAAATGAGGGTCATAAGATTATTTTATTACGTGGATATATACTCGTACGCATTGATATAAACACCATTACCAGTTAATATCTTGTCAAAAAATAAGTAAACAATAATTAAACACACGCACAGACACTGAAGGGAAGTCCCGGAGGAAGGATATATTAGTCAGTTTTCTGAAAATATGTGTATGGCACTCGTTTTCGGAGACATCTAAAAATGAACGTCACATGTGAAATGGAATCTGCAACGTCACAGTAGTAAATTATTATCTATGACCGGGCGGAGAAGTGTACTTAACTTGAATATACACCTTGGGAAAAACCATTATTATACATTATGATGAGGAAGAGAGATGGAAATATACAAAAGTATGTAGGTGCGTGAAAGACACTCGATTGTAGGATCTTATCTGGCAGCGTCGGAGTGTGACGGACAACGGGGTAAAGTAGAAGAGTGATAAAAGAGAGAGATGGCAGAACGGGCGCTGGCGCCTACCGCTTAGACGGATGCGCTCAACAAATGCGATTTGTTTCTCCCATTCGCAGAGTTGCCGATACCAATATGTCATATTTCTAAGAAATCTAAGTCTACCCAAATTTCGGGAAAAATAGCTGCGGATTCCACATAAGGGTATTCCAAAAATGAAAAAAGTTCAAACTATTAAAATTGTATTAATGTTTCATGGTTCAAATCATATTTTTCATGTTTGTATATTGTTGTATAAATGATTTTGTAATCCCTATTCTTGTTGCCAGTAGAGATACAACAGTATTGAGAGAAATCATGGACCGCCAGATAGGGCTACAACTACCATATGACTATCAAATAGTAGTGATAAACAGGATTTGTTTATAGCACAGTTGCCTGGTGTGGCGAATTTGCGCCATAGGGGCGATTTGACAACTTTGAAGGACAACTATAACGGTTACTATGGTGCCCGGTATTCGGGAATCTGGCAATACCTGATGATTCCTAACGTTTATTACGCCAGATTGTTTGCTGACTTGCGCAGTACAACATGACAATCAACGTGACTGAGCACCTGGTAACCCTGGTTTAAGGTGTTATATTTAAAGAGCTTGGGGCAGTTAGGTATCTAGGTCACATTTTTTAATGTATTTCGAGAAATCCGTAATGTTGAGTAAATACTAGATCACGTTTCTTGCTTAGTTTGCTGAAAATTCTACAATAGACGTACATTTTGAGAAACAGAGATTTGGTGACGACAAAATCGTAAAAATATAACGCATTTTCGTAGAATAATTTCTTTGTTGAAAAGACTGTGGCTTGATGACCGATCGAACGAGTATAGTGTCCCGCTCCGCTTTGAATATTCGAAACACTATACTCCAGCAGCATTCAGCTTCAATGTTATCTTTATGAAGTTCTAACGTCTAGGCCATGCTGATTAAAAGCTTGAATGAATCAACACTTAACTCTAAATTCCCCACAATTCGGGAAGCTCTACTCAAATTGGCAACACAGCGTATCTGCCTATTATTCTCATTCGTGATACAGGTCTGCGGTTAACGGTAGGAAATATGTACGAATAGCGATGAAAGTAGACGAGCCGATGCGCTGTTGCCAAGAAATGATTTCCCATGTATAACAATGGTTTTTCCTAAGGTGTATGTTAAATACCACGGGGTCCTTATTTATTCGTTGCTATGCAAAAACCGCTGATACAATAATACAGTCAATCAATTTTTAATTTTACTCGAGAGCTTTCTAAATTTTTGGCCCACCTAAAGCCCTGGATAAATAACTACGCGGGCGTAAAAGCGCCGATTTCACCAACATTAATATTATGGACCAATGGGAAAATACCTTATCGAAATGCAATTTGACAGAAGCTGTCAAAGGTCTCAGAATATCACTGATTTCTATTAAAATATTGAATAAAATCGTGAAAATTCGACTGTATTATAAACAAGACCACTTCTTGATTCCAACATGATGCTTTTGTACAGAGAAAACAGGTCAACTTTCATGTATTTTGATTTGTGTTATAAATTTACATTTAACAATCAGTTAAATAATAGGTCGATTTTCTAGCTGTAAATTTGGCAGCAGATTTGGACGTTTGTTAATGCATGGCAATCTCGAATTTAAGTTCAATATACTGTTATCATTACATACCTGTTGAACAGTGTGGATTTGTCTGTATTTTGCTAGAAAATAGAATATAAAATACATTCCATCCAATTCCTCATCTTCCTTTACATCTTAATAGTAATCATTTATTAATTTACGGGTTAATGAATCTCTTCAAAGCAATAAAACCATTGTCCTCTACATCCCAAAACACAGATAATAGGTTTTTTCGCGGAGCTAATCTACAGCATATTCTGAACACACCTCCGATATGTTTGAAATGCGCAAGCGCGTGATGTAATTAATTCGGAATTTTTAATGTCCGCGAACAGCAAAACCTATCAAATTCTTTCTGCACAAAAGTAAGGTAGGAGTTTATGGTTTGATTTTTATTATTTGAATTTAAGTATTTTTTCATCAAGTCCAGCAAGTGTGTGTTTTTTTTAAAATGTCTGATAAAGGAAGTAAGTTCTTTTTTAACCCATCAATAAATAATTAAAAAATTACTATTTTGTTAGATCTGTCAGAGTTTCTGCTATTTCCTTCATGTTCTCGAGACCAGGATGAAGTGGAATCCTTTAAATGGAATTACACCAAGACTCTTATTTTTTAGACCTATATAAAAAATATAGAGACTTGGTTGGGTCTTTAAAAATTTAAAATTTAAAAAATGTATGAAGAAATTGCTAAGGAGTTAAGACAAAAACCAATCAAAATATAATAGGATCAAATTGTGAAAGCAGATGGAAACATCTGGAGAGAATGTTCAAGAAATATGCGGACAACAACAATAAAACTGGAAGAGGAAGAAGAGAGTATGCAGAAGCAATGGAAGATATTTTGGATAAAAAACGAAACATTCATCCTGTTGTATTATTGTCATCCGACACAGTTATTCATCCAACAACACAGGTGGTTACAGGAGATAATGCTGAAAAGGAAAATCTGGTAGAATTTCCTAAAACCAAGGAGCTACTCAGCACCAGCAGCAAGGCAACTGATGTAACAGCTCCTCAAAGGATTACAAATATGAATAAAAATAAAAGACTTAAAGTTACAATTTTATCTGAAATTCGGAAAGTTAGAAAAGAATTTTACAACAAACTTTTGGAAATTGAGGAAAGAAAATTAACAGAAAAAAAAAGAAAAATGACATTCTACAACAAAAAAATGAATTAATAAAACAATATTTAGAAAGATCTAATCCACACCTTGATATCCTTTAAAAGGTTTAATTTTTTTGTTCAAAGAATTTAGATGTTAAGTTTTGAATTACACATTTTTTTAAGAGAATTTTGTTATGTTTTTTTATATTTATTTAGATCAAATTTAAATTAGTATAATTTAAGTTTTAATTTGTACAGTGTTTTTATTTTAGTTAGAGAATTTCGTTGTTTTTTTGTTTATTTATTTTTTCATTATTTAGTTAATTAATAAACACTACTTGTTTTAAATTTATTTCAAAAAGCTTTTATTAAAAATACATACACATTACATACTAAATAACGAAATTTAAGCTATTAATTACTTCATTTCTTTTTGTTATCCCAGTTTGTTCATCCTGATTTTCATGTCCTGCATCTCGCCCTGCTTGTCCAACAATTACTTCATTCTGTGCTTCTGGTGCTGGTGGAACTTCAAAATCATGTAAATTGTCTTCTATTGAAAGGTTGTGCAATACAGCACAGGCCCTTATAAAGTGAACACATAATTCGACATTTCTTAATTTCAAATGGTAAAGCTGTCTGAATTTTTGTTTGAGTATGCCGAAGCAGTGCTCAATTACGTATCTATTTTTCGAAAGAAGATAATTGTAATTTCTTTGGCGACGAGTCAAATTACCTCTATCTTGAGATGGAGTTAGGCAATATTGTAAACCAGGGTAACCACTGTCTCCAATAATAAAGTGGTTTCCACATTTTTCCTCGAAGTGTTCCAAATAATGGTGATGTCCGAAACACTCGACTGTCATGTACGGATCCTGGGTATCCGACAAATATATCCCTTATTTTCCTTTTATGATCGCAAACAACTTGTGCCTGTAAAAAATAAAATATATTATATAAACATTTAGGATATTATCATACTTGAATAACATTTAAATTGAAATTTAAAATTTTGCTTTCTTACCTGGATCGAAAAAAAGTTCTTCCTGTTTAGGTATGAATCTGAATCACCCTGTGTCTTGTCAATTTCAATGTGTGTACCGACAATGACGCCAATAACGCCAGGAAATTCGTCTTGCCTAAAGTGGCTTTCAATTTCAATTTTCTCCTCGTTAGTCATTTTATGGATTCCGCAGACAAATTGGATAAAAAAATACAATACAATTCTATGAAGAGAGCTAATCGTAAGCCCAAACCGGTCAGATACATCCCTTAAGCTTGCAGCTTCATTGCTTGCATACCATAAAAAAGGCCACAACTGCTTTAAAAGGGCTGATTTTTTCAGAGTCACCTATTTGGTAGTGATAATATTGCGAAGCTTCATATCTGTTTGATAATTGGGTTGGTACTTCCCTATTTATCCTAAAATGCCCCAAAAACTGTTGATCGTTGAATTGGGGCACAGTTTCCTCACAAGTTCTCATTTTTTGGAACTTCAAACAATTCGTTCAATTCTTCCAAATCTTCGTCACTTGAACTTAAATGCATCATTGGCATCATATTGAAAGTAGATTTAAGATAAATGTTTGTTTATATCACAAAGACACAGAATTATAGGTTAGGATTTGTTCTGGTCTATCACCGGATCTGTCGAACACATTACGAGCACGCTCAGAACTTAACACAGTTGTACCACGAACAACGAATTTTTAATCCCGAGTAACAAATTCTGTCACCGCGAACGGTCTGTTTTTAGTGCGCTTGCGATGATAAGATGAAGGCGTCTGGGATTCGCTCCGCGAAAAAAGCTAATATGTGTAAGAATGTTTGTTCACTGGTGGGGTTATCTATCTGTCACTCGCAGGGTTGCCACGTCTAACGACGATCACGTCCTGTGGTGAAGGGTGCGACATGAATCTTTTACATTTGCGGCTTTTGAATTTAAAATAGGAATACAAACATAGTACTTATGATAGTTGGAGCTAGACTGATAACACTTCGTGAAGAATATTTGAAAAATGTGAACATTGTCATGGTCTGTTGTCAAAATGCAAGTGAAGTATCTTAAAATTCTTACATACAATGGACCTTCGTCATAGTTTACCATCCTGATTATGATCATTTTTAGCAGATGTGTTGTATCATCAAATTGATGAACAAATATAAGAAAGCTCTTATATACCTACATACAGAGGATTTTTCATGTAAATTTCCGGATTGGGAGAGAACTCCTATTTATGAAAATATTTTTGGTATCATCTAACCGTTGCAATCAGTGCACAAAAACTGTGACATATGATTTATAGCATAACCTGCTGCCCTATCAATACAAATTTAACATACAGGTCGCCTAGCCGTGGGGATGCAGCGGTCGGGATGAATATCACGGCAGCTACTGATGATTTGGGCATGTTTGGTAACAACGTATGAAGTGAAACTCGCTAACTTCACAAGTTTGAAGATTTTGTACAATTTCTTTGAAAATGATGAAAGATATGTCTGATTTTTTTTTTGAAATAATTTATTTAAACACAATAATACAAAAAGAATAACCAGTTTTAACAATAATTCCCCAATCAGACAATAATCAATATCTATGAACTACAGGTACACTGCAATATTGCTCATAATTTCAACAAATAAATTCATTAACATTTTTACAATCTTTCAATTCTCTAACAAAACTTCTATAGTTATTTGAATCTTTTATACAATGAGGTAAATTATTAAATTTCTTAATTGCGTCTGTGATCGGATTTTTTAAACCTATATTAGTTCTTGTGGAAATTTGATAAACATTATTTAGTGATCTTGTTTGGTGATCATGCACGTTATGGTAGAACCTAATATTTATGTTACTTTTTAGTAGATTATTTATAATTTTATAACCAAGTTTATATTATTCCACCTCCAATAACACTCTTAATTTGTTTAAATTTAAATTTGAATAAAGTGTATTAGAACTTGTAAGCCAATCAAAATTAAACAATATTTTCAGAACTTTATTTTGTAAAACTTGAGCTTTATTAAAATTAACTTCACCGCACATACCCCATACTGGCAAGAGGTACCTAAAATGTGTAAGAAAGAAGACATTATAAATTTGAAATTTGCTTTTGTTTAAATATAATGTATTTTGTTTTTTCAATGTTAATTTTTAATCTATTCCAAAACAGCCATTTAAGATAACTATTCAGGTCATCATTAATAAGATTCGTTAAAGCAATTTCGTCTGTTCCAGTATATACCAGTACAGTGTCATCTGCAAAGGTAAAATATCTTCCCCTCAGATTGGCCAACTTGAGATTCAGTACATAAAGACTGTATAACAGAGGTCCAAGAACTGACCCCTGTGGTACTCCATAGGTGCTAGATAACCATTCACTATCAATGTCTCCAAGCTTTATGTACTGTTTTCTGTCATATAAATAAGACTTAATCAAGCTGTACGAAACACCTCTAAATCCCATTTTAAACAATTTATCTAAAAGAATGTCTATGCTTACTACGTCAAAAGCTTTTTTTAGGTCAATGAAAACAGCTACAACTATTTGTTGTTTATCTAGAGCCATTGAAATGTAGTCCACAAAATCAACAACCGCACTAAGGGTAATGTCGCAGCCAAATGGCAGTCACTCTTTCTGACACAGTCCGGATCGAAAGACGACGATACTCGTGAAATGTATTGACACTTCTAAATATAGGATCGTATCGAACATCCCTATTGTCAAGATGTATAACCCAAGGTACCGACGGAGCTATTTTGCGGCGTCATTTAATTAATTTTAAATTTTCATTTGCATTTTTCAAGTGTTGTGTAATGATTTTGAGAAAAATGTCACGAATAGTCTTATAAAGCATAGTAGAGTATATTTCAACAGTTGGCGGAACTTACTCCACTGGGACCAGGAAGGTGAAACGGGATATTAATGCACAATCTGGCAACCCTGT
This sequence comes from Acanthoscelides obtectus, assembly GCA_963669975.1. Classification (NCBI taxonomy): domain Eukaryota; kingdom Metazoa; phylum Arthropoda; class Insecta; order Coleoptera; family Chrysomelidae; genus Acanthoscelides; species Acanthoscelides obtectus. The sequence continues at coordinate 91,509,761 of CAVLJG010000007.1, read as the reverse complement.
CGCACCCTCACAAAATGGCCCTGACAACCACACAAGTCAGTGTTGTCATTGAATAGCATGGAATTAAACCTTCAGAGTATATGTTTTGTGACTGGTACCAAGAGTTGACAGATCCCACACATGTGTCACTTCTTGAAATGCAATAATCAGCTGTATTCAAATAATGTCTAATATAAATATAACCTAGAATGTGTACTCGTGAAAAAAGAAATATATGGCAGATTTGTAGTTTTTTTGCAGGTTTTAGGTTTGCTGGTAGCTTTAAGGCATATATTTGGGAATTTCTTAATCGCTGTGAGTATAGTGTGGATGTTTGTTCAGTTCCTGAACAACGAAAAATATTTAACTTTACGGATGTATGGATATCAAAAAACCTGAATGGTTTTGTGTGAATATCAATCTAAGGTGCCATAATGGTTCTGATGAACGGCAAGTAAATGAATGAATGTTTGGAAACGAGCAATATCTTTTGGTAGAGCCTGTCAACAAGTAGGAGCTTAATGGCTATTTGCAAGAGGTTTATAGTAAAAAACAAACAGTATCGCATATCAATTGAAGAAAATAATCTAAACATGAATAGAAAATCAATAGTAATTAAAACATGAATTTTATTAAAAAATCCAACATTTCTTTAAATTTTGACTGAATTATATGTAATTTCTTAATATTCAATAAGCTGGTGATGTTTCAATGACAAGCTGTCATCTCATACTTTGACAGTATTTTGTTTTCAACATTTCAGTGCTATTGGTTGCTAAAATTTGTTGATTGGAACTTGAAGCTCATTCGTTGTATTTGACGGTCTCTTACCCTATAGTTGGAGAATAACAGACTGTTGTTGGTGAAAGTGGCCCTAAATATATTAATAGGTTATTCGGACATACTTTTCAGCCCATTTGATTTAAAGAGCTACAAATAGTGACCTTACTATTTCTAACATTTTTCCTTTTTGCTCACTTTCTTTTACTTTCCACGCTACTGGCAAAAAATTTCGAAAATCAGATACTATGTCACTCATTTCAGTCGGTCTGTTTGTCCACTAATCCTCCTACTCCTCCCCCACTCCTAATTGGGAAAGCGCTACGGATGTTGATAAAATTTCCACTAAAGATTACTAACCTGCCAAGAACGAAGAAGGTTCTTTTCAGAAAAAAATTCGTAGAGGTGAAAAATTGGGGGTTGGTAGTTGTAAGCGGTCGGGGAGAGCACATCTGAAAATTTTGACATTACGTTTATACGCATCCATCCCCGGTAATTCAACGCACCTACTGAGCATATTTCACACATTCTAGATTTCCCCATACATTTTCCCTTAGAACTTGATGAATCATAGAGGAATATTTACAATACGCGCGTCTCTGGATATGCCTGCGTCGCGGTCTGACCGACGGGTATCTGTATCTGTGTTGCCTGCCGTGGTACCATCGCTGGCGAGTGGAAGCTAAGTCATAGCAACGGAGTCAGATAGTAGGCCCTACCGGTAAGGCAGGGACAAAATTTGAAGTTCGTAACGCGGTGGGGACTATGGACTAATTATATGAGCGTGTCTGACTGACTATATTTTTTTGTTATGCATGTTCATAGCTAAATGTAATCTTGTGCCGAACATAACCGTTTATGAACTGATGAGAGATGTATGGGAAGTGCAGAGTCAATCTACTTGATGCCACTTTTCATCTCCATCTGTTTCATGATAATATCTGGTTCCTGGTCTCCCTGACTTGACGGCTTACGTAAACCAAGCGAATCACACAAGAACAAAGTACCTATAAACCCCCTATAGAGATGTTACGGTTAGAAAAGTATCTTATAGCAACGTATTTTTGAAATTCTACTACACTAATAGATATAAAGCATTAGGGCTTTTCATTGTTAATAGCTCAAATCATCAGGCTTGAATGACTTGACGTATAGGTAAAATAATGCGATATTTCTAGTTGTTCGGGAAATACTATTACATGTGAATCGCATAATGCCTTATCTGATAACAAGTAATTGATATTTCTATTTGTTAGGAATGTAAGGAAGTCCCAGTAGTAACCAAGACAATTGTCCAGAAGATGAACTCATTAACTTAAGATTTTTTAATATATACATGTATGAATATGGAAATAAGGTAAAGTGTTTGTGTATTATTATCCAGCTTGGATAAACGGTATAATAAAGACCAGCTAGGTTAAGAATTGACTGAGGTCCCATCTCCTTAACATCCTTAGGCAACGGTTAATCTACAAAATGTGGCAGGCTACAGGTCGCGGGTGGTAGGCAACAGGCTACAGGACCTACAAAGAGCAAATTGGAGTATCCCGTCCGCAAATATTGCAGTGCAGGATCAAACTGAATCAAAGCACCATATTCAAATGGTTTGTACGCTATTCTCTCGTACTTAATTGTCTTACTATCCCACACCCAGTCTACTGATCACTACTGTCATGTTTGATAGCCAGTGTTCGTTTGTTTAGTCGTGGCGTGAATGGCATTTGAGCAGGGTATATAAGCTGTAAAAGTTGAAGTCGTTGTTTGACTGTGGCTAGTTTCCTATTGTTAACAAAGTGCCTCCAACGATACCAAAATGCTTTATTTTCTCTCAGAAAAGGTATCCAAAAGATAATGGTCGCCAAAGATTCGCTGAAAATTAACAAGATCAAATAACAAATTAGGTAAAGCTTAAAGATAAAATAAGCTGAATGAATACAAGACTATTAATGAGCACTAACAGAAGAACAAAATAGCAGCACAATGTGTTCTACTAAATAAAATAAAATGAAGCAGGGACAACAAAATGATACAAATATATACAGGGTGACTTTGAAGTTGAGTCATTAATTTTCAGATAATGATTGTAGAAGGAAGATAAACCAAAATATGTGTGTAAAAATAAAAAAAAATTAAAAAAAAAATGTTTACCTTGTTTTATAAAGTATCCTCCCGACAAGTATTTCAGTGCGGACCTGTATTTGATCGTGAGGTCCCCTGTGAGGTCTTAAGTCACCTGATTCACGAGCCCGTTGTACTACATTAACAAAGGCACGAGGGGTTGGTTGCACTCGATTGGGAAACCGATCCGCATAAACATGTGCCATTTTTTATTCCGTTTGAGCCACGCAACAGACACTATTCACACGCGACTGACACTGACTGTATGTATAACTGAACTGAATAACATAATTGTAAAAACATCGTTCCAAATTCCTTCGCTTTTTTGTTTCCGATGCGATGAACCGATAAGGCGGATTATATCCGTTGTTGTCAAACACGATCACATGATATTATTGAGACAGGGCGGTACTCAAACTTCCAAAGGGCTATAACTTTGTTACTTTAATTTTACCAGAAAAATGGTAAAGGAAAAAAACATTTCTTTTGATCAGATCTACTCACTGTTAAAATAAATGACTCAACTTCGAAGTCACCCTGTATATACAGGGTGGCGCATCGAAAACGAAACAGACGCATTTACTTGCAGCTCACTTTTTTTTTTGAATAACGCTCAGACCCGTCGATTTTGTTTTCGAGGGGGACACAAGTTTGGCAAAAAATCACGTTAACACGTGCAGCCCCCTGGGTGGGGGTGACACCAACCCTAAAATCTTAAATGGAAAGGGGGGTCGAGTGATACCTTATTTTGAAGGTCCTTCAATTCCCTTCATAATGATGTAAAATACATAAATACATGAGCTTCACTTCGGTAGTTTTGAAGATTTATTGATTTAACACGTTCAGTGCGAACAGCGTCAAAAGACGCCCTCCGCTCCCGTGGTGGGAGGCGAACGGCGTCTTTCGACGCTCTCTGTCGTCTTCCAAAAAAGTATTTCAGTTTCTGAGGTGGGTATCCTCATCCCAGTTCGCAGTCAATGTGTTAAAGCTTAAAGTAGTAGATTAGTTTGTACTACTTTCAGAAGAAATTTGACTAAAAGAATTTACTTAATAAGTAAATGCTTTTCTTCACTACGCCCATAGTTTGTTTATCATTTTGTTGTTGAAAATAGCTATTGGCAAAAAGTTATTTCTTGAAGAAAGATAAGGAAATATCTCGTACTTACTTTAAATAGGAATTTAGTACATAGTTTGCGATTGATTTGACCAAAATTTGTTGCTAAAATAACTTGTAACGCTTTATTACATAAATTAACCATGGTATATTCCTCAGCAGAAAGAGTTGAAATTATCGAAATATTTTTCGGAAATAATCAGTGTGCTAATAGAACAGCAGAAATATTTAATGAGCGACATGAGAACAGTAACGTGCATCGAAAATATGTTCTAGAACTTGAAGCGAAATTTTGGGAAATTGGGTCAGTCGCCATTAAAAAACGCATCATTGAAAATCCCATACGGAACGAAGCAATAGAAGTGGAGGTTTTAGGGCAAGTTTATGTAGATCCTACGTTAAGTACCCGCAAATTGGAGACTGTGTGTGGTGTTAGTCGACGTACTGTCCAACGGATTCTAAAGGCCCATAGTTTTCATCCGTATAAAATTCACCTGGTACAAGAACTTAATGAAGACGATTTTGATCGGCGATTACAATTTTGTGAAGATATGAGTGAACGAATTATAAACGAGGAACATTTTCTATTCAACTCTTGCTTTTCCGACGAATGTTCCTTTTTCTTAAATGGCGTAGTAAATCGTCATAACTGCCGATATTGGTCCGATTCTAATCCCAGAATTTGTCATGAGGTTCATACACAGCAGCCACAAAAATTAAATGTTTGGGCTGGTATTTTTGGCAATCATTTAGTTGGTCCTTTTTTCTTACCTGGAAATTTGACCGGTGAAATGTATTTGGAATTACTGGAAGACGCCATAGATCCTGCATTAACAGCCATAATTGAAAATCAGAATGATCGGCGGTACATTGCGAATAGGTTGATGTTCCAACAGTATGGTGCCCGACCACATTACGCATTACGTGTTCGTCAATATTTGGATCAGACGTTTCCAGATCGATGGATTGGTAGAAGAGGTGCCATTGAATGGCCCCCAAGGTCGCTAGATTTATCACCTTTCGATTTCTTTATGTGGGGTCATTTAAAAAGCAAAATCTATGCTACTCAGCCAACATCATTAGAAGACCTGCGACAAAGAATTGTGAATGAGTGCCTTCAAATTACTCCTCAAATATTGCAAAATGTGCGGCAACATTTTGACCAAAATCTGTATTATTGCATGGAGAGATATGGTGGCCATTTTCAACATTTACTTGCCTAACGGGCAGTTCATTCTTCATTTTTAATCACTTTGCTGCCAAATGTATTGACCTCCACTAATCATGATGTATTAATTTTATTTAAGCTTTAAATCAATAAATCATCAAACCTACTGAACTGAAGTACATTAATTTTATATCATTATAAAGGGAATTGAAAGACCTTTGAAATAAGGTATCACTCGACCCCCCTTTCCATTTAAGATTTTGGGGGTGGTGTTACCCCCGATTAGGGGGCTGCACGTGCTAACGTGATTTTTTGCCAAACTTGTGTCCCCCTAGAAAACAAAATCGACGGGTCTGAGATTTTTCCAAAAAAAAAACTGAGCTGCCAGTAAATACGTCTGTCTCGTTTTCGATGCGCCACCCTGTATGTATATATATATAACTTGAGACGTGGTCATTGTCGTCTAGACCAGTTAGGTGAAAAATTAAAGCTTCCGCCTTTTGTTGGGTACTTCGACAAAATTTGAGCAAAGAGGACTCTTTATACTTTTTTAATTCTCTCTAGCTTTCAATGGACTTTGCCATCATCATCAGGAGCTGCAATTACAATGATAACAGTAGCAACAAAAGTGTAAAATGAATTTAAATTGACTCAACTTACAGTAGTATGTGAGGATGTTGCTAATTGTTGTTTACGTATAGGATGAGGGAAACGTCCAGTAACATGGTGAGAGCTGGTTAGATGGTACAATGGTCAAAATTATATGAAATATGACAAGAACAAGTTAAAAACAGATTAAAAATTATTTAAAAAACATTAGAGCATTACATCGTGAAGCCACTTGATGATTGCACAAAATTGGAGTAATGAGTGAGATGAACCCTTGACAGAAGGCCGAAGGTTGTCAATGTCTGTGTTGAGAGATGGAACGAATTGTGGGCGTGTGTCAATGTGCCAACGTTGCCAAATCACCTCAGATGATGTGATTTTCAGAATGTTATGTCTGTTTAACAATTTCTCACAGTGACGAAAATCCTATTCCAAAACCCCCAGAATCCTACACTTGCGAATCAGAAAACGAATCAGATCATGGCGATCGAGTGATTCGTCAGGAAGAAGATATGCCATCAACGTCAACAGATCCTGATTTTATACCGAGCACGTCATGCCACCAACCGCACAAAATAACACAGTCAGAATTAAATGATCTTGTAAGAGATTTAGAACTTCCAAAATGTAAGGCAGAGTTACTTGGATCAAGACTGCAGCAGTGGAACTTGTTAGAAGACGATGTTTCGGTATGTGTTTTTCGTAAACGCCACAAAGACTTAGAACCATTTTTCAATATGGAGAATAACTTGGTTTTCTGCAGTAACATTAACGGCTTACTGGCGGCTTTAAATATAAACTATAACCCAGAAGAATGGAGATTGTTTATAGACAGTTCAACATTGAGTTTAAAGGCAGTGTTATTGCATATTGGAAATATTTTACCATCTCTTCCTGTAGGGTATGCAGTTCACATGAAAGAATCATATGACAATATGAAGTACCTATTGACATGCATAAAATACGATGAGCACCAATGGCATATTTGTGGCGATTTGAAAGTTGTTGCACTTTTACTTGGGCTGCAGCTAGGCTACACAAAGTTTTGCTGTTTTTTGTGTGAATGGGACAGTCGGGCAAAGGCACTTCATTACACCAGACAAAACTGGCCGGTTCGTTAATTCCTAGAGCCAGGTCAAAAAAATGTACAGCATATGCCATTACTAGATTCGAAAAAAAATTTATTACCACCACTGCATATCAAGTTGGGCCTAATGAAAAACTTTGTCAAGGCATTAGATAGAGATGGGTCAGCTTTTCAATACCTGCGTCAGAAATTTCCAAGACTAAGTGAGGCAAAGGTTAAAGAAGGTATTTTGGTTGGGCCACAGATTCGAAATATTTTGAAAGATACACAGTTTGAAAACACTTTAACAGGTATTGAAAAAACTGCTTGAAATGATTTCCGTCTGGTGGTCACTAATTTCTTGGGAAATAGAAAAGCTGACAACTATAAAACCCTTGTGAAAAATATGCTGTCATCGTATCAAAAGATGGGCTGTAATATGTCTCTTAAGATACATTTCCTACACTCACACCTGGACTTTTTTCCTGACAATTGCGGAGCCGTAAGTGATGAGCACGGCGAACGTTTTCATCAGGATATTTCAACAATGGAAAAAAGGTACCAGGGAAAGTGGAATCCTTCCATGCTTGCAGACTACTGTTGGACTCTTGGTAGAGATGCTCCAGAAACGATCTATAAAAGAACAGCAAAAAGACAGCGCATATAGTGATTCTTATAAGTATATGAATCTTGTTACTTTTTTTAATATATCCTTAAAAATAAAAAGTTTTTTTTCTAAACCGCAACTAATTTTTTTTTTCATTGTCATTTTTGGATTCAGCGCCCCAAATTTAACAAAGAGGTGCACTTTTCCCACAAGATACAATTAAAAAACTAAAATTTGTTGTCCAGTGATATTTTCAAGTAGTTGCGTGCGTGCGCATTACCAACAAGTGCCAAAACCTGCTTTTTGCCTCGTTTTTCGACCACAACATTTTTGCTATTAGTCGGATCTTTTTGTTGTCAAATAAAAAGCTTTCCCACAAAAATTGGTGTACCCGTTATATGCATCCATGTTTTAAATACCACCTTGAACAATTTGCAACAATAAAACCAGACTTTACATTATTTCTGGGAAATTTGCTAATATGATTAGACTATTATGAATATATAGCGATTTTTATTAATGACACATTGACAGGTTCAGAAATGCGCTCTTGTAATTATGGCTTATCATTCAGTAACGCCCTTCAAATTCGACTCTCGCCATTGGAATCTCGGAAACTGTAAGAGATACGAAGTCGCTTGAATAGGGGCAAAGTTGCGTATTTAGATAATCAATAAAATTCTGCTTATTCAAAATTCAAAGTACTCCTTGAGAAAGAAGGAAAAACCGGATTTGCCCAAAATAGTTTTAATCTTCTCCTGACTTTATTTGTAGTAGGATTTCAAAATAAATAGCACATAAACATTGTCACTTTTTATCCTCTATAAGATGGCATAATTAGAATTTCATTATGACGTGTCGTCTCTTGTCCTTCCAAAAACTTTATTTTTTCTTATAGACGCCATATTAGATCTTTGCACAGATGAATAGAGTTTTCAATTCTAGTACCAAAGGATAGTTATTTGTTTGGCTTACCAGATTTATTCCAAAATCACTTTAATTTTCTCCTGACCTTATTTGAAAATCAAGGGATTCCAAAATAAATTGCATGTTAACATTGCTACTTTTCTCCTCTACAAGACGACATAATTAGAATTTTAATATAACGTCTCCAGTATTAACTTTATTTTCTATTATGGATGCCATCTTGGATATTTGTGCAGATGAATAGAGTTTCTAATTCAGATTTCAAAAATTCATAATACACAAACCTTAGTTATTCCTTTTTTTTTTTTATTTGTAAATACAGAAGCCGCATCGACCCAATTGGCCATTAGCGGCGGATTTAATAAATTACAGTTTACTTAGATATTTGCATTTTTGTAGAAATTTCAGGAGGTTTGTGAGATTGCTACTTGGTCCTAGTATAACTGATAGTTCTTTATCAAGGTTACATGATATTCTGTAATGTTCTAACATTGGGCACTCCACTAAAATATGTTCAACAGTTAAAGTCACGTCACAAAACACACAATAGGGTTCCGGTTGCTGCATGATTAGGTATTCATGTGTTAATCTGGTGTGGCCCAGACGAAGACGGCTTAAGATTGTCTGCTGCCTTCTATTGGAGGTGATGGTCTGCCATGGACTTAGATGGTGTTTTACCTTCAATAGTTTGGCTGATTTATTTTGCCATGCATTGTTCCAGTAGTCAATGGTTCGATTTTGGTAAAATAGTTTCACATCTGATGTAGGAACTTTCTTGTTTGTCACTGTGTCCATGTTCGCAGCCATTTTTGCGTTCTCGTCAGCTATTTGGTTGCCCTGTATATTTTTGTGTGATGGCACCCATATTATGGTTACTTCTTTATTTTGGAGTGCAAGGCTATGTATTTCCATTTTTATAATATTGACCAGAGGATTATTGTTATATATTTTTGTGATCAGTGTAACTGAGTTAAGGGAGTCGGTAATGATGACCCACTTCCGACTGGAGCTTAGTTTGATGTATTGCATAGCTTCTCTAATTGCATACAATTCGCCAGTTAGTATTGAGGCTGTTTCGGGTAGCTTGAATTTCATTGGACCTGAAGGAGTAACTACAGCGGCACCTATGTTTTGTCCAATCTTCGAGGCATCTGTGTATAATTGTTGAGCTTCTGTAAATTCTCCAATAATACTTCGGAAATGTTGATTTACTACTTCGTTTGGTGTATTGGTTTTGTCGAATTTTGTAAGAGTTGTGATACTGGCTGGCTTGTATAGTGTCCATGGTGGAATACTTACTGGGAAGATGGGAAGTGTGGATGGTGGATTTTGTATGTTGAGTTTTCTTAGGTAAATTTTAATTCTATTCTGGAAAGGGATACCCCACAGCGTATCTCTATAATTTCTTTTAGTGGATAGATATTTTTGAGCCGACATATTAAGATTGCTGATTTTCTTGTTGAAGTAGGAAAGACTTAGTATCTGACGTCTGGTATGTAGTGGCGCTTCTCCCGATTCGCAGTACAGGCTATCGACTGGAGTTGTTCTGTATGCTCCCAGGATCAATCGCAAGGCGGTGTTGTGTAAAACATCTAGGGGTTTTAGAGTTGAGGGCTTAGCTGAGTTGTAAGCAACACATCCGTAATCCATTTTTGATCTTATTAATGCTCTATAAATCATAAGTAGCAATTTACCTTCTGCGCCCCAATGTCTATTAGATAAATATCTTAACATATTCATTCCTGCCTGGCATGATTTAATGATATTTGCGATGTGTTTCTTCCAGTTTAATCTGTTATCGAAGGTTACCCCAAGAAATTTGATTTCACTGGTATATTCCAAGGATTTCTTGCATAACTTCAATGGGGGTTCTTCGTGAATCGGTTTTCTAGAGAATATAATGCATTTGGTTTTCTCTGGGGAAAACACAAATCCTGTTTGATTGGACCAGTAATCAAGCTTGTCAAGATACTTTTGCAGTAGTGTTATATTTGTTGTTAAGTTCTTGCCTCTGACATAAACAATCATATCATCTGCGTACAGACGTGCTTGCAAAGGTTTCTCAATATCTTGTAACACATCATTGATTGCTATTAGGAAAAGGGTTGGACTAATAACAGAGCCTTGAGGTAATCCGTTCGTTTGCTGTTTTGGTTCTGATAGCACTCCATTTGACCGTACTTGAAAGATTCTGTTTTGTAGGAAGTTAGAGACAAATGATAATATGTTACCATTGTACCCCCATTTATGAAGTTTCGAGATGATATTGTATTTCCAGGTAGTATCGAATGCTTTATTAATGTCGAAATAGATTGCTACACAGTGTTGGCTGTCCGAGAAGGCTTCGTGTATATGGGTTTCCAAATCTATTATGTTGTCTGTGGTGCTTCTGTTTGATCTGAATCCAGCTTGTTCAGATATTAGCAGGTTCCTGTGTTCTAAGCTCCATAACAGTCTTCGATTTACTATCTTTTCAAGCAGCTTACACATACAACAGGTTAAAGATATCGGTCTATATGATTCAGGGAGTTGTGGAGATTTGTTAGGCTTGAGCACGGGAATAGTTATGGCTTGTCTCCAGACCTCAGGGAATACATGGTTGGTCCAAATATTATTGAATAAATCTAGTAAAAGTTTCCTAGCAGACAACGGAAGATGTTTCAAAAATATGGCTGGTATGTCATCGGGACCGGCGGCCGTATCTTTGAGATCGTTTAGTGCTTCTGTAAATTCAGATTCTGATATGGGCGTATTAATTGGTTCACTGTCATCTTCTATTATAATTTGTTTTGATTCTGAAATTGCCTTATAGCTTAGAAATCCGGCCGGATAGTTCTCGACACTATAATGGGAATAGTACGTTTTAGACAATACTTCTGAGATTTGTTGGCTACCTGTAACATTTCGGTTTCCCTCTTTCAGACATTTTATAGCTGAGTAAGTCTTGCCCCCGCATATGTTTTTCACTTTTTTCCACACCTTTGAAATGGGTGTATCGCTAGTAATGCTACTGACGTATGATTGCCATGATAATTTTTGGCTTTTTCTTGTTGTGAGCTTCAAATAAGCCTGTCTGCTGCGTAACTCCATCAACGTGTTGATATTTTTATGCCTCTTGTGTCTGTTGATAGCTCGTTTACTGGATTGAAGTGCTGCTTCGCATTCATTGTTCCACCAAGGGACTGGATTTCTTTTCCTGATGTGGTTAGTTTTCCCCATACTGCGATGTGCGGCATCTGTGATGACCTTGCTGAATTGTTCAATTATGGAATTAATGTCATCCTCGGGGAATATTTCTTGTCTTAGATTATTTTCTATATGAGTCGCAAATTGGTTCCAGTCTGCATTTTGCAATCTCCATTTAAGGGGTGGCATTGTCTCATTGTTATTGCAGAACTTTGAGTTAGTAATAACTATTGGAAAATGGTCACTTCCATATAAGCCTTCTTGTGTATTCCATTGTAGGTGGCTAAGGAGCCTGGGAGAACATAAGGTGGGCTGAAAAGTCCGTATCGTTTCTATGAGATGGCGCCACCAGAATAAAATCCATACGCTTCTTAGCTAGTACCAACCTTCAAAAGATGCCTGTCAAAATTTGACAGCTGTCGGATCATTAGTTTTTGAGTTATCGTATCGAGAGTGACGCTACTTTTGTTATTTTTGAAAACCATGGAAAGTCAAGAGTTTCGTGTGTTAATGAAACATTATTTTTTGATGAAAAAAAGTGCCGTCGAATGCAAGAAATGGCTTGATGAGTGTTATCCGGACTCTGCCCCGGGCGAAGCAACCATTCGCAAGTGGTTTGCTAAATTTCGTACCGGTCACATGTCAACTGAAGACGACGCACGCAGTGGACGCCCAAAAGAGGTCGTTACGGACGAAAACGTGAAAAAAATCCACAAAATAATTTTGGGAGACCGCAAAATACGGTTGATTGACATAGCTGAGGCCTTAAACATATCAAAAGAACGTGTCAGTCACATCATTCATGAATATTTGGATATGCGAAAGCTCTGTGCGAAATGGGTGCCGCGCAATCTCACATTTGACCAAAAGCAACAACGCATCGACGACTCTGAGGCCTGTTTGGAGGTGATTTTGCGCAATAAAACCGATTTTTTTCGCCGATACGTCACCATGGATGAAACATGGCTCCACCACTACACACCGGAGTCAAATCGCCAGTCGGCCGAGTGGACGGCTGCATCCGAACCACCTCCGAAACGTGGAAAGACGCAACAGTCAGCAGGCAAGGTTATGGCCTCTGTTTTCTGGGACGTGCAAGGAATTATTTTCATCGACTATCTTCAAAAGGGCCAAACTATCAACAGCGACTATTATATAGTGTTACTGGAGCGTTTGAAGGCCGAAATCGCCAAGAAACGGCCACAAATGAAGAAAAAAAAAATCTTGTTTCACCAGGACAATGCGCCGTGCCACAAGTCCATGAAAACGATGTCGAAATTGCATGAATTGGGCTTCGATTTGCTCCCCCATCCACCGTATTCTCCGGACCTTGCTCCAAGCGACTATTTCCTCTTCTCAGACCTTAAGAGAATGCTCACCGGAAAAAAATTTCACAGCAACGAAGAAATCATCGCCGAAACTGAAGCCTATTTTGAGGACAAGCCGAAGGATTACTACCGGAAGGGTATCGAAAAACTTGAAGAACGTTATAATCGCTGTATAGCCCTTGAAGGCAACTATGTTGAATAATAAAAGCGAATTTTGACGAAAAAAATATTTTTTCATTGAAACGATACGGAATTTTCAGCCCACCATTATGCTAAGATCGATAGCGGAGAATCTGCCCGTAGCAGCATCAAATCTGGTACTATTGCCGTCATTCAGTAAAGCTAAGCCAAATGAATCTAGTAGGTCGTTTACTAGGTTTCCCCTTGAGTCATTTTTGAATGAGCCCCATGTGTAGTTATGTGCATTGAAGTCACCTAGAACTATCCTTGGGGAAGGTATTTGTTGCAAAAGTGATTCTAGTTCTTGGTCATCTATGTGGTAATTCGGAGGAATGTATACGTTACAGATAGTTAGCTTTTCAGGAGCATCCAAAGTTACTGCAATCGCTTCCAGATTGGTGGTAAGATTAAGTGGGTTAGCAGGAGTGTCGCAACTTACGTAAATAGCTACTCCTCCACTGGCTGTTGCACTATTGCGATTTTTGAAAAATCCATTATATCCTTTAGGTGAATTTGTTTTAGATTCATGGAAGTGAGTTTCCTGAAGACATATGATATCAGGTGCAAAGTCAGATATAAGTTTACGTAGCATGTTTAAGCGTGGGTAGTAACCATTTAGATTCCACTGCAATATGGATTTGAACGCCATTGTAAATTATTAAAAGAAACTAGAATCTACAGAAGAGGTTTCGCTGTCGATATTGTCATTTTCGATGTGCCGTTCTAGTTTTTTGCGCAACCTGGTTAACCTGTTCTTCAGGGCTCGGTCCGATAAATGAGGGTATATGAGCAGTATTGTTTCAATCAAGCTTTTTATATCTACGGTGTATTCGTTTACTACTGATATAACGTTCTGGGTTCCGTGCACATTTTCTAAGAGACTTTTCATCTGGATAGAATTTAATACTAAAAGGTCTTGGTTTGTGTCTATAAAACGTTTGGCTGGTTCGTAGGCTTGATCTGAAATAACTGCTTGCTGGGAGTCTATTTTTGGTTTTTTCACTGATGCTTTAGCTGGCTTTATAAAGGTTGGTCCGGAGGTTGGAGTTGATGAGGTTTCAACATCTGATGTTGGGGTAACAATTGTTGAAAAACTTCTTTTGCCTGTGTTGCTGGCATCGTCGGTGGTTGCTACGGATGGAGTAGGTGGCATTTCTATGTTAAGTTCTTTGCTTTGACTCAATATTGGTTGTGGAGTGGATATGGTCTGTCTGTTAGGAGATTCTTCAGTTAAGATTGGCAGTTGTGTCTGTCGAACTTCGGCTGCCTGTGTGATAGTGGGTTCCAGTTGAATACTGCTAGACATGTTATTATTGGGTTTTACTGAGGATGAGGGAAGGACGGTATCATCCATGTTTGAGGTCGATGGTTGGGATGTAGATCTGCAATTGTTGGCTATGTGTCCTGATTGGTTGCACTTGAAACATTTTTGGCTGTCCAATGATAAGAATATGCGATATGACAACCCTTCATGACTAATCACCAAGGATTCTGGTATGGTACTTTCGGTGGGAGCTATGTATACTTGACGTCTGAAGCTGAGTATATGACTATACTCTGGAATAGTGGCCCCAATCCTTAGGAATGACATGGGAGATTGTAACTGGAGACCTAACTGCTCCAAGCAGTTTTGAATAATATTGTGTGGAATAGTAGGGGACACATTTGATATGACCAAACGATCCGATGGTGTGACTAATCTCCTCGCCTTAATAGTTTCACCATGAACAACGATTTTCCCATGGTTGTCCAAAAATGCATCGACTGCGTTTTTGCTGGATAAGTAAACACATATTCTGTTATTTGCTACTCTAGAACAGAATATGATATTTTTTGGCTCAACTAGAGGACCTAATTCGATGATATAATCTTGTATTCGGGCTCCATCTATTGTATTAAATATTATAGCCTGCTCCTTGTTAGGGTATTTGGATATCTGGCGGTTGAGAGCTCGGGAGTAATTTAGCGGTGAGTTGCTGTTTTGAGTTTCTGTAGGAATATTAACGCCTTCCATATTGTTAGTATACGTATTCTTCTGACTCAAACCTTCCTTGCACCATTTCCAGTACGGACCTGTCCCCGACTGTGAACAGACGTGGAATTCCTTGGAATTTCGTAGCAAACGGATGGTTCTAGTTTGTAGCGATTTGTTTATGCACGTACTTTATGTTGAAAACAAATTATTTCAGGATTCTGTAATGCAGTACTTACAGTCTGATGCTAGCTGTTAATGTCTACGTAGAAATCGAAACGAAAAATTAACTAAATTCACTATAAAATCCTATAGATTTACGGAGCACAGATCAGTAGCTGCTGAGCTAAACTGGGCCTTAGTTATTCCTGAAAAACAGAAGATTCTAGGTGAGCCTTGATATTATCAAATTATATTTGTTTCGAATACGAGACCAGATCTTAAATAAAATATAGCAACAGAGTTTGGAAGACTAAGAAGAAGAGAAATAAATCGAGCAGTGAACAATGTACAGAGAAGAGGGCATTTTGACTTCTGCTACGATTTACCTCTACTTATTTATGATTATTATTGTATCGTATCATCAATAAAATTTTCATTTTGTGTTCAAATTTCACCATACCTCATTATTTCCTTACAGTTTTCATCCAACAACAAACTCATGGCCAACTAAGCAAATACACTACTGAATTTAGGACTGAAATGTACAAAATTTCAATATAGCGTCCATATGGAAAAACAAAGTTGGTGTTGGAAAACGAAAAAATAAATGTCGAATTAAACATTTGACTACGTCATCTTGTAACATAAGTAACAAAGACGACGTGCAATTTATCTTGAAATCCCATTACGAATAAGGTAAGGAAAAAATTAAAACGATTTTCCGTCTGTCTCCGGAAGTTCTGTGAATTTCGGAGTTTCTCAGGTGATTACCTAAATACAGAACTTTGCCCCCATCTAATCGACTCCGTATCTCTGACAGTTTTCGAGATCCCAATGGTAAATGTGTTTGTAACACCCTGTATATGTAACCATATGTTGGCGTTCAATTAAATTGGATGTCTTCTATTTCTGGTGGGAAATGTTGATCAACGACGCTGTTAAAATTGTCTAAAAGGTTGGAGGTTCAACAGTCAAGTAATAAAGCACACAAGTTCATGTTATACAAAAATACAAATTATAAGTGAATTATTGCTGTCTCGGAGTACCATAAAAGTGACAAAGTCCGGTAATATTTGTTAAATATCAAATACGCAACCGAATAAAAACAAATCTAAAAACGTCAATTATCCGATGAATATGGATATAAAATTCTTCGATCTCGCAGCTCCAGGAATGCGTAATTTGAGACTAGTTAGTTAAAAGTGGAAAAATTTGTAATGAATGCAAAACTCGTGGTATGGACAATAACCCTCAAAAATTTATGGTTAGTTGGTAACGTCATTGTAATTTCATTAATTACAGAGTTTATCTAAATGACTCAAACTCAGGATCAGATGTCTAGGAAATCCTGCATACGAGCATTTACCCATAGCTCTGAAAGCTTGGTTTTGACACGCAAACTAACGAACTACAACAAAAAAAATGGTGTCAAGTAGATTGACTCTATACTTCTTATGCCTTCGTTGGAGGTTGGAAAGAAACATGATGAGTCAAATCGTTTCAAAAGGCGAAATCGAATCGTGATTAGGTAGGTACGATGAATCTTCGATCTCTGCATTTTAAATTATATATAAAGCAAGCCTATCACATTCCTGTCTGTGGCAGATGTACGGAAAATATGCGTGACTTAATATGCCTAACAGGTGAATAGTATCACTGAGATTGTTAGCTTAATAGTAGAAGGTCTTTCATTGATACCAAATATGCCACAGTTTACAACCATCTGCCGCATACAGCTTCCAACCTACAATTTTCAACCACTCCAAACAATTCCTGAAAATGAGCAGGAATCTATGAAACCTTGTAACAGTAAGTTCCTGCGATTTTATTTCCGACGTTAATGGATTAATTTTCAAAATCGACGACTATCTAAACTTCGCTTTACAGGTTTTCTGTTGCTTAAAGATACCTGCATTACACAAGTCCGTGTTTCTCATTTATGTCGGTTTATCAGTCCGTGTCTGTTGCATATCACTGCATCATGAGTTAATCTACTTGATGAAATAATCAGAGAATCATCATAGAAGAAGTAACACAGATTATGGGTGAGGCGAAATAGGTGGTTCATAAAATCCAGAAAAATATATGTGTACATATAAAAACAATCAAGTCATCATTTACAAAAGCTTCGCAGAACGCTAAAGTGGTAAGCACTTCTAATATACAAATATTGCTAAAATATATACATATTTCTGTAGCCGTGTGTCAGTGACGACACCACCGCAGATCATTTGGAGTTTGCTACCCATCACACAGTCGGCGGTGGCTTCCACGACGATGCAGTATCGCATCGTGCTCGCAACGCCAACGAAGTTATTACCCACTACAACTCCCAAGTTTCAACCCCTTCAAAAAAAATTCCGACAAAGATCAGGAGCTTCTGAAACGTCAAATAACGAAGCTTAAGCGATTTTTATTTGTTTCGTGTTTTTGCTTCTAGCTCCTCCACCACTAGACCGATTTCCAAAAACTACAAAGCTTTTCCATCCTTGGCATAGTAGCCATCTTGTGTGATTTCATCAAAATCCGCGTGGTACTTCTCAAGTTATATGCGGTTATTATAGATTAGCGGACAGACCGATGGACATGAGTTAGATGTTTTTCGTGATGTACACGTCATATATATTTCCAGGCGGGTCTGAAACCATAGAATTGAATCACCAAAAGGAACGATTTTGTCACTCTTTAGTTCCAGAGGCCCCAAAGTGACATGCCGCTCCTACAAACTAGCCTCCCCCCCTCCCCCGATCTTCAGTTTTTATGCATATATGTTTGAAAAGCCATTGTTGTTCTGCTCCGTGAATATTTTATACTTCGGCTGCTAGAAGGCTTTATCGTTTTGGTAATGGGACATCTACCTGTCCATTGCGCAGCACTTTGAGCAGTTTTAGGCCGGTAACGTAGGGGTCTTCCGTCATCTTTGGTCGCACGGGATGATGATGAAGTCAAACTTCTTAGCAAACTATTGGTACGTGGAGATCGACAGATTTTTTCGCCTACCTCCGCACAGTATTTTGAGTTTTCCAAATGATCATACCCACCTCCATGCTTTTCGTTGTTGGTCGTGGTTACAGATACGGAAAGCAAACATGCCAACTTCAATAGTAGAATATGTCAATCGATCATGCTATTCAAATCTCACGCACTTCCACCAGATTTTGTAAAGATCAAATCAAATATCATTATACAAATAATTAATTACATTTAATGGTTGTTGTTGTAAATTAGGATTTCTAAATAAAGGGCTACTACTACTAATGCTGTGATTTTTTTAGCTAATCGTGTAGGCTCTGGCTTCGTTGCTGCTTTAGAATAAAGGGTCTAACCTAACTCTTCGCCGAATTATTTCGTTGTTGAATGCATCTTTAGACAGAATTTATAACTGCAGTCTTTAAAAATGGACCCCTATAGCTGCTTATTCGTAAATTCCATTCTTAAATGAAAATACTACTCCTTGCATTATTACCCATGTTATACCGGAAGTAGGCCTAGACTTGGCGACAAATTGAGTAAGAAGCAAATTATGACAATCAGAAAAATTACCCAGGAAAAATGTACATTATACTAATTATAGTAAATATAGCAGATGACAAGTGATTAATGGTCACTTAATTGTACGAATTATACGGCAGTGACGCTATTCTCTGAAAAGTGAACCTCTTTTTGTACCCATTATCATAATAACTTATCTTGGAACAATATTAAATGTAAGCTGATAGTCAACCAACTACGCTACTCTTTTTTTCTTTAAAAAATGTTACTCGCCATTGAACCTTATCAAATTTATGGTAAAACATAATCCGCCTAAGACACCGGTTGGTCACAAATTCAAATTAAGAGCACCTTCCACCTTACTGCAAACGTGGTCCCATAACAGCTCGCTTTATTGCTGGACGATTTTAATGGACGTAGTTTTCAGCTTGATAACCAGATGAAAAATGCTGTTTCGGCGCTTCTCACGCATTTTTATATAAATATTTTAGAAATACTTTTAACCAAGCATACAATCTAAATTGAAACATGCGAAAACCGAGTATGTAAGCTGTTTAATGCCACGATATATGGCTCCCTAAATTTCGTCAAGATCGGTGCAGGGGTATCTGAAATTGCGTGGTTTCAAGATCGTAAACAGATCGACAGACAGAAAAACCGACCTAATTGAGATACAAGGTTTTGTATATTCATATTTCCGGAGATAAGGAACATATATTTAGGGTCGTAATAACATGAACGAAATTTCGTCAAGTAGATTGACTCAGTACTTCTGACGCATTGGAATGTAAATACTTTCGAAGTTTTTTTTAACCAAGTATATATTCTGAATTGCTTAAAGCGTTGCTGAAGGAGGATCATATACTAAGTGACATATAAATCCGAACACCCAGTTTAAATGGTTTTATTTTAATAAAAGTTGGTGAATGTATTTATCTTACTTGTAAATAACAAGTGAAAAAATTTTCAGCCTTATCATTTGGACATTCCGGTTTTTATACTGCTTTTTCTTAATTCACTAACGCTCTAAAAATGAATATTTCAGCCGCAGTAAAGAATCAACGTTGGCGGATTTTGGTTCTTGACATCCTTTACGATCGGTTACGATGCCTAGAGTACGGAGACCTGTACGATTTCGTCAACTTAGTGAGTTTGATAGGGGCCGTATAGTGGGACTTCGTTAAGCTGAACTTTCTTTTCGGGCAATTGCAGTTAGAGTGCAAAGAAGTGTAGACACTGTGGTTAGGTGTTGTCAGGCATGGCTTCGAGAAGGCCGTACGCAAAGAGCAAGGGGCACTGGACGCCGCCGTAGAACAACAGACCGTGAAGATCGCCGCCTAAGATTATTGGCCTTAAGGGACCGTTTCTCCACTACCAGGTCCATTGCAAATGAATGGTTTGCAGAACACGGAAGACCTATTGGCATGCGAAGTGTTTACCGACGAATGAGAAGTTTTGGCTTGTTTTCATACCGGCCACACTGGGTCCTCCCTTTAACTCGAGAACACGACACTGTTGGAGTTATGGTTTGGGGTGCTACAGCTTATGGTTCCAGGTCACCTTTAATCTTCATCAGAGGTAACATGAACGCGCAGCGTTATGTCCACGAAGTTCTACAACCCCATCTTTTACCCTATCTCGACACCCTGGCAGATCCAACTTTCCAACAAGATAATGTCCGACCACATGTTGCAAGAGTCACAATAGACTTCTTTCAACATAATGATGTCACATTGTTACCATGGCCACCAAGATCTCCCGACTTATCCCCAATTGAGCACGTGTGGGATATGATGGGTAGGAGATTGCTCAATTTGCAACGTCCTCCTCAGACTCTAGAAGCACTTCGAGAGGAGTTGGTGGTTGCCTGGAATGAGATACCACAGGAGGACATTGACCACCTGATCAGAAGCATGCCTAGGCGCGTTGGAGAATGCGTAGCACATCAGGGTGCATCCACACATTATTAAAGGTCAATGGGCTTTAAAGCAGTGCAATCATTTTGAAATTTTTATCATTTACTTATTATGCTTCATTAAGTACTTATACAAAATTCTGTTAAAATAAAACCATTTAAACTGGGTGTTCGGATTTATATGTCACTTAGTATATTATATCTATGACTTTTTGATGATTACTGTCCGACATGTTCATGTCCGTCAATTTTTCAGTATCTTAACCTTTTTGTGTATTCCCAAAAGTGGCAGAAACTTGGTAAAAATGCGAAAACAGAGTTTGTAAGCCATTTACTGCCTCAAAATACGGATCTCCAAGTTTCATTAATATCGGTGCAGATGTTTCTTATATTAAGTGGTTAGAAGAATGAAAACAGACCGACAGAGAGACACGGACTTACAAACCGACATAATTGAGATACAAGAATGTGTACATACATATTTCCCTAAATAAGAGAAATACTTTAAGGAGCGTAATAACAAGAACAAAGTTTCGTCAAGTAGATTGACTCAGCACTTCTCACGCATTCATGTATAAATATTTTCAAAATTCTTGTAACTAAGAATATATTCTGAATTTCTTAGAAATGTTCCTGAAGGAGAGCCATACTATAGTTATGAATCTTTGATGATTACTGCTACATACATGCTCATGATTCAAATAATCAAGCTACCATAAAAACAAAGTCAGGTAATTTTTTGAAATCATAACCTGTTTGATTACCCCCAAAAGTGGCACAAACTTGGTAAACATGTGAAAACGGAGTATGTAAGCAGTTTTATGCCACAATATACGGATCTTCAAATTTCACTAAGATCAGTGCAGGTGTTTCTGAAAGAACGCAAACAGACCGAGGGACAGACACGGACTGACATAAACGAGAAACACGGATTTGCATGATGCAGATATCTATGAGCATCAAAAAGATTGTGCACTGAAGTTAGAATATTATCGCGATTTCAATACTTCCCTCGCTTATAGTTTCAAGTAAATTGACTTTATGCTTGCCGTGCATTGCCTTTCTGTTTCATTATCTTTAGCTTCTTTACAACTTGGAAAGTACGAAAGTACCAAAAAAGTAAGGAACAGTATGTTTTGGAAGTGGAAGATTAGTTCTGTGTTTCGAAGATTCCTGCTCTTTTTCAGAAATTTTCGGGGGGTCTGAAAGTTGTGGGTTGAAGGTTGAATAGGGTGAAGGGTTGTAAATCGTTGCATCTTCGGTATCAATGGAAGATCTCCGATTAATCGAAAGCTGTTGATTTGCGATTGAAACGTAAATGATAGACTTATTTTATACAGTTTGATATGTATACTATAACTATCTAAAACTGTAATGACTCATCGATGTTCACGTGAACATCACTTAACTACCAGTAGGCGGCTGTTCATAGGCGGGGTGAACTAGATTTGTCACATGCTTAATAAAGAGTGGTTTGAAACATATTGTAAGTCAAAAATTTGGGAATTACCTTTATTCATCGTCGCTTCCACTTACATCTGACTGTAATAAACTGTCGCTATCGCTTTCCTCGTTGAAATTGACTATAACTGGCTCTATGATGGTGTCGATGTGGTGGTCAAGCTGCCTCATTTTTGTTTCTTCCTCCACAACATGACGGATAGCATTCTGCCAAGCTTCGGGCGTTACTAGCTGTATGGAAGTCTCAAGTAAAACCTTAACGTCTGGTAATTTGAAGGTTTTGTTATGGCGCGCAATATAACCCTTCACTTGAGCCCAGATGAGCTCTATTGGGTTCAGTTCACAGTGGTAGGGCGGTAACCGCAGCACAGTGACACCACATTGACGGGCCATCTCATCAGTCACGTAACTAATGTTCGCAGGTTTGTGCTGTTTAATTTTTTCATACAATTCCGCTTTCACACATGAATCGTCAAACGGGATTCCTTTTTCGCGTAACCATTGCTGCATGTCACTTTTTCGAGATCTCATAGTCGGTACACGTTCGGCTCGACGACTATGGTAGGAAGCATTATCCATGACGATCACAGAGTTGGGCTCAACTCGCTGAAGCACCCCTTGAAACCAGCTCTCGAAGCAGCTGGCATTCATTTCGTCATTGTGATCACCTCCTTTCTTAGAGACGAAAATCAAGTCACACTCTTCTAAAAAGCCACTATCGCTACCAATATGAGTTACGATCAATCTTTGACCTTTCCCTGACGGTCCACGAAGACCTGTTGACAAACCTTCAATGCTTGCTTGTCGGTTACTCACTACGTTTTTGTCTATCCAGGTTTTTTTAACTGTGTGACCTGCATTTACCCATGTCTCGTTAAAATAATAGATTTTTCTGCTTTGTCGCCTATATTCAATCATTTCGCGTAGGTATTTTCGACGCCAGGCGACTATTTCAGGTCTCTCTATCAATACTGACTTCCGATTACGCGTTTCGTAACGAAAATTAATTTCGTGCAGGGATTTCCTCATTACCTCGACGCTCATTTCGGGTATAATTTCATTTTCCTTGATCGCTGCATGTACAGCCTTGAGGGTTGGTATCTCATTCCTAAAGAAGAATGAATGTACGGTTCGCCTTAACGCCATTTTGCTATCGTCATCCGATTTAACGGCCTTTCTTCCCTTCAAATTAAACTTTGGATCAGTATTAGCTCCAGTTTTCTTCTTTTCATGCACCACCCTGCGAATGGTCCACTCTGGAACGCCTGTCATACTTTCACAACGCGCGAGTGCATCTCGCTGCGACATAGTTCTGTTCAGATAATTGATCACGTTGAGCACGATTTCTTTCGCGTCCCTCTTCAGTGCTTTACGAAGCCATCTACTTGTTCCCTGGCTTTCAGTACTTCCACTCGTGCCATTTGTGCTCTCCATGGTTAAGTATAACCAAAACAGTAACCACAGAAACTACAACAATAACAATCACACAACAATTCTTATAAAAACACACAATATGCGATCGCTCAACGAAACACGTTCCAATGCGTTGCCGACGCCTATGAGTCTGCCGGTCGAGGCGCGTCTTTGATTTCATTGGTTCTACCGGCGGAGAACAATCAGCCATTATTTCCGTCTCTGTTGACCACCGCAAAGCCACAGAAACGACATATGTCGTACGCTATACGGCTGTACTGGAAGGAAGCCGGGATCGAGCTCTGATCACGTGTTGATCACGCGTATGAGTCATTACAGTTTTAAATAGATGTAGTATAGATGGTAGGTCGAAGATTCATCGTGAAGCTACCTAGTCAAGGTTCAATTTCGCCTTTTGAATATACTCAACTCATCTTTTTGCCTTGAAATTTGAAAAGGCGTTGAAAGTATAAAGTCAATCAATTTGACACCAGTTTATAATTTTTGATAGATTATGATAGGCATATTTAACATTTTCGGCGACTGTTGTTATAAAAACGCATGAAAGTTGGCACGCTTAACTATTTTTGTCGCATTTGAGGTAGAAAAGGGATCGTTTGGGACCCCCATGGTACCCAACGTCAAACAGATATCGCATTCGGAATATATGTAACTACACGATACACCTAAGTGCCATGCTTGTACGCCCAATGTAGGTCACAATATCATTAGGTCCGAATTTCAATCTGAAGAATTCGGTGAATACCCATTACTCAGAGCCAACGTCGATTCACTTCCCTATCTTGCACGATACTATTTGTTATAAATTACCTTTTAATTACCATCCATAATGCGCTAAATTACCCAATTCGTTTATGTGGATTTGGTAAATCAGCTCACAACGATTTTAATAAGTATATTATATAATTAAAACGCTTGACTAGAGAAAGCCCGTTGCCTGTTGCCGCTAGTGTAGTATTAGCAATCTTCATTTTTAATTGCATATAAACTGCTCGGCAAAAGTTATGAGGTTGTGATACTGACATTCGGGGCATTCTGAAAATGACAACGGTTCACGTATTCCAGTTGATTTTTGTACAGGGTAATGCCCATTGTCCCTTTTTTCAATTAGAATGTCTGGAGGAGTATTCTTAATACTTTTCGTATGATTGTTTCATGTTGTATATACAGGGTTATCCAAATTAAGTGTCCACCATTAGTAACTTTGTTATTAGTGAAAATACAAAGTTGTTTGAATTAGCAAACTAGTAGCATTTTTAACGCTGGTAAAAATGAGAAATAAAAAAAAACAATTGAGAGTCGTTATTTTGATTTTTTTCAGTAAAATAACATTTTTTTAAATGGAAACCCCTGTATATTATATTTTTTTCTGTTAAAGCATCAAATTTTAAACAAAAAAGCTTACAATAACTTTTCTCCTAGGTTACAAATTGTTGAAGTTATGGCCTCCAATCTGAAACAATTAAATTGTATCGACAAACTTTATTTTCAACATCAACTTATAATCTTACAAAATACAATAACAATTTTTTTTAAAGAAGATGCTCGAAAACACCACCTTGTTCTTCAATACATTTTTGGGCACGTTTTTCAACTGCTCGAACTATCTTAAGTGTGGTCCTACCATCTATCTGGGTTATCTTTTCCCTAACTGCAGTCTTTAACGCGTCAAGGTTATCGTACCTTCGCTTGTAAATTTGGTTCTTTAAGTAACCCCACAAGAAGTAATGAAGTGGGTTTAGATCTGGTGATCTGGGAGGCCACTGTATTGGGCCATTTGTTCCTATCCACTGATCATTAAAAGTAGTACTTAGAAAATGATAAGTACCTCTGGAGTTGTGGGCAGGTGCGCCATCTTGCTGAAAATGCAGATGATGTCTACTTATAAGATCCAATTCGTCTAAGAAATTAGTCAGAATTTCTGACATAAATTCCACATATCTTTCACCAGTTAGGGTTCCCTCATAAAAGAACGGGCCAACAATTTTTGAACCAATTATACCGCACCAAACGTTGAAACTGAAACGGACTTGTGGGCCTCTTGGATGTACTAACAAAAGATTTTCTCTTGACCAATAATGGTGGTTTTTTCTATTAAACATTCCAGAATTTGAAAAATTTGATTCATCTGTCCATAAAAGGTAACGAAAGTTATTTACATTTTGGCGACAGAAGCTAAGATACCAATGGCAAAAAACAAGTCTTCTCTCTGGATCCCCTGCCAAAAGCGTTTGAACTGGTCGGTACTTATACGGAATAAATTTGTATTTTTTTAAAATCCTTTGAACAGTACCATAACTGAAATTAGAGTCCTTGAGAATATCTGCTATTGAATTCTCACGATAAGCTTCAAAATATCCAATAACTGCAATTTCCGTGGCCTCGCTTATTATGAATTCTTTTTTTGCCCTTGTTTTAGCAAAAACATTTTCGTTGCCCCTAAATTTTCGATAAAGTCTCAGAAAATATCATTCATACGGTTGAATGCGAGCGGGATATAATTCACTGTAGTATTCTCTTGCTCTCAAGGAGGATTTTCTGCACACTAAATAGCATTATAACATATCACACTTTTCTTCATGGGAGAACATTTTTCTTTAAATTAATGACACAATAAAGCTTATAAACAGGTATTTACACTAATGTTTGACATTATTTGATTTTATCATTGTTTTACAAAGCCTTCTAGTTGCGAGTATGTCCAGTTTAACAATTTGTCGCTTATCTTAATGCTGTCAAATCGCGAACGCCATGTTGTTTTCATAGCCGTCTTAATATTATAATACTGCAAATAATTAAAAATATTTATCGTTATTTTGACTTTATTTTTGACTTTAGCGGAAAAGTCATTATGAACTTTTTTGTTTAAAATTTGATGCTTTAACAGAAAAAAATATAATATACAGGGGTTTCCATTTAAAAAAATGTTATTTTACTGAAAAAAATCAAAATAACGACTCTCAATTGTTTTTTTTATTTCTCATTTTTACCAGCGTTAAAAATGCTACTAGTTTGCTAATTCAAACAACTTTGTATTTTCACTAATAACAAAGTTACTAATGGTGGACACTTAATTTGGATAACCCTGTAGAGACGACTGGGAAATAATGTTATAATTTTTTCGTATCAAGATGCATTTTTGTAAATTTGTATGCATTTTTCCTTGAACCGTAACTTGTGAACAAATAATAGTACAGGTCTAAAATTGTATGTGAATATTTAACTTTTCTGGAAGAACTGAGTGTGTGATTACTATACTAAGTGACATATAAATCCGAACACCCAGTTTAAATGGTTTTATATTAATAAAAGTTGGTGAATGTATTTATCTTACATTACAAGTGAAAATTTGTTCAGCCTTATCAGTTGGTTTTTATACTGCTTTTTTTTAATTCACTAACGCTCTAAAAATGAATATTTCAGCCGCAGTAAAGAATCAACGTTGGCGGATTGTGGTTCTTGACATCCTTTACAATCGGTTACGATGCCTAGAGTACGGAGACCTGTACGATTTCGTCAACTTAGTGAGTTTGATAGGGGCCGTATAGTGGGATTTCGGGAAGCTGGACTTTCTTTTCGGGCAATTACAGTTAGAGTGCAAAGAAGTGTAGACACTGTGGTTAGGTGTTGTCAGGCATGGCTTCGAGAAGGCCGTACGCGAAGAGCAAGGGGCACTGGACGCCGCCGTAGAACAACAGACCGTGAAGATCGCCGCCTAAGATTATTGGCCTTAAGGGACCGTTTCTCCACTACCAGGTCCATTGCAAATGAATGGTCTGCAGAACACGGAAGACCTATTGGCATGCGAAGTGTTTACCGACGAATGAGAAGTTTTGGCTTGTTTTCATACCGGCCACACTGGGTCCTCCCTTAAACTCGAGAACACCGACGTAATCGCCTTGAGTGGTACAGACAACGGTCACTCTGGGATCAAGAATGGAACAGTATTGTCTTTAGTGACGAGTCTCGATTTTGTGTAGGCATCCACGATTGTCGTGCCAGGGTTAGAAGGCGACGTGGTGAAAGGAGGAATCCACAGTTTTTTGTTGAAAGACGTGTTCATCACACTGTTGGAGTTATGGTTTGGGGTGCTATAGCTTATGGTTCCAGGGCACCTTTAATCTTCATCAGAGGTAACATGAACGCGCAGCGTTATATCCACGAAGTTCTAGATCCCCATCTTTTACCCTATCTTGACACCCTGACAGATCCAACTTTCCAACAAGATAATGCCCGACCACATGTTGCAATTTGCAACGTCCTCCTCAGATTCTAGAAGCACTTCGAGAGGAGTTGGTGGTTGCCTGGAATGAGATACCACAGGAGGACATTGACCACCTGATCAGAAGCATGCCTAGGCGCGTTGGAGAATGCGTAGCACATCAGGGTGCATCCACACATTATTAAAGGTCAAAGGGCTTTAAAGCAGTGCAATCATTTTGAAATTTTTATCATTTACTTATTATGCTTCATTAAGCACTTATACAAAATTTTATTAGAATAAAACCATTTAAACTGGGTGTTTGGATTCATATGTCACTTGGTATATGTCACTTAGTATATAATGACGGAATCAATATCTTGGATCAGCAGTGTTAATTGATATTTTCCACATAAACTTGTTGTATCATTTTTTGTGTGTTATGACGAAATTTAAAAATGCTGAGGTCAAAGCACTTATATGCGGAAAGTAAAATTGATGTCTTTCCTAGAACAACCTTCTTGCATGCAACGATAACCGCCTATCAAGCAACTAATTATAATTGTTAGCATCACAAAACATCTTTTTGCCGAACAATAAAATCGAAGGTGACAACAAATTGACGTTCGCTATGTTATTAAGCTCATAACATACACATAATCATTTCAGAGTAAAGATACATGTACATTGACTAGGAAATGGTGCGAATGATTATATCATTTTTTTTTTCACCCACATGACGTTTATAGCATATCAGGTAACAAGTTTTTTTCTAACTACATATATGTAAATATGAAGCTATTTTTATATAAATTGTCTTCTTAAACAGGATGGTGTAATTAGCCCCACAATTATTGATAAACCTATACTAAGTGACATATAAATCCGAACACCCAGTTTAAATGGTTTTATTTTAATAAAATTTTGTATAAGTACTTAATGAAGCATAATAAGTAAATGTGATATGTCACTTAGTATATAAATCCGAACACCCAGTTTAAATGGTTTTATTTTAATAAAAGTTGGTGAATGTATTTATCTTACTGTAAATAACAAGTGAAAAAATTTTCAGCCTTATCAGTTGGACATTCCGGTTTTTATACTACTTTTTTTTAATTCACTAACGCTCTAAAAATGAATATGTCAGCCGCAGTAAAGAACCAACGTTGGCGGATTTTGGTTCTTGACATCCTTTACGATCGGTTACGATGCCTAGGGTACGGAGACCTGTACGATTTCGTCAACTTAGTGAGTTTGATAGGGGCCGTATAGTGGGACTTCGGGAAGCTGGACTTTCTTTTCGGGCAATTGCAGTTAGAGTGCAAAGAAGTGTAGACACTGTGGTTAGGTGTTGTCAGGCATGGCTTCGAGAAGGCCGTACGCAAAGAGCAAGGGGCACTGGACGCCGCCGTAGAACAACAGACCGTGAAGATCGCCGCCTATGATTATTGGCCTTAAGGGACCGTTTCTCCACTACCAGGTCCATTGCAAATGAATGGTTTGCAGAACACGGAAGACCTATTGGCATGCGAAGTGTTTACCGACGAATGAGAAGTTTTGGCTTGTTTTCATACCGGCCACACTGGGTCCTCCCTTTAACTCGAGAACACCGACGTAATCGCCTTGAGTGGTGTAGACAACGGTCACTCTGGGATCAGGAATGGAACAGTATTGTCTTTAGTGACGAGTCTCGATTTTGTTTAGGCATACACGATGGTCGTGCCAGGGTTAGAAGGCTACGTGGTGAAAAAAGGAATCCACAGTTTTTTGTTGAAAGACATGTTCATCACACTGTTGGAGTTATGGTTTGGGATGCTATAGCTTATGGTTCCAGGTCACCTTTAATCTTCATCAGAGGTAACATGAACGCGCAGCGTTATATCCACGAAGTTCTAGAACCCCATCTTTTACCCTACCTTGACACCCTGGCAGATCCAACTTTCCAACAAGATAATGCCCGACCACATGTTGCAAGAGTCACAATAGACTTCTTTCAACATAATGATGTCACATTGTTATCATGGCCACCAAGATCTCCCGCCTTATCCCCAATTGAGCACGTGTGGGATATGATGGGTAGGAGATTGCTCAATTTGCAACCTCCTCCTCAGACTCTAGAAGCACTTCGAGAGGAGTTGGTGGTTGCCTGGAATGAGATACCACAGGAGGACATTGACCACCTGATCAGAAGCATGCCTAGGCGCGTTGGAGAATGCGTTGCACATCAGGGTGCATCCACACATTATCAAAGGTCAAAGGGCTTTAAAGCAGTGCAATCATTTTGAAATTTTTATCATTTACTTATTATGCTTCATTTAGTACTTTTACAAAATTTTATTAAAATAAAACCATTTAAACTGGGTGTTCGGATTTATATGTCACTTAGTATATTTTTCACAGCATTAGCCTCAACAGTTTGTAGCTCCCCAATCATCATGATAAACATTTATCTTCTTCCCCTCCTTCTTCTTCAAAAGCTTCTTGTCGAAAGGCATTTTTTCTTTTACCTTCGTGTTGACGGTCATAAGTTGTCGTGATTACAACAACGATGCAGGTCGGAAAATTATAAATAGTAGTTGAATTTAGATTTTATCTGCTTTTGCTATGTGGGCGTGCATGAGATGAATGTATACGATAGATTAAGATGCGGTTTGTAGGAAACCAGGATCTTGACGTGTTTTATTTTTTAAGCATAACGCAAAAAATCAGCTATTTCGTTTCCTAAACTTGTTTAGAGAATATGAAAAGGCCAGTTTAAATGAGAAAAGGTGAGATAAAGTACTGATCGCCAGTCTTAACAAGCTTTGTGTGTGTTCTCCTCATGGCATTTTTTTATATACTAAATCCGCCACTGGGGCACCATGATTGCTACAAGGGACTTAGGCCTACATTTACAGTCGACACTAGAGGGTTGAGTGCCGATTGAGGGTGGGCTCTGCCCTCGGATGTTGATAAGGCATCGTTGAGTGATGCTCAAGTGGAGATTTTACACTTGCATTCCGCAGTAGGCTGTAACAGTAACATCATAAGTTTTCAGATTTTCAAAAATTTTCAAGATTTTTATAATTTTGAAAATCTTGGAAATTGAGAATTGAAAATTTGGAACATTTGGAATATTATGGATATTTTGAAAATTATGGAAGCTCTGAAAATCTCGAATGTTTTAAAAACTGTATATTTTGAAAATAGAAAGTTTTGAAAATTGAAGTCAGAATTTTGGAATTTTGGAAAATTTTGAAAGTTATGGCAATTCTAAGAGTCTTGAGAATTTTAAAAACTGAATATGTTGGAAAGAGAACATTTTTTAAATGATTTTGAGAATTTTTATGAATTTTATATTTTGGAAATTTCCAAAATTTAAAAAAATTACAAATCTAAAAAAATCAAAATTATGAAAACTAAACTTTTGAAAATATGTGAACACGTGACTTTTTTTAATTCTTGGCACCTGTATATTTCGTAGAAAGGCTGCTGCTTGGATTTTAAATAAATTTTTGTACAAGTTTATTTGTCAAGAACGAATAAGCTTCCAATGTTTTGTGACTTCGATTTGCGACGCCTCTCGAGCGATAACATATTATATTTAGACGCAGAAAAAGTTTTTTTCTGAAATCCGAAGATTTTTGTTAATCTCAAACCCAGTCTCCGTCGATGTTTTAACTTTTTGCTGTCTTCGGGCGTAACTAAAAACATTTCAGAAAATAAAAAAAATAAATCATTTATTTTTATATTTCACTTATTATTAACGTGTTCAGAGCGTGTTTACATTTTCATTATCTGTTTTTAAAAAATCTCGGATGATAAAAGCTTATAACCTAATAATGTATTAATAACAATATTACAAACTTAGTTTTATTGACTCGATTCCATGTCAAGTTCTCTGTCCGGTACCAGTTATTTCGTTGACGTGAATAAAGTAAATTATTGTCATTAGTTCTCAACGATTAGTGGTAAATTGGTCGCGAAGTCTATATGAACAGCAGCTACCAAACAAAAAGATATACTACCTGCCAAAAAAAATACAAAAATCTGACGAAATTCACGTGTTTCACATTATTTTAGGGCATAGTGAAACAAAATTTTCAGTGAATTAATATTCAGAAACTGATTTTGCTGGTGTACGAGAAGCAGAAAGTCGCGAGGTTTGACCAAAATTTTATACGTTATGTAACGCCCGAACGACGATGCGAGAAGCGGGGCGGGGCGACCATGATTTGAATCGGAATCGGAATCGGGGTAGAGATGGGGAATTCCACAAGAAGTACAAGAAATACAGAATATCGAAACCTTTGATTATATTCTAATTAATATTCAACCAGAATTGGAAAAAAAGTCAATGCAGATAGAATTTTAGGTGCCGCTGAAAAATTGTTTTTGACATTAAGGTATGTACCTATCTATATATAGGATGACATTTAATTAGCTGAACATATTTTGGGGAATGATAGTACCCATCAATATGAACAACTTTCCCCAAAAGACATATGGTCGCAAACGGATTTTTTTTCTAAACTAAATATTTTCGGAAGTATCATTGCCTAAAATATGGTTAGCTAATTAAATATTATCCTGTATATGAGTATTTCACGAAATTAAAATACTTTACAATAATTATGTTATTTATTTATGTGCTGTGGGTAACCAGACTTCCAAATAGCTAGCCTATCAAGTATTTGAGTAATAAAAGCCCCGGTGTTCATTTTTCGCGGCGAAAGAAACTGAACTTGTTTGATCACTGCACTATTCGCCGCGACTGCCGATTGTCTCCGTGGCTTGTGCCGTACTGATTCATGCCTTTGTTTCACTTACCCGTCGCGCCACCAGTCGCCCGCGCGGTTCGTTCTGTACATTTCGCCTGTCGCTTTGCCATTCGCCGCTGCGCGAGGCTTTCTATGCGTTTATTTCAGTCGCAGGACGCTTCGCCGTTCGCATCACGCGAATATTCGCTATGACGAATGTCCTGTGGCCAGGCCATTAAAAGGAGAGGGGAGACAACTTTAATGTTGACCAGACTCTCTCATGGCAAACGTGGGAATTGAGCCCTTCCATAATGGTAGTAAGACCGATGGTAAGTTTTAACTGGATCTCTGGTATGGTGGCCAAAGATGAGGCAACGCCCTATAATTGCAGAGTTAAGCAAGATACCAAGACTTGCTTGCCTGTCGATAGCAATGACGAGTGCTCCGACTATATCACTTGAAACCATTCTGGATCTCCCACCGATACTATGGGGGAGGCGAGAATGAGCTACTCCAGGTTACATTCTCAGCCACAGGCAAGATAGGAGGACCTTGGACATAACTAAATAAGGAAACATGAAAAGGAACTTCGAGACCAAAACAGAAGATCGAACGGAGCACCAAAGGCACAGCCTGCAAGGGGAAATTACCTGTTACACTGAGCAGGGAACGGCTGCAGATATATATGGGAACAGGTGCAATCCCACCCACAGTATATCGCTGGGAAGCCACATCTCTGTATTTCAGGCAGAAGTGTATGTAATCTTGCACTGTATAAGAGTAAATCATGAGCCAGCGTATAACAATGAAAGGATGGCCATATACACTGACAGTCAGGCGTCACTCATAGCGTTAGGAAGTTCTAGAGTGACATCTGTACTGATCTGGGAATGTCAGCAAGAACTGAACACACTGACGGAACACAGCAGAATAACTCTGATGTCAGTGCCAGGGCACTTAGATAATGCGGGACAATGACCATTGGCACTTAGTGACTGGATGTAGGCATGGGAAAGAATTAATCTTGGGACCATGTCCAAACAAGACTGCAGAACCGCTCTCAATGAGTAGAAACCAACTCCGTGCAGTTACAGGACGTCTAACAGGATATAATGCCCTGAAAGTACATCTGAGCAAAATAGGGCTGTACGGTAGAGACCTTGGCTGCAGACAATGCGGAAGAGGAACATAGCCAGCCCTTTATGTCTTATGTGAGTGCGAGGCGCTGGATCTCTTCGGAAAACCAAAACAGTATCGGCAGTATCCGGATGTGTGGGCATGTGTATCTACTTTTGCAGTTGCATATGTGCATGCATTTCGGGCCTGATGAAGCCAACCAGCAGAAATACGTATCGCTCGGGTTACCTATCCTATTTTCTGCTCGAATCCACTTTTTGCGGATTTTGCCCATTATTTTCCTATTTTTGTTATATACCTTTCTCCGCATGATAATTTTCTCTTTATATATATACATAATACAATTACTTGTTAGTTGGGAAATTGGCAAAACTTTTAGGCTTAAGTTGACTCTTTTGACGATAAAATCAAGCTTTCGGCATTCTCTATGGAGCCATCATCAGGATTCTGAAAACACAATTGTGATGCTAGCAAAGAAGACAGATTTAAAATGTCAGACAACTTGCTCGTCGGTGAGGTTGCAGCCACAAGGTGTTTCAGAAAGAACGTATAGAAGATCGAACTTGTGTTCAGTATAAAAACAAAAGGACGGGGACATTGGGCTTGTTAAAAAACGACGGATACCTTCGTTAAAAGTTAAGAAAAAATAACAATTATATCAATGCACCCAAACCAGCTAAAAATATTACATATATAGCTCTACAGGCATGAAAGGCCCAAGGCTTTATTTGTAATTTCTTTCCATTTCTTCTTATTTTGACACATGAATTTCCAGTTTTGTACACCTAAGCTTCTCAGATCAGCTTCCACCTCGCTCTTCCATCTTCCCTTCGGTCTCCCTCTCCTCTTCTTGCCTCCTGTACTTCTGCTAACAATAATTTTTGGAATCCTATTTTCTGCCATCCTTTCTACATGCCCTAACCATTTCAACCTTCGTGCTCTTAAGGTCTTCGTTTGTTCTTCTTTCACATACCCCATTGTTCAGTTTCCCTCCAAAAATTTTCCTTAACACCTTTCTTTCCCACACTTCTATGGTATTTATATCAGTCTTTCTCAAGATCCATGTTTCACAAGCAAATGTAACTGATGGTCTAATTACTGTTTTATATAATTTAATTTTCAGTTTATTACTGATCAACTTCCTTTTCAGGAGATGGTTCAGTCCATATAAACATCTATTTCCCTTCCCCAGTCTTGCTTTGATTTCTTCCCTTGTGCCCGGTTTTCTTGTGAAGGTTGATCCCAAATAGACAAATTGATCGACCTCTCCAAAATTATATATCTTGCCACTGCCTGTTTTTACCTTTAGGCTTTCTCTTGGCATAAAATCATCAACTGTCCATCTCATATATTTAGTTTTTTCCTGATTTATTATTAGACCCTTTTCCTTTGCTTTCTCTTCAAGTGTTTTTAATACTCGTATCAATTCTCTTTTGCTTCTAGCAACAATTGCAATGTAATCTGCGAACGCTAAATATTGGTGCTTTCTACTGTATAATAAACCATTCGTATTTAAATTTGCTGCTACTAGATCATCCTTATAGAAAGTCGCAGGCATTTGCACTCTAGGCTTGTTAGTGGGACCCATCGAGCTTCTGTTTCTCACTTCCACCCTCTTGAATTTGATAAGTTGAGACCTGACCAGTACGGCCACTTCTTTGATCCTAGGGTCTCAAGGTTGGAGAAAATCTGCTTGAAGAAAATTTCCCCAGCTTTACTACCCTCAGGTAAATAATTCAAAAGATAGACCAAAAGTATTTCTTCCACCCGCTTTCTAGCTTGGACGCCGCGTCAGTATGTGATATATAAAAATACTCAGTAATAATGAATTTATTACAACATTTGTTGAATACATGTCCCTTAGTGTTAGGTAAGTAATTGATCAAAATTTCAGAAAAAATCAGTCGTTGAAAAAATGTAGATATTAATACAGTGAAAGCTCTCCTTGCGGACAGCTCCTATAAGCGGACATCTCTTTTAACCGGACAAAGTTCCTGGAACCGAATTTCAGGCATCAATTTTCAATGTTGAATGCATTCCGATAAACGGACGCTCTTATAAACGGACGCGGACACTAGATTTTCCTGTATGTGATCAAAAAATCTCCCATAAGCGGACGCGAAACTCTAATACCCGGACGATTTTTTAGTTCCGCTTATTGCAATGCACATATCTACATACGTAAAATTCGGTAATTCCCCGATTTATATTAGGTGATTCCCCATTTACGCATTTCGTTGGGTAGCCTGTATGTAATTTTGTGGCTTGTCTTCAGTTCAGGCAAATTCGTAGTTGATTGAGTTACGTATTTTATTATTGTAACTGTAAAATGACACCAAAAAAAAGGATGCTCTCGTTAAAGGAAAAGATGGAAGTTGTTAACGTATTAGACAGAGAAAGTGTTTCAGTTCGTCATTTGGCAAAGAGGTTTAATATTGGGAAAACGCAAGCAGCTGAAATTGCTAAAAATAAGGAAGATATCAGGAGTAAATGGCAATCAGGAACTAATATAAATCAAAAGACGGATTTTTTAAAAAAGGAAGGTTTTGCTATAGACAAAACATGTTTTGAATGGTTTGTGAAAGCTAGAAGTCAGAACATTCCAATCTCAGGGCCGTTAGTGAAAATGAAAGCTAAAGAAATCGCCACTACTTTGGGCTATAATAATTTCAGTGCGTCCGACGGGTGGCTGCAAAAGTGGCGCAAGAGACATAGTGTGAGTTTCAAATGCATATCTGGCGAAGCTGCTGCAGTAGATCAAGTTGATGTGTCACAATTTTTGGAGAAACTTCCGTCCATGTTGCTTGGCTACAAACCAGAAGATGTGTACAACGCAGATGAGAGTGGACTTTTTTTTCGCTCATTGCCCGACAAAACTCTGTCCTTTAAAGGAGAAACATGTGTGGGTGGAAAGTTGTCTAAAGATAGACTAACCATTTTATTCTGTGCAAATATGGCCGGTGAAAAATGCGATTTGATTGTGATCGGGAAAGCGGCTCGTCCCCGTGCTTTAAAAAACGTTGCTATTAAGGATCTACCAGCGACTTGGAAATCCAACCCGAGAAATCATGTCTGAGTGGTTAGTCGAATTCGACCGGAAAATGAGAATCCAAAAAAGGCAAGTTCTTTTATTTTTAGACAATGCATGCTCTCATCCTCGTGATATGAAAATGAAAAATGTGAAAATTATATTTTTACCGCCAAACATAACTTCTGTTTGTCAGCCCATGGATCAAGGTGTCATACAGAACTTTAAATTTTATTATCGGCACTTGATTTTAAAACATATTTTAACAAAAATTGACGATGGTCAAAGCTTATCTGAGCTTACAAAGTCTATCAATGTGTTAGAAGCTTTGTATTTTATAAAAACAGCATGGAATAAAGTAAATTCCTCTACAACTGTTTTGGCAAAGCTGGATTCAGAAAAATTGAATGTAGCTCAGAATTACCTGAGCAAAATTATTGCGATGCTGAAGACGATCTGCCCTTAGCGACACTTGCTCAGTTACTGCGACATGCCAAACATTTAGGAGTAGCAGATCCCCAGAAAGTAGATGATTTCCTGGCCATAGACAATAACATAACAACAGAAGAAAATGCCATTGGCAACTTTTCGAATTTGGATGTAGAAAGCCCAGGCCAACTTGAATATGGTAGTCCAAGCGACTCAGAAGAAGAAGTGGAACTGGTGGACTCACTAAGCGGTTCAAAAACGATAAATTCATATGGGGAAGCTCTAAATCATATTTCTATATTGAAAAAATTTGCTAAAGATGATTTCACTGCATTTCAACATTTGAAAAATTTAGAAAGTTATTACGAAAATTGTCTCCTTCAGCAAAAGATGGTGAAATTTCGTCAGACAAACATTTTAAACTTTTTTCAACAAGCTAAGGAATAATGTTTTTTTTAAATTCTCGTACCATGTATTGAAGCATTTATGTTTTTGTATGCGTATATGTACATATATTATATAGATATATAGCATAAATACATACTTTAAAAATGTAGCGAGTTTCTGTTTCATTTTTCTCATGATTATAATACCTCATTTCCTCATGATTATATACCCCGTTATTTATACTCTATACTTACATACTCTCTTTTAAACGGACACCTCCCATAAGCGGACAAAAGTTACGGAACCGTGGGTGTCCGCTTATGGGAGCTTTCACTGTAATTCGTTGGGCCTCCAGAATGTCTTATGTACTTAGGGCATACTCCTAACCGATTGGCTCTTGAGGTGTCTCATCCCTAGCTACTTGCACCTTGCACTTGCAAACGGAGTAATACTCTCTTCCCACTATATCCCAGAGGTGTTCAATGGATAAAAGATCAGGAGATGCCCGAGACATCAAATCGAGTTGATCGTCTTGATAGCAGGCCAACGTAATTTTGGCTATATGTGGTCGCGCAGTCTTGTTTTAAATGTGGGTTAATTAGCGTTTTCACTTGTCATAGATGTTTCATGTACCCTTAAGTCTTATAAATAACTCATACAGCCGGGTGTCGATACGTGCGATGTGGTCTCCCGATGGACAAGCGTCATCGTCGGTGTTCGTGCGTCTCAGTCGGCAATCGCTTCCTCACTGCTGTGGACTGTGTCTACTGTTCATGGTGAAGGCCAATATCGTCATTCATGCTGGATTGGTCATCGCAACGATCATGTGCACCTGCAGCAATTCCTCTCGGGGGGAGGAGGAAGGTCATTTAATTTTTTGATATGCTTGTTAGTGGCTAACTTTTTATTCGACAGGATAGAACTCAGGCTCGGGGTATCCCCGGCACGTCCACGCCGACGTTAGCATATCGTCTATGGATACAACAAAACTGAGAATATTTCTCCTAATTCTTCCTTCAGCCATGCTTCGTCTTCAGTGATGTCACCTCCCGGAAAACCTGACAAGAAGGGACATATGGATATTCAGGCAAAAGAAATTATCCTTAACGTTCATAATAGCGAAATTTTAGAGCATCCAGAAATGAAAATTCATGATATTGAAAGACGTGTGGCTTATGTCCTAAGGCAATTTTCAACATTGTTAAAGAATATAAAAGAAATTGCCTCCACCACACAAGAGGCTGCATTATATGACGCTGTTGGATACAGTTGATTTTTTTAGAGGCAGGAACTTCCCACTTCCCTGATTTACCTACTTTCTAAATGACCACATTCTATAGTTTACTCGAAGAACTTCATTGTGAGTATAGAAAATGGGTGGTCAGAAATAGTATTTTGATGGACAGCCAAGAGATTATTTTATGGAGAAGAAATTATTTAAAATCAATAAAGAAAAACCGCGACCAGGGCAGGAAGATTTATTACTTGGATGAAACCTGGACAAATGCAGGACATAACATACAAAACCTAAAGTAGGGACTGACTCTACAATTAAATCAGCAAGACAAGTTCTTAGATGGACTGAATCTATGAGCCTACGCTGAAAACTGAGCGACACTAAGCTTAGCTACAGGGTGACTTTGAAGTTGAGTCATTAATTTTCAGATAATGATTGTAGAAGGAAGATAAACCAAAATATGTGTGTAAAAATAAAAAAAAATAAAAAAAAAATTTTACCTTGTTTTATAAAGTATCCTCCCGACAAGTATTTCAGTGCGGACCTGTATTTGATCGTGAGGTCTTGGAGCACCGGCATGCCGTCCATATGTGAGGTCTTAAGTCAAATGATCCACGAACCCGTTGTACTACATTAACAAAGGCACGAGGGGTTGGTTGCACTCGATTGGGAAACCGATCCGCATAAACATGTGCCATTTTTTATTTCGTTTGAGCCACGCAACAGACACCACTATCCACTACCGACTGACACTGACTGTATATAACTGAATGAAATAATTGTAAAAACATCGTTCCAAATTCTTTCGCTTTTTTGTTTCCGATGCGATGAACCGATAAGGCGAATTATATCCGTTGTCGCCAAACACGAGCACATAATATTATTATTGAGACAGGGCGGTACTCAAACTTCCAAAGGGCTATAACTTTGTTACTTTAATTTTACCAGAAAAATGGCAAAGGAAAAAAACATTTCTTTTGATCAGATCTACTCACTGTTAAAATAAATGACTCAACTTCGAAGTCACCCTGTATATCTGGTATATTTCTAACCAACACCTGTTAGATACTCTGCTTGTATTATTATTAGTTTTCTTGAAACCTATATGAAATAATTATTTCCGGGAAAAGGAAAACGATTTGTTATCTATCACATTGGCAGTGAAGATGGCTTTCTGCCCACTGCCCTGTGGGCATTCGTCTCAAAGAAAACGACCGACTGCCATGAAGAAATGGACGGTAGTTCATTTGAACGATCGTTTGAAGAAACGCTCCCAAAGCTTGACGACAATGCCGTTATTGTAATTTGATATTAATAATGCTGAATACCACACTAGAAAACTAGAAAGAATTCCCAACAATGTCTACAAAAAAGGCAGATTTTCAACAATGGCTTCTATGAAAAGACATTAGTTCCAATGAAAATATGGTCAAAGCAGAACCATCTAGTCATTCAGCACAAATATAAATATATACGTAATCTTAATAATATTGACGAAATGACTAAAAACCAAAATAAGACTACCCCCTTATCACTGCGAATTAAATCCCATTGAAATGATTTGGGCAAATATAAAAAACTATGTGGCTTCAAACAACGGAACATTCAAACTTTCTGACGTGAAAAATTTGTTTTATGGAGCTGTCAACAGAGTGACGGCAAACCTTTGGAAAGATTGCATCCGGCACGTTCAAGACACAATCGAAACAAAGATGTGGGATCTGGACAATATGATCGATATTCAAATTGAACATGTAATAATTAATATCAACCATTCGGACGACCATTCAAGTATCTCCAGCGAATAAAGAATTGTGAAAAGTATATGCATTTCTTTCTATAAAAATAATCATTTATTTTGTTGGATTATTCGAAGACCATTGAGGGGAATACGGATCTGTACAATCTCGCTTTTGGGCATCTTGTGTTTTGTCTGGGCGGAAATGGACTACGAATGGTATGTAGTGCTGGGTGTTGTTTTTCTGTATCGCTATAATAGGCGTATTTATCCATGAGTATTGCAAAAAGACATTAGCTTTTACAGCTCTTCTTAAGGTAAGAGTATTTACAGCCCCATCTTCTGAGGAATATGAATATCGTTCTCTCGACAATGTTTCTGTTATGCAGTATAATTTGAATATAGATTTTTCATTTCACCTAATTTCCTATGAAATCTCAAATATCGCTTAATTTGTATACTTTAGCTGTAAACAACGTCTTATTGAAACAATTCGTTGACGCGGGTCATTTCTCTGGAAAATCATCAGTTAGGTGAAAATAGTAGTATTGATCGATAATTTTTAGAATTTGCAATCTCAAATTAACAAAAATGACGACAACACGGCGACTATTTAGAATCATTGATCGCAGGAATTTTCCATTTATCGCGTAAAACGTAGATAATTGGTTGAAAAACTACACGTGACGAATATGAGATGCTTCTTAGGGCTGGACAACTTGTCTTGACTACTTTATACCTGTACATTTTTGGACAACTTAGGTAGCTTACATCCCGAAGGCCCAAGCTTGGGCAAAAAGCTTCGATAAAATAAGGCTTAAGGCTTGTGATGGTTCAGAGTGATCCGATCATGCGCGTGCAGTGAACAGTTTCGCGGATAGTTTGAGCACAACGGCAATATTGGAGGAACTGCGAAGGCGTTCGCCCTAGACACTCAAGAAGAGGAGATGCGCTTGCGCCGCTGCGGCCAACGTCTTGTAAAACTCTTTTTGTTGTCGGCGAATATATGTAGTGGATTATTTAGTTTTAGTTTTATTAACCACGTCCATCGCAGGCTCTCCGGTTGCCACGTGCTAAAATCACGTAACCTTTCTTTTTACTGTTTTGATCACTTATGAGTAATTTGAATTTCTCTCCATTAATAGTCGAGTACCGATTCGTAGACCAAACCTTTTTCAATGATTTTTCTTTTGTCAAATTTCGTAGTGCATTGATTGTATAATTTCCCACGTATTATATCCGTCATTCTCAGCGACTCAGTATTGTATTGAAATCATTCTTCTATCTGAGAAATTTCCTCATAAAATATTGTTGGTCCCTCGTAGACAGATTTGTTACTGCCTGCAATCTGCCCATCTGCAACCAGCGCGCCATCTTATGATGTTTATACGTACTAGCCATATATGAATGTTTAGCTTCCTATCAACTATCAAGATACATTCTGTTAAAATTTACCTTACTATCAAGATACCTTCTTTACCGGCTTTTATCGGTTCCTTTTAATGTTCTGTCGAACGTGCCTTCTTCACAGACGGTCCAGCGCCATTTTCTTTTATGCTGTAGTTGTGGTTGTGTGTGGGCGTTTTTTCGTTAACCTCCAAATTTTGGGATATTAACGCCCCAAACACCAATTTATGGAGTAGGACCCTTTTATTTTGTACCTTACGTTTAGCTGTGTTGGTTAGGGTACTATCCCGTCCATTTTGGGATTTTAACCTCCAGCCTGGAAAGCCAATGTGGAGAACCACCATGCACACTCCTCCAGCTTTGTTTTGTAGCTGCCTTGTGGCTGTTTCGCAGCCGATTTTGTTGGAACCCATCTCTTTCCCTTTATGAAAACCCTGATGTGAACAAGTAAAATATCATTTTAATTGGGTATTTTATAGATACTGATATATTGATTGTTAATGACTGAAATTCTTAGACTGTTCTTGATTTTTTTTGGCATTTGATGTATTCAAATATAGGGTAGTGCCTACATGTCACTGTCTTTTGGGCTTATTAGATTACATTAATCATGATTTTGAATTTTGAGCTGCTTATTTTAGAACAAGGGATAACTTTCTGAGAGTATATCACTTTTGTAAATTTTATAGTTTTCTTGCCCTTGCAGAACGAAAAGTAGTTTTCTTGTAAAAGAGAATGTACTTGGATTTTTATTCAAGCTTTGAGTCTTTTAAATGTGTAGTTATGTCTCAGACATAGAGTAGAGAGCAGATTTTTAAACAGTCTTTTTCTGTCTCTAGGTTTTTTTTATACTATAAATTTTGAGAACTAGGCAAGCAGCCCCTACCTTGTGACATTCCTTACGTCACTGCTCACTACTGGGCACTGATTTTTGACCTGAGTTTTTGAGAGCTGAGATCATCACAGCTACGCCTAGAGCTGTAACTGGTAGAAGACCCTTGTTCAGATAAGTTCAGATTTAGGCGTTGAAATATTTGTAAGACGTATATTTGCAAAGCCTTCGTACGTGTACCATGGTAAACGTTTTGCAGGGTTAGTCATTACGGTCTATTAATTTTATTGTCAGGTAGTTTTTAATAACATCTTTTCTTTTAACTTACATTCCAGTGGTGGAGCATATGCTTGTTTTGACAATATACAGGGTGACTTCGAAGTTGAGTCATTTATTTTAACAGTGAGTAGATCTGATCAAAAGAAATGTTTTTTTCCTTTACCATTTTTCTGGTAAAATTAAAGTAACAAAGTTATAGCCCTATGGAAGTTTGAGTACCGCCCTGTCTCAATAATAATATTATGTGCTCGTGTTTGGCGACAACGGATATAATCCGCCTTATCGGTTCATCGCATCGGAAACAAAAAAGCGAAAGAATTTGGAACGATGTTTTTACAATTATTTTATTCATTTGTATACAGTCAGTGTCAGTCGGTAACGCGTGAGTGAATAGTGGTGTCTGTTGCGTGGCTCAAACGAAATAAAAAATGGCACATGTTTATGCGGATCGGTTTCCCAATCGAGTGCAACCAACCCCTCGTGCTTTTGTTAATGTAGTACAACGGGCTCGTGAATCAGGTGACGGCATGCCGGTGCTCCAAGACCTCACGATCAAATACAGGTCCGCACTGAAATACTTATCGGGAGGATACTTTATAAAACAAGGTAAAAATTTTTTTTTTATTTTTTTTTCATTTTTACACACATATTTTGGTTTATCTTCCTTCTACAATCATTATCTGAAAATTAATGATTCAACTTCAAAGTTATTGTGATTCTTTTTTTTTAGATATCTTGTTTTATTAGGCTCTCTGTATACAGAGTTATGTTGCTGTCATTTAACACTTTATTAATTGATATAATAATTGCATTGTATTCCTTTTTACTAGCTCATCACTTTTGGTTTATATTAACGATTGTATCTTAATTATGAGTCAGTCATTCAATCTCAGTCACAGCGAACACACACACTGTAATTCCGGTTCGGTCCATGTAAACGATTGTTGGAACCAAATAAAGTTTTTTAAAAACTAAGTTTAAAGTTCCGACTACATAATTGGCGCAGCCCGCAGTAGGATTCCCAAAGGGATTTTCGCCGATTAGCCCTTGAGTCCGAACTCTTAATTGGGAATCACGAACCTCCGTGACGAGCCGGTACGACTGAAGAAAGAAGAAAGAGTTTGGACCACAAGTGCCCTTTGTCCTGTTGAAGTCGACGTCCACCTGAGGAACCTAGGCCAAGAACGGGATGGACCTATCAGTAAGTGCTCATTGTATCCTTATTTTTTCATGAGTGACTCACCCCGACCTGTACATCCTTTCGAAGGTGATAGTGCAGATCAAATCGCTAATCGCATAGCAAGCTTAGAATTAGGAAGCAGAAGAAGAAGACGATTGTCTATTTGCTATTTTACAAGTAAACAAAAAGCA
Organism: Acanthoscelides obtectus; assembly: GCA_963669975.1. Taxonomy (NCBI): domain Eukaryota; kingdom Metazoa; phylum Arthropoda; class Insecta; order Coleoptera; family Chrysomelidae; genus Acanthoscelides; species Acanthoscelides obtectus. Next base: position 91,465,478 of record CAVLJG010000007.1, on the reverse strand, counting down.
GCCAAATTGTAACAAAATTCCCGTAACTCTTAAAATGGCCTTAATTGAAAAAGTTTCAGAGTCAAATACATTGCTATTTTTCCGAAACCTGAAAAGCTGATAATCAAGTGTGAACAAGATGACGTCATAGAGTTAAAAGGCATTTACCTACTTGAAGTGCCTTACCAGTGCAGCATACAAACGAAGGACTACATTTACAAAAATCAAAAAAGAACAACCATGGAAAAGCCGCTGTTGCTTCCAGAGGTTCACATTTCATCAAAAACAGAAAATCCAAAGGAAATCAAGTTAGTACATATTTCCTTAGATAAAATTCATCACTTGCAAGAACGAGCCGACCAAATCCAGGTAGATCTTCCCGAAACAGTGAAGCACCCCTACAAATGGAGTCTACCCCTGTATGCAATTATGTTAATTGGAATTGCATGCATCTTCGTGAAAAAGTATTACCAGAGAAGAAAAGGATCAAGAAGAAGCCAACATTTAGAAGAAATCGAAATGCAACCCCAGAGGCACGACGTTTTGTTTGTGCCCTCCAAAACTTCATCTTAAGGGTCGAGGAGTTATGTTGCTGTCATTTAACACTTTATTAATTGATATAATAATTGCATTGTATTCCTTTTTACTAGCTCATCACTTTTGGTTTATATTAACGATTATATCTTAATTATGAGTCAGTCAATCTCAGTCACAGCGAACACACACACTGTAGTTCCGGTTCGGTCCATGTAAACTATTGTTGGAACCAAATAAAGTTTTTTAAAAATGAAGTTTGAAGTTCCGACTACATAATTACAGTAAATTAGGTTTCATTATTGCTATTAAATTTTTCTTCTCTTTGTGTGGTGGTCAAGCAAAACAACTTGTTGTAGAATAAAAAGTCTTCCCACAAAAACTGGGGTACCCATTTTATGCGTCCATGTTCTGAATACCCTCTTGAACAACTTGCAGCAATAAAACCGGACTTTACAGTTATTTCGCAAATCTGGGGTATTTTCGTCTAATATGATTAGACTATAAGTCATTTTCCATCGAGAACAATACGGCCAGTATAGACTGCCTGTTCCGAAACGTGTTTGTAATAGGTTCTATTGCTGCAAGCGAGTTCCATGTAGTTGTGCTTTTCTTTTGGGAAGATCTAAATCATGAACTAGACCATCGAGCTCTTCCTGAGATATAAAATGTCGCTGTTTGCTGCTACTAAATTCGAAAACGACTTCCTCTTCAAAACTTGAACCGGCTTCTGGCTCCTGTGTGTCAGAATTATCTGGTCCATCATATTTCTTTAGAGGCTCAGGACTAGGTATGCTAGAAGAGTAATGAGGTACAGATCTACTGGCTGAGGGGATATTAGGATACACTATTTGAAGCTTGCTTTTACTAGAAAATCTTAAAAGTTCTGTTAAGCAAAAGTAACAATATAATTCTTAGGTTTCCGCCAAGTTTCATAGAAGTGTGAGTACCCCATTGCCATCCTGCTAAGGTTCTTGAACAAGTCTGGCAGCATGTTTTGGGAGCCCAACTACCACGAAAGCCTGTGACCTAAACAACCATGGGGTACCGTGGGGCGCCGGCTGGTACTTCCGCGTTCAACAGTCAGAGACCGTCTACCCCCTACGAACAATCACAACATCCATAGCCCAGAGAAACATTTTTCTTGGGACGGGATTCGAACCCGCACAACGCACGGCGACTGATCAGGAGACCGAAGAGTCTACTACTGCGGCCACCGCTGCTGAGTAATATACCCATTTCGAACATCTGGTATTTTCTAGAAACAGCCTGAATCAAGAGATTGGAACCGATTTTTGCATACAGGGGCCATTCAATAAGTAACTGTGCGACGACTATGGGATATTGTGAAATCTGGAATTACATGAGGTTCAATAGGTATCTCCTTTATTGGAAGCCCTAGGGGTTGAGACTTCGTAGATGAGGGAGATTCCCGGATACCCCCCTTATGCGGTGTTGCCAGATTGTACATACTTTCCCTAGACTCAGAAAAAAACGTAAACTTGGCAAAGCCGTACCCCATTATGCTACAGAAAGATAAATATCGCACAGGTACATTCTAACACCTGCTTAAAGCATTTTGTTGTGTGACTCTACGAAAATTTAAAAATGTCCGTGTAAGGGTTAAATATGTAGAACTTATCGAAATAACGTATTTGTTTGGACGAGATGATTTTCGTGCAGAACAGTGTTTAGATGGTCATTTGTTACATAATATCATCCACCAAGCGTTTCTTAAGTTTCCAATTAAAACGTAGATTTAAGATTAATGGTATAGTTTTTCATCTCTGTCGCTTTATTTTCATATAAACTAGGGATGTACATAGTGTGGGGAATAGATGGAGAATAGTACTATCAACGAAATAAAAAATATCATTTGTGAACTCATTATATTATGTAAATAATACATAACTAACTAACGCCTTTACATGCAATGTAAACAAATAAAAACAACGCCTCTACAATGCTAATGAAGCTTAGACCCATTGTTAAACTACATATTCCTCCGAAGATACCTGAAAAAAATTGATTAGTACAAGTCGTAGTTAGCACTTTACGGACCAAGTACCTATCATGTCGTACCAATAAAAAGATGCATCGTGAATGTTTGACATTCCTGAGTATTTGTTTATTTCTATGTTTACTATACTAAAATTGACATCTTCAACCCTATAAAAAATCGATTATTCGTAAGTATTAAAATTGCACAATATATGTTACATATCAAGACCACGATATAAAAAATTCTAAATATAATACTGCCATCTAGACTTATGTAAATTCTTATTACATGACGACGTGTTTTCAACTGTGTGCTGTTAGAATGACTTGCCTTTGTGTTAATATACTGTATTTTCCAAAATGTAATCCATTGTGCTAAATACAGAAAAACAAAGGAAAAACACCAATCTTCATTGAAATTCTTTAGGGTCTGTCTCAAAGGACATTTTCTGTTAGAAACTATACAGTTACGAGTATATTGGTCCAAATACATATGATGGTGCAAAGTTTAGGAGCTAAACAAGGATCAAATACCCTGGTTCATGAAGCTGTACAGAGGAAGCGTCAATATAATACAGGGTATCCGAACATGCGGCTGTACAAATCGGACAGTTCAAAGACATCTGCTTCTCCAGATCCAAACCATCGCCTTGATAATCTATCGGATATAACCGCACCCATTTATCTTAAAATATAAAGAAAATTCCTCTAAATGTAGAATTAGTTTACGAATTATAAGTGACGTATAAATCCGAACACCCAGTTTAAATGGTTTTATTTTAATAAAAGTTGGTGAATGTATTTATCTTACTGTAAATAACAAGTGAAAAAATTTTCAGCCTTATCAGTTGGACATTCCGGTTTTTATACTGCTTTTTTTAATTCACTAACGCTCTAAAAATGAATATTTCAGCCGCAGTAAAGAATCAACGTTGGCGGATTTTGGTTCTTGACATCCTTTACGATCGGTTACGATGCCTAGAGTACGGAGACCTGTACGATTTCGTCAACTTAGTGAGTTTGATAGGGACCGTATAGTGGGACTCCAGGAAGCTGGACTTTCTTTTCGGGCAATTGCAGTTAGAGTGCAAAGAAGTGTAGACACTGTGGTTAGGTGTTGTCAGGCATGGCTTCGAGAAGGCCGTACGCAAAGAGCAAGGGGCACTGGACGCCGCCGTAGAACAACAGACCGTGAAGATCGCCGCCTAAGATTATTGGCCTTAAGGAACCGTTTCTCCACTACCAGGTCCATTGCAAATGAATGGTTTGCAGAACGCGGAAGACCTATTGGCATGCGAAGTGTTTACCGACGAATGAGAAGTTTTGGCGTGTTTTCATACCGGCCACACTGGGTCCTCCCTTTAACTTGAGAACACCGACGTAATCTCCTTGAGTGGTGCAGACAACGGTCACTCTGGGATCAGGAATGGAACAGTATTGTCTTTAGTGACGAGTCTCGATTTTGTTTAGGCATGCACGATGGTCGTGCCAGGGCTAGAAGGCGACGTGGTGAAAGGAGGAATCCGCAGTTTTTTGTTGAAAGACATGTTCATCACACTGTTGGAGTTATGGTTTGGGGTGCTATAGCTTATGGTTCCAGGTCACCTTTAATCTTCATCAGAGGTAACATGAACGCGCAGCGTTATATCCACGAAGTTCTAGAACCCCATCTTTTACCCTATCTTGACACCCTGGCAGATCCAACTTTCCAATAAGATAATGCCCGACCACATGTTGCAAGAGTCACAATAGACTTCTTTCAACATAATGATGTCACATTGTTACCATGGCCACCAAGATCTCCCGACTTATCCCCAATTGAGCACGTGTGGGATATGATGGGTAGGAGATTGCTCAATTTGCAACGTCCTCCTCAGACTCTAGAAGCACTTCGAGAGGAGTTGGTGGTTGTCTGGAATGAGATACCACAGGAGGACATTGACCACCTGATCAGAAGCATGCCTAGGCGCGTTGGAGAATGCGTAGCACATCAGGGTGCATCCACACATTATTAAAGGTCAAAGGGCTTTAAAGCAGCGCAATCATTTTGAAATCTTTATCATTTACTTATTATGCTTCATTAAGTACTTATACAAAATTTTATTAAAATAAAACCATTTAAACTGGGTGTTCGGATTTATATGTCACTTAGTATAAATAAGGGAAATAAATTGTACGCCCTTTTAAGGCTAAGATCGGCAGGGTTATTATGTAAAAAACCTTTCTAATGTCAAAAAACCGTCTTAATGTCAATGTCAAATGCTGACTAGATAGCTCCTAGTGTGCAAATAGTTCATTCTGCTTTTGCTTGCTATGAGGGCAGTGAACGTCACCCATAGCGTCCACCTATGGAAGAATGATTCAACGACATGTTCATTGACCATGCTGTAGTCAGTCCGCCAGCATGCTTTATTAGTTATAGAGCGCCAAGATAGTCTGTAGAGCATAACTCTGAGAATATGTGAAAGAAAGTAAATTGGTTGACTAGCAGAGTAGCGGGACCGCATCTGGATGATCGTGCGTATTGGTCTGCATGCGTATAAGTTATGGAATCCTGATGATTACCATTTCAACGGTACGGCTAACACCGTCCCGATAGTTTCGAACCGAAACCACACCGAGTTTCATTTCTTATACATAAAGTCAGTGATATTTGCTGTGTGAGAATATTATTACTGAATGTATATCTGTTAGCTGTATCAGACGCGTTATTTGTGTTTTCCTTCCTGAAGAGAGGTTAGGTTCAAAGTTATAAATTATGATATTTCTATACATATGTCTTTTAGCATTTTCAAAAAATTTTGCAGCATTTTCGCAGTGCCTTACATCTGATTTTTATTTTCTACTTAGCAAAATAAGTTTCTATGAAATTTAAATATCTTCAAAGACGTAAGGATGTCAGATGTATAAATTAAAAATAACAAGGGGCCCAATATTGATCCCTGAGGAACTCCCGATAGGATCTCCGCTTTGTCTGAGAATGTGTCATTTGATAGAATCGATTGATACCTTCCTGTCAAATATGCTTCCTTATTAAAGCCATATTACTGAAGTTTAGCTACCAACAATTCATGATTAATGGTATCAAAAGCTTTTGAAAAGTCTAGAAGTACCAAAACTGAACTCATCTTTTTATCATTTGCTCTTAATATGTCATCGAGTACGTTTGTTAGAGCCACTGATGTACCAAAATTTTTACGAAAACCACACTGACTACCAGGAATAATACTGTTACTCATACAAAAGTCATTAATTTGTTCATACGGCACGCTTTCAAATATACTAAGTGACATATAAATCCGAACACCCAGTTTAAATGGTTCTATTTTAATAAAAGTTGGTGAATGAATTTATCTTACTGTAAATAACAAGTGAAAAAATGTTCAGCCTTATCAGTTGGACACTCCGGTTTTTATACTGCTTTTTTTTTAATTCACTAACGCTCTAAAAATGAATATTTCAGCCGCAGTAAAGAATCAACGTTGGCGGATTTTGGTTCTTGACATCCTTTACGATCGGTTACGATGCCTAGAGTACGGAGACCTGTACGATTTCGTCAACTTAGTGAGTTTGATAGGGGCCGTATAGTGGGACTTCGGGAAGCTGGACTTTCTTTTCGGGCAATTGCAGTTAGAGTGCAAAGCAGTGTAGACACTGTGGTTAGGTGTTGTCAGGCATGGCTTCGTGAAGGCCGTACGCAAAGAGCAAGGGGCACTGGACGCCGCCGTAGAACAACAGACCGTGAAGATCGCCGCCTAAGATTATTGGCCTTAAGGGACCGTTTCTCCACTACCAGGTCCATTGCAAATGAATAGTTTGCAGAACACGGAAGACCTATTGGCATGCGAAGTGTTTACCGACGAATGAGAAGTTTTGGCTTGTTTTCATACCGGCCACACTGGGTCCTCCCTTTAACTCGAGAACACCGACGTAATCGCCTTGAGTGGTGCAGACAACGGTCACTCTGGGATCAGGAATGGAACAGTATTGTCTTTAGTGACGAGTCTCGATTTTGTTTAGGCATGCACGATGGTCGTGCCAGGGTTAGAAGGCGACGTGGTGAAAGGAGGAATTCACAGTTTTTTGTTGAAAGACATGTTCATCACACTGTTGGAGTTATGGTTTGGGGTGCTATAGGTTATGGTTCCAGGTCACCTTTAATCTTTATCAGAGGTAACATGAACGCGCAGCGTTATATCCACGAAGTTCCAGAACCCCATCTTTTACCCTATCTTGACACCCAACTTTCCAACAAGATAATGCCCGACCACATGTTGCAAGAGTCACAATAGACTTCTTTCAACATAATGATGTCACATTGTTACCATGGCCACCAGGATCTCCCGACTTATCTCCAATTGAGCACGTGTCGGATATGATGGGTAGGAGATTGCTCAATTTGCAACGTCCTCCTCAGACTCTAGAAGCACTTCGAGAGGAGTTGGTGGTTGCCTGGAATGAGATACCACAGGAGGACATTGACCACCTGATCAGAAGCATGCCTAGGCGCGTTGGAGAATGCGTAGCACATCAGGGTACATCCAGACATTATTAAAGGTCAAAGGGCTTTAAAGCAGTGCAATCATTTTGAAATTTTATCATTTACTTATTATGCTTCATTAAGTACTTATACAAAATTTTATTTAAATAAAACCATTTAAACTGGGTGTTCGGATTTATATGTCACTTAGCATATCTTTGACAAAGCAGGAAGTATATTTATCACACGAAGTTCGTTAAAACTTGATGAATTAGTTATTTTTGGTAATGGTTTTCCTATGGAGATTTTTCACTTGTCGGGAAAGTAGCTTCTGTCAATGGAACAGTTTATAATATGTGTAAGAGAATGGTTTCATAAATTGAGCAGGCTTATGATTCGGTGTGTCCAGAGCGTAACCTGTGTTACCAATTCCTCAAACTAAGCTTACTATTAAGATACATTGGTGTTTTTGTCGTCAGTATAGTTTGAACTAGTGTTATTTAATGAACCATCCACCTCTGCCATCGTAAGATAATTTATTTCTCTTAAATGACTAGGAATTATCTTTCTTCTTGCGATACTTAGAGAATACCTAATACAGCTATTTATTTGGAAGCAGATGACGGAAGGCTTTACTTGCATGGGACAGCGTTCTATACGGTTGGTTATGTACGCGGAGACGGAAAGCAAACGTCATACTCAGCATGTGCTTGACTTATGCAACGTTTGCATTAAACGTAACTGCATCTCTGAGGGACAGACGAAAATAATTACTGTTAACTTATATTCACCAAAAGAAGCTCTGTTGTCACAAGAAATCAAAAAACCGTTCATCCTTTGGAAGAATTGAATGCAAAAAATACTGATTTGACGAAAAAAAGACTTTACTCAGAAATCGACCATGTTTTACTTACTTATGTGAGAATTGAGGCACACCAAATCAGTAAGCGTACATTGATCATAGAGTTCGCTTCTAGGGAAAACACTGAAATAGTTGAAAGGTACGCACTGGCATAACGCTATAACACTCTTGATTTTACAGTCCATAATACAGTCGCTAAAACTATAGTTTCCGAATATTGTTTGTACTTCGTCCCTGAATATACATTTTCTCTAAAAAGAAACGTTATCTATAGTTTACAATCAACAATTTACAACAATAGTCTTAGTTTGTGACTTAGGCCCGTATCGTCAGTCGTCCCTACAATTGTAGGGCACCTTTATGGCGTCCTTGATTGTCATAGTTTTCTACTCCGTGTGAGAACTCTATTTTGAGGTTATGTCACAAACATCTATTTGCATCAAATTGTGCTTACTTTTGAGTTATATCGTGTTTTATCAGCCTGAAATTTCCTACAATTTAAAAAGAAAACATATCTTCACAATAGGAGAGCGCTGACGCTGACACGGGACAAGTGTAGTCTCGAAATTTTTGAAGGAGAGAAAGGAGTATGACAATCAAGGAGGCCATAAACGCGCCCTACAATTGTAGGGACGACTGACGATCCGGGCCTTAGACTCGACACTTCCGTATTAGAATTTCGTTACGATTTCACCGTTGTTACAATTGTAAATAGCATTGTTGATGCCTTGTAAGAGGTGGTTAATTTATACAGTGTTTTTCAAATGCTTCAAGATGACAGCTGGGCGCTACTTTGAAACATTTTTTTAAATGGAGTGAAGGTCATTCGATGCCTTATTTTGAAGCTCCTTTTAAGTACCTCATTATCCTAGAACATAAAATTGCTATCGTCCAAACGGCTGTGAAGTTTGAGCGCTTATATTCATTCAATCTCCTATAGCTCAATAACAAATTATTAAAACGTTATTGTTTATCATATTGATCTTTTACTTCCAGTTTAAAAAAATTACCTCTTGACACTTTTTCTAAATTGTATTACATATTCGGATAGACTCTTCCAAGAAAATATAAATTAATTATTTTTATTACCTTCAATCCCAGCTTCAACTGCTAATCTGTCCAAAAAATTGGTAGGGAGGCTTTTTTGAAAAGCACTGTATGGATTTTGTTTCAAGAAAATATATACAAACAATAACCTTTATCGATTTACTATTATTATTCAAAGAAAAGAAATATCCAGTTTTCGAAGATTATTTATTTTAAACCGATTATAGCGATGTGCCATATTTTGGAATTCCGATTTCCGATGACGCGTTCAGGTATTTCCAGTGCCAGCCATTATCACGCCATAATAACACAAATCACTGTCCGAAAATAAATATTTGGCTTCAACAAGTGTGATGTCACACCTCCAGACCTGTTTCCCTTGAGGCTGTGTCTACAGGGTGTTTCAGTTTATTGTTGCATAACTTTAAGAAAAATGCGTGGCTTCCGAAATATAGGGTGTTTAAATTTACTTTCTAAAATAGTTTTTTTTAAATATTTCGAACAATATTTGATGTATAACAGTGAAAATTGGTATACAAGGGTTTTTTGGTACGACAAAACGAACCATAGTTTTATTGTCGCCGCTAGAGGGCGCTCTCTACTGTACCTGTAGTGTATTAAAATGACCGAAAATTTTTTCGTAGTGCAATTTTTTGCTTTTTGAATAAAAAACTGATTCTTCGCACTTTTCAACATAAAAAAGCTCTCCTGTGAGTTTTTGAGGTATTTCGATTTTTAGGGTTCGATGCATTTTTAATTATTTATGGGAAAATAATATTTTTTTTACATTTTCGATTTGGGCATTACAAATAGTTAAGATGATCGTTTAGATTGTATTTTTAAACACAGCAATAATTCCTAACTCCAAATAAACACAAAAAGCAGAATATTAATTTGTTTAATCTTCCAATATTATTTTTAACAAATTAAATTAATTATTTACAACTAAAATGCTATTGGATAGTTAGGACAAACATACAAAATCTAAAGTAGTTGCTCGAAATGTAAACCCAATTGTTCAATACACAATTCACATCTACGAATGATCGAACGTGGTATAGCATCATTCAAATAAGGCCTTATTTCATCACCTGCATTCCTGATTCTGTCTAATAGCATATCTCTTGTGGTTACGGGAGTCTGGTACACTTTTTCTTTTAGAAATCCCCACACAAAGAAATCTAATGGATTTAGGTCAGGGGATCGTGGAGGCCAGGCGACTGGTCCTCCACGGCCGATCCATCTTTCTGGATAATTTTCATCCAGCCAGTTTCTAACTATTCTCGAATAATGAGCTGGACACCCATCAAGCTGGAACCAGGCCAATCTTCTTAAATCTGACATAACATCATCCCACATATTTGCATGTTCAGCCTTTAAAAATTCCAAGAAGGTTGCAGCATTTAACCTTGCAGGCAAAAGGTAGGGTCCAAATAGTCCATTACGGTAAATACCAACCCACACGTTCACACTAAATTCATGCTGAAAATTTCTTTCCCGAACTGCGTGCGGATTTTCATGCGACCAAATATGTTGATTATGAAAATTTACCACGTCTAGTGAAGCATGACTCATCGGTCCATAAAACGTTACTATTATATATATATTACTATATACGTATACTCCCTATTATTATCAGTTCTATCAAGAATCCACTGACAAAATGTGATTCTTCGTTCTGCGTCCCCTGGCTGTAGTCCTTGCACAGGTTGCAAATGGTAAGGACGTCTATGGTCATTTCTAAGAACACGGTGAACATGGCTTGCTGAAATTCCCAAGGCACCAGAAACTCTCCTAACACTTGTGGTCGGATCTCTATCAAACTCACACAAAATCATACGGGTAAATCTGCGCTGACGAACATTTGTGTTTTGATCCCTTTGGAGATTTCCAAAACCATTTTCAATTATTTGGCGATGCACTCTTACAAATACTGAGCGAGTTGGATGCCTGTTTGGAAATCTTCGTGCGTATTCTCTGGCTGCTTCTGCTGCGTTTCCATTTACAAAGCCATTTACAAAATGAATATCCGCTAAATTTCGTGCATTCACAATTGCAAAACTAAATGTCAACTAATTGACGTTTAACCTTATTCTGCATTCAATTTCAAAAATATCTGCAGGCACAGCCTACTTCTAAAAATTATCGAGATACTGACTTTTTAACGTTATTTTATCATAAATAATTAAAAATGCATCGAACCTTAAAAATCGAAATATTTCAAAAACGGCTAACTATAACGAAAATTTAGAAGAGAGCTTTTTCATGTTGAAAGTTGCGAAGAATCAGTTTTTTATTCAAAAAGCAAAAACTTGCACTAAGAAAAATTTTCGGTCATTTTAATACGCTACAGATACAGTAGAGAGCGCCCTCTAGCGGCTACAGTAAAACTATGCCCATGGTTCGTTTTGTCGTACCAAAAAACCCTTGTATACCAATTTTCACTGTTATACATCAAATATTGTTCGACATATTTAAAAAAAAATATTTTAGAAAGTAAATTTAAACACCCTGTATTTCGGAAGCCACGCATTTTTCGACCCATGTTTATATAGATTTTATGCATTAATTTTAATAGTTCTATCGAATCTTGAAGTTATGCAACAATAAACTGAAACACCCTGTATATGGATAAGAGAGTACGATAGAAGAATTATGAACCAGGATTACTCGTTTTATTGGCCAAATATCGTTCCAATTAAATAAACGCATCATCAAAAATTGTAACTTCAAAATGGTCCTCATTAATCGCGGTGACATTTGAAGAAAATGATTTTTATGGATGTTTCTTTTGTTTGATAAAAAAAGAAAAAATAATATGCGAATGAAGAATGCATTATCTTATGAATTTCTTTTGGAAGTACTACTTTATTGAAATATGATTTTGATGGAGAAAATACTGATTTCCCAAAAAACGCGGTTGTCTTTAATATTTCAGGTCACTGCTCTTGATCGTTATTGTTTTCGCAATTTCAAAAGCGTGTCTGGTTTTTCTGAATTGTTCCTTGAAATACACTATGCTGAGTTTACCTTCTCGATAGGATAGTTCTTAACTTCTGGAGTGGTAGTGGTTGTCACAGCATCATATCTTATGAAGCTTTCAACTCCAATGTTAACTATCTCTTCCGATAACCCACCAGAAGCTTTGTCTGGATAATCCGTCGACAAAGATATCAATATCTGAAGATAAAATATCATCCATAGATAACACGTCATAACTGAGTATTCTTCCCCCCATCAATGATGTACAAGATACCCTATACAAAGTATCTGGAATACAAAATACAAAAAAAACTATTTCAGATACCAGATACAAAATACTTTGTGGAATTGTATCCAAAAATGCTAGATACAATATACGTATCGTTCGAATGCTTTTTATAGGAAAATAATTTTGTTAGAAAACGGCATTTTATTCAGTTAATTTTATTGCACGGATTGTTCACGCGTTGATCGCCCAAATGTAACAAAATATCATACTGCATTTTAACCGAGTCAAGTATAGCCAGTTTTTCAAACATTCTATCACTCATTTCTCTTTGATGAGGCCCTATGATCATACGCCCAAAAGAGAAGAGTCGCTCCACAGAGGCAGAACTTGGGAAACAGGAGTTGTCTTTGAAAACATGGTTTTATTGAAGGGATAAGCATTTAAAGCTGATGTCTTTTTATTTAGGTATTGCAGTGTTTCTAACTAAGCGGTGCTACAAGTATACTTTATCTGAAGTCACTTGAAATAGCATAAAAACCTTTGGTCGGCGCGTCCTTTGTAATTTCATGACGTATCATAGGCGTGCGGTCATTTATTTAGAACGATAATAATAATGTTTTTATATCACAATAAATGGATTTTACTATCTTCTTATTTTTTTGATTTGGGATAAAAAATACTTATATTGGGAGTTTAATTTATGTTGACTGAAAGTTAAGAAATGGAAAAATTACAGAATTCCAACGTTTGACATAGGCAAATATTTACATAGCAGGTAGGTATATAAAAAGGTATATAAAGACTTACATTATAGGTATTTATATATCATCCTCGCCTTCGGAGCTGTCGCTAGAGTCATCTTGTAGAGGAATTACAACGGGATTTACAGGAGGCAAAACACAATATTCATTTTCTTTTTCAATAATATGCCTAGAACACTGCTTCCATAGGTCTGTGGCAGCAATATGAGATACTGCATCTCTTATTGTGGCCAATAGCGATTCACTTAATTGAGGGGTCTGATTATGTTTTCTTACTTTTTTTTTAAAGCAGCCCAGACCAACTCAATCGGGTTAAAAATGCAGTAATAGGGAGGTAGACGTAATGCTTCATGGCCATTTTGCTGAAGCAGATTGTCAACAACATACTCTTCTTCAAATTTTTGTCTTTTAATAAGATCCAATAATATGGCTTTGGTTGATTTTTGTGGTATTTCCATTCCCTTATCCTTCATAAAATCAATAATGTCTTGTTTTTTTGTGCCTGTATTCGGATTTTGTTTTTCTGTCGGGAATGGTATGGCGCATTGTCCATAATAATCACTGAATTTGGGGAAATGTTTGGTATTAACTGCTGCTCTATCCACTTTTCAAATAAGTCGGAGGTCATGTCCTCATGATAGTCGGCACATGATTCTTTGATATTTTTGGCAGAAAGGCATTAGGTATAAATCCATTTTCACTGCCAGCATGGAGAATAATGATTCGTTTTCCACGGTTGCATGGTGCATTTAAAATGCACTTGTTGCTGTCGTCAACCCAGCCGTACTGCACAACATCATGGGTATCATACCACGTTTCATCCAGGTAAATCAGATTTCTTTTCTGCTCTCTATAGATTTCAACTTTGTGCAAAAATTCTTGGCGCGATTCAACGATTCGAGACGACTCCATAATCACCATTCTTTTATCTAATTTTTTGTATTGAAAACCACACAGTTTTACAATACAGTGCAGTGAGTCTAAGCATTTGTAATTATAAAAATCTTCAGGATAATCTTTTAATTTATCCCGTATCATTTCCAACGTGGGCACCAAATTTTCTTTATAAAATCCGTATATTATACGACGAATATCTTCCTGAAAACCCACGTCTATTCTTTTTAATTTTTGCCCTATGCGCTTTCTGTGGAAGGAATGGTTGACTACATCTCCCCTTTTTATAACCCGATAAATGGTAGACCGACTGATTTTTGTCAGGATACAAATTCTGTTTAAAATTTGATTTTGCGTGGAATCTGGATTTTCGTTATTCAGACAATCATTCATATTTAGGATTACTCTTTGGGTCTGTTCCTCTAAATCTTTATGAAAGAATTCTGCCTGCACAGGTTCATCAACCATCTCCTCGTGGCTTGGAGCATTTTCCCAAGGTCTCCAAATAGCCATATTTAGGACACACAAGAACAATCAACACAACAATTAAATCAACAAGTAAACTGAGTATTCAAAAGTCAGAAACACACAAACTAATAAAATCTATGAAGAAACACGGACAGACTAAAGAAAACACGTTTATTCACCGCTACACGGCACTAAACTGTTTCAATTTTCAGTAGCCACCTGCACTTGTTCGGAGCTCTGAAATACACGCTTTCTCATTGGCTATGTCCACGCAAAGGCGTGCTTTACTCCACGTGGACCGGTGAAACTGCCTTTGATCTTATACGGGGGATATTTGCTGCGAAATTTGGCGATTTTTGCAGCAACAGAGCGTGTTAAATATAGATATATAAAACGCACCCGGTATTTCACAGTGTTTCAAGTGAATTCAGATAAAGTATACACACTGTGTTTTCACGACTTACAATACAGGAATCAGAATCATCTAAAATCATGGGATGAGATTTCTGTTTTGACTTCCTTTTTATATCACTTCTAATATTGTCTAAGGCCTCCGGTTATTCTTTATTTGATCGACTAGTGCTTCGTGTTTCAGACTGTATAAGTTCACGAGACCTGTTCAATTGAAATCCATCTTTGGTCAGGTTAACTTTGGAAACAATTCTAACTGACGTTTAGCAATGTTAATTGTGTTTGTAAACGTCACACTGATCAGTTCGTGTCAAACTTCCGCTGTAGGTAATGAATCCCTTTAATCTTGTTCAAAGGTGGGAAATATTGAAAAACTATTGTTGTGAGTGCTGTATTGCAGAAACTTTGCGAAAATAGAAGACTATTTGGTCGAAATGAAGCTCAGTTCGCGACTGCTATACGCAAATTCGTGAAGAAGGTTCGTAAAACTGGCCTACTTGCTGAAATTGTTTTTCATAAATAATAAGGTGTATTCTTTCATAAATAACGGCAGCAGGCACAAGAATTCTTTAAGCAGGGTATACATTGATTGGTGAAACAATGGGATAGGTGCCTTAATTTTAGTGGTAATTAGTTGTATAAATTTTTCTGGACCAAAGACGTGTTTCAATTGAACAAGCCTCGTACTTCTACATATTTTTGGACCCAAAACTATTATGTGAAGAAATTTAACTCCTCCTTAAAGTATTTTAGCAAAGATGGACAAACGAATACAAATACAAAGATATCTGAATACAAGATACAAAAACAATTTAAAAAAAATGTCTTTGATACAAGATGAAAATACGTATTTTGTATCGTGTACCGGTATTTCAGGTACTGGTGTCTTAAATGAGTCCCCCCACGTCAATTAGAATATGAATGTTGAAACAAACAATATTGTTGAACGCTTTGGTTCAAAGGACGATCAAAAAGTGAGTTTTGTGTATTTGTATCCAGTGTTTGCAAAAATTGTTTTGAGTTTGTCTATCGACTTGTGTCTGTTCGATATTTTTTTTCAAAATATGTTAGAACATGTTCGGTCTTTGAATTGTGTTCAATAACTATTCCCTAAATGGTAAAAGAATAGGATATTCTGAAAAATTAAAAACTAAAAAGCACTGAAATAACAATAACATATTTAAGATAATTGCAGTATTTGAAGGTACAGGTGGACAGACAGTGTTTAGCAGTCAACAATATTGCAGTTATTTGTCATTTGGGTCATACTATACCTTACTGCCTAAAGTACTCATAGTAGTATACGTCATGTCAGTAACGTTGAACAAAATTTTAAAATTCAAACCACCATTCCCGATTTTTACAGCATTATTATCATTTTCTTTCCTGAAATAGATACTATAAAATAATGGGTTGTCCAATAGGGACGCAGGAAAGTAAACGTCAATTTGACATAGATGCCATCTTTGTTTTCTGTCACCGACATGTCGTTTTTGTTAGTTGAATGTTTACCATTGATCGCTATGGAGTCGTATTCGATTGAAGACCGCATTACAGTTATTCAAGAGCACTACAAAAATGGTGCAAAAATAAAAAACACGTTTCGCGCGCTTCGTGAACATTTCGGTCGCAACAACCGCTCAAACGAAACAACTATCGGTCGTCTGGTGCATAAATTCGAGGCAACAGGTTCTGTGGCAAATCTGCCAGGCTCTGATAGGCCAAGGAGCGTTCGTATACCGGAAAATATTGCTGTTGTGAAGGAGAGTGTGAGAGACGATCAGAAACAATCAACAACGCGTCGATCCCAAGAATTGGGCATTTCGAGAACCAGTTTGCTCCGCATTCTCCACAAGGATTTGAATGTACACGCCTACAAGATCCAATTGACGCAAGAGCTGCGTCGGGCCGACCATTTTTCGCGCCGAACGTTCTCAGATTGGCTCCTTGAATACCGCCAAATTGATGCCAATTTTTCATCAAAAATCATGTTCAGTGACGAAGCGCATTTCACTTTGAATGGGACGGTAAACAAGCAACACTGCCGCATCTGGGCGAACGAAAATCCCCGTGAGTACCAAGAGCAGCCGATGCATCCTCAAAAAGTGACTGTGTGGTGTGCATTGTGGTCAAAAGGCATCATCGGACCTTACTTTTTCGAAAATGCAGCCGTAGACGCCGTTACCGTCAATTCTGAGCGATATCACGTGATGATAGAGGCCTATTTTTTGCCGCAACTTGAAGGAATGGATATGGACGATGTTTATTTCCAACAAGACGGTGCAACATGCCACACAACCAACGTCAATATCCATCGATTGCAGTCCTTCTTCGGTGATCGCGTGATTTCGCGCAGAGGAAATAATAATAATAATAATAATAAACGTCTTTATTTCCAAATGGACTGATTATATAAAAAAATAGCAAAATACGGGCGAAGTTCAGCTGTCGCTGCTCTTCCACTTAACCCGCTATAAAAAAAGTCCGTACAAAAGGTGGGTGAGACCTACTTATTCTACACATTACAAATATTAAATGTATATGCATTGCCTACATTAATACATCTACTAAAATTAATCATAAACTTGTATCAATATTTTCCTGAGACATGGTTACTACTGCTGGGATAAGAGATATTTTTTTAATTGAGTTTTGAAACTTGAGATGCTCAGAGTTTTATATTGTACCGGAAGGGTGTTATAAACGGAACAAATTTGGTAGCTGAACGATCGTTCAAATTGGGCTGTTCGGAATATCGGCGGTGTCAGCAACCCCCTGGATCTTATATTGATGTTATGCACATCTGTTCGAAATGTAACTTTTTCAAATAAGTAAGTGGGGGTCTTATACATAATTATTTTATGATATAATGTTGCGGCATGCAAAAATCTTCTTGTTTCCATGTTCAACCAATTCGCATCTTTCAACTTATGGGATATTCGGTCTCGTCTTCTGATGCCATATATTAATCTGAGGCAAGAATTCTGCGCAACCTGAATTTTTTGTTTGTAAGTGGCAGTTAAGCATGGGCCATACAACATATCAGAAAAATTGAAGTGCGAGAGCACCAACGACTCACATAGATTTATTTTGACTTTAACGGGAAGGTTACGTCTGTTGCCGTGCAATATTTTTAAAGAGGAATATGCCTTACGAATGAGCGAATTTACATGTTTTTCAAATCTTAAATTTACATCCAATGTTACACCCAAGTTCTTTGCTTCACTGACAGTTTCAAGTTGTTGTGCATTGATGGTAAAGTTAATTGAGTTAGTAACAGCCTGGCGCGCATGCTTTGGCCCAAATACAATTACTTTAGATTTGCTAGAGTTAAGATGCAAACAATGTTCTTCGGCATTCTTTGTCAATAATGATAAATCTCTGTTGATGGTTGCACTCACAGTGTCCACATCACTGGGTAGAAAAGTATGATACAGCTGAGTGTCATCAGCATAGCAGTGCATTTTGCAAGTATTTAAGCCTTTGCCGAGGTATGAAGTATAAATTGCAAAAAGGAGCGGACCCATAATAGAGCCTTGCGGCACGCCTGATTTTAAGGCTAATACGTCAGAATAACTTCCCTCCAAGAAAACCTTTTGCTTTCTGCTCTTTAGATACTTACTGAAAAAGTTGACACTATCCGAATCGAGGCCTATAAAATGCAATATATTTAGGAGTAAATTAAAATTGAACGTATCGAAAGCTCGACTAAAATCCAACATTATCAAAACTGTACACCTTCCCTGATCAGTGGCTCTGATAATGTCATCTGTTACATGTACAAGTGCAGTTGTACAGCTAAAATTCTTTCTAAAACCAGATTGAATTGGAGAAAGCAAAGAAAACTTTGATAGATGTTCCATCAATTGCTTCTCAACCGCTTTTTCTAATAATTTTGACAATGCTGGTAAAATGCTTATTCCTCTGAGGTGATTAAAATCTGAAGGATTTAGCTTTTTGGGAATTACTTTTACAACTGCACTCCCCCATGCTTCTGGAAAAACATTTTGAATCAAACAACAATTTATTATATGCCTGATATAAGGAATAACATGTGGACAGCAAAGTTTTATTAGAAAGATACTCAAGCCATCACAGCCTGCAGCATTTGTTTTAATACCAGAGATAGCTTGATATATGAATATTTCATCAATTTCTTTAAATTTGAATTTGGAGTTTGTCAGACAGTTATTTTTGTAAAAATTTATTAAGGAATCTGGAGGTTCACTTGGGGAGATGGAATTTATAAAAAAATCATTCAGAAGGTTCACATCCATTAGGTTAGGGGGCAATGAGTTACTAAAGTTATTTTTTAGCATCTTGTTTTGTTTTAATATCCTCCACATTTACTGAGAGCTGCTATACAAGAACTTATGGAAGAAATACGCTCTTTTCTCTCTTCCAATAGCGCTAGTGACATAATTCTTTAAATCTTTATAATACTGTAAATGCGCATGAGTACCTGATCGTTTATAACTTTTAAGTGCTTCATCACGGAGCTGCTGCATTTGTTTGATCGTATCAGTCATCCATGGCGCCCTACCTTTTGTAACGCGTTTTCCAACTAAAGGGGCATGTCTGTCGAATAATTCAACTAAGCAGTTAGTGAAAAAGGCTATTTTCGTATCAATGCTGTCTTGGTCGAACATTTGGAAAAAAGATATACCACGGAGATCATTCAGAAAATGTTCCTCATTGAAAAACTGGAAACTTCTATATGTGATAAATTTTTCTTTTGAATGTGGATTACCAACTGACATTTTACAAAAAACCAAAAAGTGATCTGATACCTGGCCAACATCAATTATTCCTTTGTCTAAAACAAGTTCCTCCCGTAATAAGATAAGATCCAAGAGCGTTGCTGAAACACCCGATATTCGCGTTGGTCCTTCAATAATTTGTGTTAGCTCGAATACCTCTAAAACAGAATAAAAGTTATTAACAGCACTATTCAAGTCCAACAAATTTATATTAAAATCTCCAGCTATTATAACATCATCCACAGTAGGATATATCAAACTCAAAGCTCAATGTACCATGGCCACCAAGATCGTGCGATTTGACTCCCTTGGACTTCTTTTTATGGGGATATTTGAAAAGCAAAGTCTACGTCAACAAACCAGCCACCCTCCAAGAACTCAAAAACAACATCATTGCCGAGATAAATGCCATAGAACCGACCATGTTGCAAAATGTCATTGAAAATTTCGACCATCGCGTGGACGTCTGTAAATCCAGTCGTGGTGAACATTTGAGCGATATTATTTTTCATACATAAATGGTATAAATGAACCTTCAAAATAAAGTACCCAACTTGATTTGAATATCAATCTTTCTTGTTTTAATATGCGTTTACTTTCCTGCGTCCGTTTTGGACAACCCCATCTAATGATCCCTCTACCGATGATAAGCCTTACAGTATTCTAGGAAACTCAGCAGTTTTTCTCTGTGCGATATAGTTAAAGACACAGCAGAAACCTTCCATAGTTAGTTCAGTCACAAACAGGTCACTACAATTCCAAAACGCGCCATGTAAAACACAGTCTGTTAGGGTTTCGTGACATGGTGTTGTTAACTGGAAATTCATGAAGGAAAATGTGAAAAAGTCTACATTTTCTCACCCAAAGACAAAAATCGATCTCAGCTTCTGTACTCAGAACGAGATTGTACGTGAGCTAACTCCATAGGACCATTGATTAAAGTATTCTCAAAGATGCTCAACCCTTACATACAATTTCCATCTTCATAGCTATACAGGGTGACTTCGAAGTTGAGTCATTTATTTTAACAGTGAGTAGATCTAATCAAAAGAAATGTTTTTTTCCTTTACCATTTTTCTGGTAAAATTAAAGAAACAAAGTTATAGCCCTTTGGAAGTTTGAGTACCGCCCTGTCTCAATAATAATATTATGTGCTCGTGTCTGGCAACAACGAATATAATCCGCCTTATCGGTTCATCGCATCGGAAACAAAAAAGCGATAGAATTTGGAACGATGTTTTTACAATTATTTTATTCAGTTGTATACGTATACAGTCAATGTCAGTCGGTAACGCGTGAGTGAATAGTGGTGTCTGTTGCGTGGCTCAAACGAAATAAAAAATGGCACATGTTTATGCGGATCGGTTTTCCAATCGAGTGCAACCAACCCCTCGTGCCTTTGTTAATGTAGTACAACGGGCTCGTGAATCAGGTGACTTAAGACCTCACAGGGGACGGCATGCCGGTGCTCCAAGACCTCACGATCAAATACAGGTCCGCACTGAAATACTTGTCGGGAGGATACTTTATAAAACAAGGTAAAACATTTTTTTTATTTTTTTTTCATTTTTACACACATCTTTTGGTTTATCTTCCTTCTACAATCATTATCTGAAAATTAATGACTCAACTTCAAAGTCACCGTATTGCCAAGTAGTAACCAAGGGTAACCGCTCGTTTTTCATAAAAATCGTTTATGCTTTAACACGGCATCAACGTTCCAAATAAGTAGCAGTAGAGAGGCCAGCTTCCACGCTTTTAGCCAATCTCTTAGACATCTACTGGGCTACTAGGTACACAGGGTGTCTCATCCATTTGGGGTCGGAATATCGCTTCTAAACAGACACACATCTCATCTAATTTTTTTAAAAATTGGTAGATTTAGGTTCGTAACCACGGCGGATCCGTTGATGGCATCCGCGATGTTGCCAAGTCTACAGTTTTTCAGAAAATAATAGCCACTTTTGTTTTTCTTATGGAATGCTATACATTTTATTCGATATTTGTATTCTTGGAGAAATTCTGAATACTTTTTATTAAACATACTTTGACATAAACCTCAGTTTCCGAAATAACAAAAAAATGAATTTTTCACCTAAACAATGACCGGTCTGGAAAATAATTTCCTGTCATTTCTGACATTGAAAAGTCCATCTTGTTAGTAGAGTTAATAAAAATACAGGGTGTTTCAGTTTATTGTTGCATAACTTTATGATTCGATAGAACTTTTAAAATTAATGCATAAAGTCTATATAAACATGGGTCGAAAAATGCGTGGCTTCCGAAATACGGGGTGTTTAAATTTACTTTCTAAAATAGTTTTTTTTTAATATTTCGAACAATATTTGATGTGTAACAGTGAAATTTGGTATACAAGGGTTTTTTGGTACGACAAAACGAACCATGGACATAGTTTTACTGTAGCCGCTAGAGGGCGCTCTCTACTGTACCTGTAGTGTATTAAAATGACAGGAAATTTTTTCTTATTGCAATTTATTGCTTTTTGAATACTAAAACTGATTCATCGCACTTTTCAAGATAAAAAAGCTCTATTGTGAATTTTCGTTATATTTAGCCGTTTTTGAGATATTCCGATGTTTAAGGTACGATGCATTTTCAATTATTTATGATAAAATTTGTTTTGTGACATATCTTGTACCTAAATTTTACAATTTGATTCCTGCTAATATCAGGAATATTGGAAATAATAAAAAATTTAATATTTCGTTTAATATGTTCTGTTGGGAAAATCGTGAACAATTTATGCGTCTATTTTAAGTTGCTTTGAGGTAGTTTGATCTGCCTATTTGTTCCATCTCTTTCTTTTTAATATTATTGTGACACTTTTTTTCTGTGATCTTAAGTTAAATCTATTACTTATAAAAATATGAAATTTTCTTTCATTTTGTGTATATCGTGTATCATGTTTTGTTTGTATAGTTGAGTGATTTTATACAAAAATATATATTGCACGATATTTATCAATTAATTACTGTTTTGGTCTGTTTTTGCGCATACAAGTTTTTAAACTTAGGCGCTCATATATTATAGAGAAACCTTGTTTTTGTTTCGTTAATTTACAGATATATATTATTTTTATATTGGTAAATTTTGTGTTCTGCTGAATAAATGTGGTAGAGTTCAGGGCGTACTGTTCTCTCCAACAACAAATAACGTTAAAAAGTCAGTATCTCGATAATTTTTAGAAGTAGGCTGGGCCTGCAAATATTTTTGAAATTGAAAGCAGAATAAAGTAAAACGTCAATTAGTTGACAGTTAGTTTTGTTGTCTGTTGAAACCTAAAACGTTTTTTTGCAATTGTGAATGCACGAAATTTAGTTTCTTTTACCTGTTTTTTTTTGTAAGTTTTATATAAATGCCATTTTTATTCTCCAATCAAGAGTTAGCGGATATTCATTTTGTGTATGGCTTTGTAAATGGAAACGCAGCAGAAGCAGCCAGATAATACGCACGAAGATTTCCAAACAGACGACATCCAACTCGCTCAGTATTTGTAAGAGTGCATCGCCAAATAACTGAAAATGGTTTTGGAAATCTCCAAAGGGATCAAAACATAAATGTTCGTCAGCGCAGATTTACCCGTATGATTTTGCGTGAGTTTGATAGAGATCCGACCACAAGTGTTAGGAGAGTTTCTGGTGCCTTGGGAATTTCAGCAAGCCATGTTCACCGTGTTCTTAGAAATGACCATAGACGTCCTTACCATTTGCAACCTGTGCAAGGCTACAGCCAGGGGACGGAGAACGAATAATCGCATTTTGTCAGTGGATTCTTCATAGAACTGATAATAATAGGGAGTTTTTAAGTAACGTTTTATGGACCGATGAGTCATGCTTCACTAGACGTGGAGTGGTAAATTTTCATAATCAACATATTTGGTCGCATGAAAATCCGCATGAAGTTCGGGAAAGAAATTTTCAGCATGAATTTAGTGTGAACGTGTGGATTGGTATCTACCGTAATCGACTATTTGGACCCTACCTTTTGCCTGCAAGGTTAAATGCTGCGACTTTCTTGGAATTTTTAAAGGCTGAACATGCAAATATGTGCGATGATGTTATGTTAGATTTAAGAAGATTGGCCTGGTTCCAGCTTGATGGTTGTCCAGCTCATTATTCGAGAATAGTTAGAAACTGGCTGGACGAAAATTATCCAAAAAGATCCCCTGACCTAAATCCATTAGATTTCTTTGTGTGGGGATTTCTAAAAGAAAAAGTGTACCAGACTCCCGTAACCACAAGAGATATGCTAATAGACAGAATCAGGAATGTATGTGATGAAATAAGGCCTTATTTGAATAATGCTATACCACGTTCGATCATTCGTAGATCTGAATTGTGTATTGAACAATTGGGTTTACATTTCGAGCAACTACTTTAGATTTTGTATGTTTGTCCTAACTATTCAATAGCATTTTAGTTGTAAATAACTAAATTTGTTAAAAATAATATTGGAAAATTAAACAAATTAATATTCTGTTTTTTGTGTTTATTTGGAGTTAGGAATTATTGCTGTGTTTAAAAACACAATCTAAACGATCATCTTAATTACTGGTAATGCCTAAATCGAAAATGTAAAAAAATGTTATTTTCCCATAAATAAATAAAAATGTATCGGACCTTAAAAATCGAAATATCTCAAAAACGGCTAACTATAACGAAAACTCACAGGAGAGCTTTTTTATGTTGAAAAGTGCGAAGAATCAGTTTTTTTATTCAAAAAGCAAAAAATTGCACTAAGAAAAAATTTTCTGTCATTTTATACACTACAGGTACAGTAGAGAGCGCCCTCTAGTGGCTACAGTAAAACTATGCCCATGGTTCGTTTTGTCGTACCAAAAAACCCTTGTATACCAATTTTCTTTGTTATACATCAAATATTGTTCGAAATATTTAAAAAAAAACTACTTCAGAAAGTAAATTTAAACACCCTGTATTTCGGAAGCCACGCATTTTTCGACCCATGTTTATATAGACTTTATGCATTAATTTTAAAGGTTCTATCGAATCTTAAAGTTATGCAACAATAAACTGAAACACCCGGTATATTTATTTAACTAAAACTAAGAGGATAGAAATTATAATACTTATTGATTAAAGTAGTACATTTGATATTCCAAGGAAACAAGAGAAAAATTACTAATTGTTAATTCAAACTTCAAAACAAGATAAAAGTAATATACTTCTTGGCAATAAGCTAGATATTGCGGAAATGCGTTTAGAATATTTTAAAGACATCCGCTTTCCTTAATTCTTCTGCATTCATCTTTTATTCGTTGTTTTAGTTCCTCCAAATCGAATGGTCTCGTTTTGTAAACTACATTTTTGAGTGCCCCCAAAATAATCGAGGGGTGTGAGGGTGTCGAGGTTGCCATTCAAAGTATCCATCTACCAAAAAATGTTTGATCCAAAAATTCGCCAAGATTTCGAGCGTAATGTTGAAGCCATATTCTATCTTTGGGCACTCTATTATTTACTAAAAGAAAGCAATATTGATATTTTTTATTGTTTGTGGTAATAAAAGTTAATTACAAAGATTGGGAAATACTTCCGCCAAAGCTAGGACAACGTGCTTCCTCAAAAGATGGGAATATCATTCAGCGTTAGATTTTCTTTCATAAAAAAACGGATCGATTATCTTTTGATTTTATGGCACAGACCCAAACATAATTTTTTTGTGGATATTGTGTAAGATGTTCCCGAACCCAATGAGGATTTTCCCTGGCCCAGTAGCGGCAGTTATGGCGATTAGGAGTTCCCTTCAAAGAAAAACTTGACTCACTGAAATGTTCATTTCTATTACGCATGTCCATCATGGTCTCACAGAATTAAAAGCTCATGTCAAAACCATCGTCTGATAGCTCTTCAGTCAAGGTGATTCTGTGAGGATGGAATTTTTCCGTCTTTAAATTGCATTCCACCGACGTGTGAGATGTATTGTTATCTTCAGCAAGTGTTCTAGTAGAAAGGTGGGGCGTTACGCTATGTGCACCAAAATATTCAAAGCCTTATTTTCGTCAGTGGCTGTTTTGGGTCGGCCAGATCATGGAACATAATTTACATGTCCTGTTATTTCAAATTTCCTCAAAACTTTTCCATCAGTAGACCTTGTTATCGGATTCCGGTTGGGGTATTTGCAAATATCGCAAACTAACGTCGACGATCGCCATAACCCAGAATCATTGGGATTTCTATTCTCTCGGTTTCAGTTAAATGAATAACTCTACTAACAAAACTCGATGAACTTTTGAATGTCAGAAATGACAGGGAATCCCTTTCGATACCGGTCCTTGCTTAGTTGGAAAATATTGCTTTTGTTGTTTGAATATTAATGTTTCACCGCGAATATTTCAAAAACTATGAGGTCTACGTCAAAGTATGTTTAATGAAAAGTATTCAAAATCTCTCACAGAATACAAACATTGAATAAAATGTATAGCATTCCTTGAGAAAAACAAAAGTTGCTATCAGTTTCTAAAAAACTGTAGATTTGGCAACATCGCCGATATCATCAACGGATCCGCCGTGATTTCGAACCTAAACTTATCATTTTTTTTTAAAATTTGTCAGATATTCAATGCGCTTCAAACTTTTCTTACAGTCTGTATATTATCATGCGCGGTATGTGGATGCACATTTATAAAATACAATTATACAGGGCGTCTCAATTTTGACCTACATATCAAAGGCATTTTTTTAAATGGAATGCCTAATTTTTTATTTTAGGTTCGAATATACCATTTTGAAGAAGGAAGACGGGTTTTTATTACTAGATGTATATTTTATCTAAAAGAAACATTTAAGTTTGACATCCTGCACACCCGCTACATCAACAGATGCAGTAGTAAATTTTGCCTTATTTTCGTCAGTGGCTGTTTTGGGTCGGCCAGATCGTGGAACATAATTTACATGTCCTGTTATTTCAAATTTCCTCAAAACTTTTCCATTAGTAGACCTTGTTATCGGATTCCGGTTGGGGTATTTGCAAATATCGCAAACTAACGTCGACGATCGCCATAACCCAGAATCATTGGGATTTCTATTCTCTCGGTTTCAGTTAAATGAATGATTCGCAATAACTCTACTAACAAAATTCAATGAACTTTTGAATGTCAGAAATGCCAGGAAATTCCTTTCGATACCGGTCCTTGCTTAGTTGGAAAAGATAGCTTTTATTGTTTGAATATTAATGTTTCACCGCGAATATTTCAAAAACTATGAGGTCTACGTCAAAGTATGTTTGATGAAAAGTATTCAAAATCTCTCACAGAATACAAATATTGAATAAAATGTACAGCATTCCTTGAGAAAAACAAAAGTTGCTATCAGGATCCACCGTGATTTCGAACCTAAACTTACCAATTTTTAAAAAAATTCGTCAGATATTCAATGCGTTTCAAACTTTTCTTACAGTCTGTATATTATCATGCGCGGTATGTGGATGCACATTTATAAAATACAATTATACAGGGCGTCTCAATTTTGACCTCCATATCAAAGGCATTTTTTTAAATGGAATGCCCAATTTTTTATTACAGGTTCGAATATACCATTTTGAAGAAGGAGGCCGGGTTTTTATACTAAGTGACATAAATCCGAACACCCAGTTTAAATGGTTTTATTTTAATAAAAGTTGGTGAATGTATTTATCTTACTGTAAATAACAAGTGAAAAAAATGTCAGCCTTATCAGTTGGACATTCCGGTTTTTATACTGCTTTTTTTTAATACACTAACGCTCTAAAAATGAATATTTCAGCCGCAGTAAAGAATCAACGTTGGCGGATTTTGGTTCTTGACATCCTTTACGATCGGTTACGATGCCTAGAGTACGGAGACCTGTACGATTTCGTCAACTTGGTGAGTTTGATAGGGGCCGTATAGTGGGACTTCGGGAAGCTGGACTTTCTTTTCGGGCAATTGCAGTTAGAGTGCAAAGAAGTGTAGACACTGTGGTTAGGTGTTGTCAGGCATGGCTTCGAGAAGGCCGTACGCAAAGAGCAAGGGGCACTGGACGCCGCCGTAGAACAACAGACCGTGAAGATCGCCGCCTAAGATTATTGGCCTTAAGGGACCGTTTCTCCACTACCAGGTCCATTGCAAATGAATGGTTTGCAGAACACGGAAGACCTATTGGCATGCGAAGTGTTTACCGACGAATGAGAAGTTTTGGCTTGTTTTCATACCGGCCACACTGGGTCCTCCCTTTAACTCGAGAACACCGACGTAATCGCCTTGAGTGGAGCAGACAACGGTCACTGTGGGATCAGGAATGGAACAGTATTGTCTTTAGTGACGAGTCTCGATTTTGTTTAGGCATGCACGATGGTCGTGCCAAGGTTAGAAGGCGACGTGGTGAAAGGAGGAATCCAGAGTTTTTTGTTGAAAGACATGTCATCACACTGTTGGAGTTATGGTTTGGGGTGCTATGGCTTATGGTTCCAGGTCACCTTTAATCTTCATCAGAAGTAACATGAACGCGCAGCGTTATACCCACGAAGTTCTAGAACCCCATCTTTTACCCTATCTTGACACCCTGGCAGATCCAACTTTCCAACAAGATAATGCCCGACCACATGTTGCAAGAGTCACAATAGACTTCTTTCAACATAATGATGTCACATTGTTACCATGGCCACCAAGACCTCCCGACTTATCCCCAATTGGGCACGTGTGGGATATGATGGGTAGGAGATTGCTCAATTTGCAACGTCCTCCTCTGACTCTAGAAGCACTTCGAGAGGAGTTGGTGGTTGCCTGGAATGAGATACCACAGGAGGACATTGACCACCTGATCAGAAGCATGCCTAGGCGCGTTGGAGAATGCGTAGCACATCAGGGTGCATCCACACATTATTAAAGGTCAAAGGGCTTTACAGCAGTGCAATCATTTTGAAATTTTTATCATTTACTTATTATGCTTCATTAAGTACTTATACAAAATTTTATTAAAATAAAACCATTTAAACTGGGTGTTCGGATTTATATGTCACTTAGTATATTACTAGATGTATATTTTATCTAAAAGAAACATTTAAGTTTGACATCCTGCACACCCGCTATATTAACAGATGCAGTAGTAAATTTTGTGAACTTCAACCAAATTCGTACATTTTTTGATGTTTCTAAATGATCAATACAACGTGGTTAGACTCGTAAAATGTACTTTTCTTTACGGTATGTATGCTTATCTTCTTACAGGCACGACTTTCAGTTTGGTTGGGTATCTTCTGATGAAATACGTTAATCAGTGAGTGGACTGACAAAAACATAACTGTGTATTTTGTCTTTGGGTTAATACATGTTTCAAATGATATGTGGTCTTCAAAGCAAGGCAGAAAAATTTAGTTTCTAAATTAAAATGATAAAATCTATTTCCATACCTCCTTTAAAACTTTTTGGGTGTCAAACGATCCTCCTTGAATGTTATCTGGATATGTTTCCAAAAACACCTGAAAATGTTCTAAAGTTCCCAAATCTGCAGGTAAGCTAAAGTCGTATAAGTGTCCTAATAAGGTGACATTGTTCATTATATCAGACTTGTTGATTCCAGTTGATATTGCTCTGAAAAGAGACAGTTCACAAATCGCATTTAAAATAAAATCAATGGCTTGTACGATATATCCCGTAGCCCACATTTCTGGAACGCCATCTATAGAGAAATAGCGCAACAACATCCAGTATGCTTTTCAGAGATTCGCATGTCATTCTGGCACACCTAGTATGAAGAATTACTTGCTATTTTTGTCCATACTGTCAATCATTTCAGCTTTTTCGAATTAGCACAGTGTGTGTACAATGATTCGTCAAAATGAAATTACGTATGTAAATGCTTCCAAAGGAGACATTGCAATAAATTATAACCAAAGATAAATACATAGTGGATAAATATATGGTGGAGGATGTTAATGTACTGTGTTAAGTGCGTTGAAGTATATTCTACGTAAATAAAGTATCGTTGTCCAGTAATTTTCGAATTAGCGTCAAATTAATAATTGAGACAAAGCTGTAAACAAAATTGACGTCGTAAATGGGAAAACGAGACGAAAATTGATTTTATTTGCAGGAGCTGTCTGACCAAATCCTCATTAGTAGCTGCGTATAGTCATACACCTTCCAGCTGACAGTACCACAGTACTTTCTACCCTACTGAGCGAGGGCCGTGGCAAATGCTTGTTCCGGAAGTCGTTGTATCCAGTATACAACTTCTTCCCGTCCAAGTGATTGTGCACGCGTTAAGGAATACCTCAGTACCGATTACCGGGTGGTGGTACAAGTCCGCCAACGGGCCACTTTAGGTCTATTTAACATCACTAGCACGCAAAAAGAAGGTGGTAGACAAGGACCAGTCGTCCGAGGCAGTACCACCCGCTAGCTTTTCCCAGGGTGTCTTATAAATGTCCGCATGTTTCCACACCTAAGCTATGCAGTCGGTTATCTACCAAAACAAAGAAATTAATGATGATGGATCCCTCGAGCACTAAAAACTCCGGACGTAAACTCACTCCACTCTCGGAATGTCCGGGTGGAGGGTGGGCTCGAGGGAACAACATCGAAGATAAAATTTGTTTCTCGAACATCTGCGGGATCAACAGCAACATTGATGCTGTTCACCACTACCTGCAATCCAATCGTCCCGCCGTGCTTTTCTTGGCGGAGACAAAAATCTCAGAGACCGCACCGATTAACCATCTCAACTTCCCAAACTACGAGGTGCACTCCAATCTGAGAAAGAACGGGGGAGTTGTGGCTTTTGTCCGCAGCAGTCTTTCCTGCTCCAGGGATCTTTCTTTGGAATCAGACCGGAAGGACATCCTGTGGCTTCGCCTCAACTCCAAAACATCACCCAAATTTATTTGCTGCCTTTATCGCTCTCCATCGAACCATAACTGGGATGACCTACTCGAATACCTCGCCGTCCAGATCGACTTCCTGAACATCAATCACCCCGCTTCAGAGGTAGTTCTTCTCGGTGATTTCAATGCCCATAATGAGCTTTGGTTGGGCTCAAATAAGACCGATGCAGCAGGTCGTGCAGTCGAAGCGTTCGCTCTTACTCAAGGGCTGACCCAGCTGGTGACGAGCCCTACTTTTTTCCCCCGCGTCTCGTCACACGCCAGTAGCCTGTTGGATCTCTTTCTGACCACGCATCCTGCCCCTTACAGCACTGCTGTCCTGTCCCCCCTGGGTAACTCAGATCACGGTGTTGTGGAGGTTAGGTTTCGGTCAGAAGCCGCTGTGGCAGCAGAAACTCGCACAGGCCGCAAAACTTGGCATTACGGACATGCCGACTGGGAGGGGCTCAGAGACTTCTTCTCTAGCTTTCCTTGGAGAGATGTCTGTTTCACTGATGCGGATGCGTCGACTGTCTGTTCTTCAATAACCGAAATTATCCACGTCGGAATGGAGGAATACATCCCTCACACAGTGAAAGTTCCTAAACCAGGGTCCAACGGCTGGTTCAACAAATCGTGTGACACTGCTCGCCAGCAGAAGATCAAGGCCCACAGAACCTACTTACAAAACCCCACTGTAGAGAACAGACAAGCCGACGTCGAGTTCAGAAACAAATATAACGAAGCGGTTCGCAATGCCAAAAACCAGCATGATATAAAAGTTAGGCACAGGGTAATGTCGCAGCGCAATGGCAGTCGGTCTTTCTGGACGCTGGCCAAGCAGATTGAAAAGAACTTCTCACACAGTAGCCTTCCACCACTTACGTGTCAGGATGGAACTATTGTATTCGACTCAAAGGCCAAAGCGGAAGTGCTACCCAAGATCTTTGCTGCCAACTCCACCATGGACGTCCCCACCAACGCCCAAGTGCCGTCAATTCAAAGGGTTCCCCACACTATGCGGGAGGTAACATTCAGGCATAAGACCGTAAGACGAGTGCTCTTGTCGCTCGACATCAACAAAGCTTCTGGTCCGGACTTGATTCCTGCCATTGTACTGAAGAGATGTGCAGCGGAGCTTGCTCCAGTTCTTTCGCGTCTCTTCCAGATATCTTATGAATCCGGCACCTTCCCAGAAAACTGGAAATTTGCTCATGTACAGCCCATCCCAGAAAAAGGATCCAAAACCGACCCTTACAACTACAGGCCTATAGCTCTGCTTTCTGTTATAAGTAAAGTGATGGAGAGGTGCATAAATCGCGAGCTTCTGGACTACCTCGAACGTCACAGCTTGATTAGCGACAGGCAGTACGGTTTCCGGCACCAACGATCCATAGGGGACCTCCTAGCTTACGTCACGCAACTGTGGAGTAAACTCATCCAGTCTCATGGTGAGGCTCATGTCGTTGCTCTTGACATCACGACATCCCACAACGTCAACGCGGGTGTTCCCCAGGGATCGGTCTTGGCTCCAACACTGTTTCTCTTACATATCAACGACCTCCTTTCCTGCACGATCAACCCAATCCACAGCTTCGCTGATGACAGCACTCTACATGCAGGAATTCAGAGTGACAAGCCGATCTCTGCCGCTGAGCTGGAAAAAAGAAGACTAGCGACGACTTCTTTTCTGACAAGAGACCTGGAGGCTATCACTGCTTGGGGACGCAACAATCTTGTACAGTTCAATGCTTCCAAAACACAGTACTGTACTTTGACGAACAAAAAGCGTCCTAGCGCTCATACAGTTTCGATGGACGGTTGAGTTCTACCAAAGAGCTATTCATTTCGGCTGGTCGGAGTCCAGATCACCGAGGACCTGATCTGGCACGAACACATCTCTTCAATAGCTGCAGCTGCTGGGAAAAAGCTAGGCTATTTGTTTAGGGCTAAGAAGTACTTTTCTCCGCATGACCTTCTCACTCTATACAAGGCCCAGATAAGGCCTAGCCTCGAGTATTGCTCACACATTTGGGGTGCTGCCGCCCCGACTACATTGTCCATGCTCGATGCTGTCCAGAAGAGGGCGGTCCGACTGATCGATGACTCTTCCCTAAGGCAAGGCGCGCACTGAGATGGTGAGCAAGTGACGTGGTAGTGGCGCGGTGATCAAGTGGCAGGTGGAATCGCTAAAGCCTATATAAACAAATGAAGACGCGCGTATCAAAATGGAGTAGCGGTGGCGTGGCATTTTGTAGGTGGCGTGATGTCAGTCTGATGCCACTAATCTCGAGCAAGTTTAATTTTCGACTGGCAAGCGGTTGGTGACGACGACGCGACATGGGTTTTTGTTTACTTTTTCCTGGAGTGAATCATGCGAGACGACCACGAATTGAACATTAAATTTGTAGCCCTTGTAGAGGCATATCCCTGTCTGTATGACAATACACGGGAGGATTATCATATGATCCATGTGCAAGAACGGGCTTTTTTTGCCACAGCGGATGAACCCAATGCCGTTTTTTCTTCGTCTCCTGACTTATAGCATTTAGATTAACAAGTTGCATAAATAAAAGGGCATCTTCATCTTCTGAGGACGACATGGTAAACCGGTGACGTCAACTGACTTGTTTGCCACT
Source organism: Acanthoscelides obtectus (assembly GCA_963669975.1). NCBI lineage: Eukaryota > Metazoa > Arthropoda > Insecta > Coleoptera > Chrysomelidae > Acanthoscelides > Acanthoscelides obtectus. The sequence continues at coordinate 91,432,577 of CAVLJG010000007.1, read as the reverse complement.
TCAGTGCGCTTTATATCACTTTCATACCACTTCGCCGCTATTCCGATCGCCACGCCAAATTTTACCATCCCTATGCCTCTCACCACTCCAATACCTCACCACTACCACACTACCTCAGTGCGCGCCTTGCCTAACAGACAGTCTTGGGACTCTTTCGCACCGGCGGGCCGTCGGCGATCTAGCTCTTTTCTATCGCTACACCAACGGGCTTTGCTCCTCAGAGCTCTCTTCCATGATTCCGCCGCGCGAAGAGCTTTCCAGACAGACTCGCCTGACTTCGGCGTCCCATCCTAACCGTGTCAAACTTCGTTCATCCAGAACTGGCCGATACGACCGCTCCTTTGTCCCGAGGGTGTCTAGATTGTGGAACAATCTACGGGAGGAAGCTTTTCCCAGTTTTACTAACCTTAGGCAGTTCAAAAATCGTATTAACAAAATTTCTTTGGGACCATCATAGCAGCCGCGGTGTTCCGGCATTTAGGCTTCTGCCTGCGCGGCTGTTTCGATATAAAAAAAAAAAATAATTTTTTAATCTTATACAAAGAACGGTAAGCAAAAACCTACACGACGAAGTGCCAGTGCAATACAGTAAAGATCAGAGACTGATTGGACACATTGATATGGCTCCAAAGTCACATTCACGTCAGTTTTAGCAGTTTACACAGTGAGAGTGTACAAGTAAAGTACAAATTGCGTTAATAAATAATCCTTCTCTGACTCCATTAAAAAATTGCCCTCGTGTCTCGGAGTCAGCAGCAGGGCCAGAGGTAGGTTGTCCGCACATTAAATTCTTCACGGACGCCTATTATCAAATGTTGCTTATTGGACAAAGGCATTTTATGCATCGAGCATGTTGATTGCAGATGCGCGTTAACGAGATGATAAAAATGTATATTTAAGATAAAAAATGACAACGGTCAAATTTTATCGAAAAATTCTGCTTATTGTGGATAATTTAATTAATGATTTTCATAAATTATAGATCATGTTGCTACCGGAACTTGGATGCACACGATTAGGTGTTTTATCAATTCTAAAGGCATTTTGGTTGTAAAATTAGAACCAACTTGTTCTAGATGCTCACCGTCAAATGTACAGTGTTTCCTTAAGGTTTTTTTTGTTAGGCCTGTTCTAGCAAGGAATTTCTGATGTCTGTGGACAGTTTGGAATCAGTTAACTCAGTATAATTCAGTTTGATACAAAGTTGAGCCACCATTTTATGACAAACCGTCTGGTCAGCTGGATTTGACGATTGCAAACCGTTTGTAAATGATCGTTAGAAAACATCTTTTGTGATACCGCCTTCGTTGCTTGTTACTTAAAAGAGACAGAAAGGTTTTCAAATGTCAATTTACACGCGAAACGTATTAGGTGCAACACAAAATTCTGTACGTTCCAATTTCAACAATTTGGACATGTACACGCATCTTTCTCTCACTCTTTCTAAAATTGAACGGATACATGCTGGTCTTGCAAGTGAACTATAACGAAAATGATTCGCCTTATCTCGCATTTACACACTGTAGCCAACATATTTTACAGCAGCCGTGGACGCAGAAGTCTAAATACCAGGACAGCGCGACTGCTATCAGGAGCTTAAAGAAACTATATTGGTCCGCTTTTTGCACTGCCTAAGGTTAGTGGACCTGGGAAAAGCCTCCTCATGTAGATTGTTCGACAATCTCGATACCACAGATCACAAAGGAGAGGTTCTATCGACCAGATCTGGATGTGCGAGGTTTGAATCGTTAGAATGGGAGGCCGAAGTCAGACTGGTCTGTCTGGCAGGCCCATCGCGCGGCAGCATCGTGGAGGAGAGATCTGAGGAGCAAAGCCCGCTGGCGTAGCGGTAGAAAAGAGGTCTAATTTGGGTCGTACAGAGTGTGCAGGCCATGTGGAGAAATGTACTTCTTAGCCCTAAACAAATAGCCTAGCTTTTTTCCAGCAGCTGCCGCTATTAACGAGATGTGTTCGTACCAGATCAAGTCCTCAGTGATCTGGACTCCGACCACCGTAAACGAACGGCTCTTTTGTATGATATGCTATCATGATGGGCGCCCATATAGCAAAATCCAGGGCAGGGCTTGTTTTGTTTACCGGTTGTGCAGGATCAAAAATGTTGAGAACTAACCAACAATGACAATTGAAGATTGGATAAGCTGCACGTTCAGGAGGAATTGATATGCTCGAAATTTGTGAGGTAAAAAACTGTAGTGCTCGTAATTGATCGTTTTGCTGTAGAACGGAGGCGAAGGCTCAAATACGGTAAATCTAGCGCAAAAACAGTAGATCTGGATTCGCTGATTGTAGGCCCAGTCAACAAGTTTTACACGTGGGCATTTTAAATATACTCAGTGACATATAAATCCGAATACCCAGTTTAAATGGTTTTATTTTAATGAAATTTTGTATAAGTACTTAATGAAGCATAATAAGTAAATGATAAAAATTTGAAGCCCTTTGACCTTTAATAATGTGTGGATGCACCCTGATGTGCTACGCATTCTCCAACGCGCCTAGGCATGCTTCTGATCAGGTGGTCAATGTCCTCCTGTGGTATCTCATTCCAAGCAACCACCAACTCCTCTCGAAGTGCTTGTAGAGTCTGAGGAGGACGTTGCAAATTGAGCAATCTCCTACCCATCATATCCCGCACGTGCTCAATAGGGGATAAGTCGGGAGATCTTGGTGGCCATGGTAACAATGTGACATCATTATGTTGAAAGAAGTCTATTGTGACTCTTGCAACATGTGGTCGGGCATTATCTTGTTGGAAAGTTGGATCTGCCAGGGTGTCAAGATAGGGTAAAAGATGGGGTTCTAGAACTTCGTGGATATAACGCTGCGCGTTCATGTTACCTCTGATGAAGATTGAAGGTGACCTGGAACCATAAGCTATAGCACCCCAAACCATAACTCCAACAGTGTGATGAACATGTCTTTCAACAAAAAACTGTGGATTCCTCCTTTCACCACGTCGCCTTCTAACCCTGGCACGATCATCGTGCATGCCTAAACAAAATTGAGACTCGTCCCTAAAGACAATACTGTTCTATTCCTGATCCCAGAGTGACCGTTGTCTGCACCACTCAAGGCGATTACGTCGGTGTTCTCGAGTTAAAGGGAGGACCCAGGGTGGCCGGTATGAAAACAAGCCAAAACTTCTCAGTCGTCGGTAAACACTTCGCATGCCAATAGGTCTTCCGTGTTCTGCAAACCATTCATTTGCAATGGACCTGGTAGTGGAGAAACGGTCCCTTAAGGCCAATAATCTTAGGCGGCGATCTTCACGGTCTGTTGTTCTACGGCGGCGTCCAGTGCCCCTTGCTCTTTGCGTACGGCCTTCTCGAAGCCATGCCTGACAACACCTAACCACAGTGTCTACACTTCTTTGCACTCTAACTGCAATTGCCCGAAAAGAAAGTCCAGCTTCCCGAAGTCCCTCTATACGGCCCCTATCAAACTCACTAAGTTGACGAAATCGTACAGGTCTCCGTACTCTAGGCATCGTAACCGATCGTAAAGGATGTCAAGAACCAAAATCCGCCAACGTTGATTCTTTACTGCGGCTGAAATATTCATTTTTAGAGCGTTAGTGAATTAAAAGAAAGCAGTATAAAAACCTGAATGTCCAACTGATAAGGCTGAAAATTTTTTCACTTGTTATATACAGTAAGATAAATACACTCACCAACTTTTATTAAAATAAAACCATTTAAACTGGGTGTTCGGATTTATATGTCACTTAGTATATGTCTAACAATAGACCATATTGATTTTGATCTATTTTTCAAAATCCCAACTGTGAGGTAGTTGACTTTATGACGGCATACCAGCTCCAATATAACGAGTGATCACAGTTGGGGTTTTGAAGAATAGATCAAGAAAAATGTGTAAAATCGAGAGCTACTATTGTCGGAAAAATTTATGGGGCCTGCTGTCCGACATCTCAAAATCAAGAATTGTATGTAAGAAAAATTCTCCGCTACTGAGGTTTTTTGGAACATAAAAAGTCTACTATAAGCCAACATGGCATCTATTTTATAGAGGAAGCTACTTTTCATAATAACTATATTTCGCTTGCAGGAATTCATGTATACTTTTTTATTTATTAATGCCCACACAAACGCAAAACATAACAGTTAAACTTTTCATTTTTACAATAATTTATACCAATTATTTGACCAAAAAAGCAGGTACAAAAAGATACCCCAAACAATAGTAAAGTAACATCATAATCTGAGGAGAAGCAAAATAGGTAATAATATAAAATATCGGTCTGTGGATTAAAGCTGCTTCATTTCGTCAGAAGAAAATAAAAACTGAAGGTTGCTGGGTTTTCTTCCAAATTCATCGATTACTTTTTTAATGAATGAATTTTTGTTGTTTTCTATCGTATCTCTATGAACATTCATCGTGCAAAGTGCATCCAAGCGGTTTGCGCCAATGGTAGATCGAATCCAGGTGTTCACCCGCCGAAGAGTAGAAAACGACCTTTCTACGGTGCACGTTGTGGGCGGTAGACATTAAACAATTTCTATCCCCTTATAAATTGCCGGATAAAATGAATAGTGGATTAACAAATCTATCATTGACATACAGGAATAGCAGTTGCCAACTATTCAAAACGGTAGCAGAAATAATATCTTCTATGTTGGGATGCTTTGAAGAGCAAAAAACTGACACGCCACTCCTTACCCAAAGATTGGGTACATTATTGAGAATATCTCACTTTGAAGCAGAAGCCAGGGAGGGCATATGCCCCCCTTGCCCCCATCCAATGCGCGCCCATGACTATCATTAAGTACCAACGTTGACCAACGCCGACCAATGCACATTGGTGTAACGTTCACTATACTATAACTATCTAAAACTGTAATGACTCATCGATGTTCACGTGAACATCACTTAACTACCAGTAGTCGGCTGTTCATAGGCGGGGTATGAATGTTTAACATGGGTGAACTAGGTTTGTCACATGCTTAATAAAGAGTGGTTCGAAACATATTGTAAGTCAAAAATTTGGGAATTACCTTTATTCATCGTCGCTTCCACTTACATCTGACAGTAATAAACTGTCGCTATCGCTTTCCTCGTTGAAATTGACTATAACTGGCTCTATGATGGTGTCAATGTGGTGGTCAAGCTGCCACATTTTTGTTTCTTCCTTCACAACATGACGAATGGCATTCTGCCAAGCTTCGGGCGTTACTAGCTGTGTGGAAGTCTCAAGTAAAACCTTAACGTCTGGTAATTTGAAGGTTGTGTTATGGCGCGCAATACAACCCTTCACTTGAGCCCAGATGAGCTCTATTAGGTTCAGTTCACAGTGGTAGGGCGGTAACCGCAGCACAGTGACACCACATTGACGGGCCATCTCATCAGTCACGTAACTAATGTTCGCAGGTTTGTGCTGTTTAATTTTTTCATACAATTCCGCTTTCACACATGAATCGTCAAACGGGATTCCTTTTTCGCGCAACCATTGCTGCATGTCACTTTTTCGAGATCCCATAGTCGGTACACGTTCGGCTCGACGACTATGGTAGGAAGCATTATCCATGACGATCACAGAGTTGGGCTCAACTCGCTGAAGCACCCCTTGAAACCAGCTCTCGAAGCAGCTGGCAGTCATGTCGTCATGGTAATCACCTCCTTTCTTAGAGACGAAAATCAAGTCACACTCTTCTAAAAAGCCACTATCGCTACCAATATGAGTTACGATCAATCTTTCACCTTTCCCTGACGGTCCACGAAGACCTGTTGACAAATGCTTGCTTGTCGGTTACTCACTACGTTTTTGTCTATCCAGGTTTTTTTTACTGTGTGACCTGCATTTAGCCATGTCTCGTCCAAATAATAGATTTTTCTGCTTTGTCGCCTATATTCAATCATTTCGCGTATGTATTTTCGACGCCAGGCGACTATTTCAGGTCTCTCTATCAATACTGACTTCCGATTACGCGTTTCGTAACGAAAATTAATTTCGTGCAGGGATTTCCTCATTACCTCGACGCTCATTTGGGGTATAATTTCATTTTCCTTGATCGCTGCATGTACAGCCTTGAGAGTTGGTATCTCATTCCTAAAGAAGAATGAATGTACGGTAACGCCATTTTGCTATCGTCATCCAATTTAACGGCCTTTCGTCCCTTCAAATTAAACTTTGGATCAGTAGTAGCTCCAGTTTTCTTCTTTTCATGCACCACCCCGCGAATGGTCCACTCTGGAACGCCTGTCATACTTTCACCACGCGCGAGTGCATCTCCCTGCGACATAGTTCTGTTCAGATAATTGAACACGTTGAGCACGATTTCTTTCGCGTCCCTCTTCAGTGCTTTACGAAGCCGTCTACTTGTTCCTTGGCTTTCAGTACTTCCACTCGTGCCATTTGTACTCTCCATGGTTAAGTATAACCAAAACAGTAACCACAGAAACCACAACAATAACAATCACACAACAATTCTTATAAAAACACACAATATGCGATCGCTCAACGAAACACGTTCCAATGCGTTGCCGACGCCTATGAGTCTGCCGGTCGAGGCGCGTCTTTGATTTCATTGGTTCTACCGGCGGAGAACAATCAGCCATTATTTCCATCTCTGTCTGTGCTGTTGACCACCGCAAAGCCACAGAAACGACATATGTCGTACGCTATACGGCTGTACTGGAAGGAAGCCGGGATCGAGCTCTGATCACGTGTTGATCACGCGTATGAGTCATTACAGTTTTAAATAGTTGTAGTATAGTTGGTATTTGTCTACGTTGGCCCAATATGTGGATGCGACATTAGAACTTAGTAAGACACGATAATTGATGTATGGCTTCTGCTCCACCGTATTTTGTATGAATTGCAACAAAAAAGAAATAATACGGAAGCGTGTTTAAATTTAGCGCTTAGTGAAGATGAAGCCTAAAAGAACATGCATAAGATGCTTCCGAAATGTCCAAGCGAGTGATTTAGAACTCGATGATGAATTGTGAGCGCAATGTTTTGTTTGACTATGAACATGACAGAAGCAAAATGCTTTTAATTCCCACACCTACTAGCGGAAACCACGTGCTGTTTTGGCGATTTGAAGTTAACAATTATATAACGCATTAAGGAAGTCTTTTTAATTGAGAAAGATATCGGGCAACATTCCTGTCGATCTCATGTATCAAACCTGTCAAAGCAAAGAAAGTGTCTTCACAATCAAGAGGCATAAAGTGAAGGAAAGAATGTGCATCTAGCCGTTACAAATAAAAGGAATGAACAAATTAGAGGTGAAGCCATTTTTGCAAATAAAGCTTTCCACTCGTTAAGTGCATATATACATATACGAGTATACAGGGTGGCGCATCGAAAACGAAACAAACGCATTTACTGGTAGCTCAGTTTTTTTTTTGAAAAACGCTCAGACCCGTCGATTTTATTTTCGACGGAGACACAAGTTTGGCAAAAAATCACGTGCAGCCTCCTAAGCGGGGGTGACACCACCAAAATAATCTGAAATGGAAAGGGGGGTCGAGTGGTACCTTATTTTAAAGGTCACTCAATTCAGCAAAATCTTTGTTATTGCATGGAGAGTCATGGTGGCCAGTTTCAACATTTACTTGCCTAACGGGTCAGTTCATTCTTCATTTTTAGATTACTTTGCTGCCAAATGTATTGATCTCCACTGATCGTGATGTATTAGTTTTATTTAAGCTTTAAATCAATAAATCTTCAAAACTACTGAACTGAAGTACATTAATTTTATATCATTATAAAGGGAATATAAAGACCTTTAAAATAAGGTATCACTCGACCCCCCTTTCCGTTTAAGATTTTAGGGTTGGTGTCACCCCCGTGTTAGCGTGATTTTTTGCCAAAAAACGCTCCAATAGCTATTTTCAACAACAAAATGATAAACAAACCATGGGCGTAGTGAAGAAAAGCATTTACTTATTAAGTAAATTCTTTTAGTCAAATTTCTTCTAAAAGTAGTACAAACTAATCTGATATACCTATTAAAGTCTACTTCAAGCTTTAAATCAATAACTCTTCAAAACTACTGAACTGAAGCTCATGTATTTTACATCATTATAAAGGGAATTGAAATACCTCTTAAATAAGGTATCACTCGGCCTGCCTTTCCACTTAAGATTTTAGGGTTGGTGTCACCCCCGCCCAGGGGGCTGCACGTGCTAACGTGATTTTTTGCCAAACTTGTGTCCCCCTCGAAAACAAAATCGCCGGGTCTGAGCGTTTTTCCAAAAAAAAACTGAGCTGCCAGTAAATGCGTCTGTTTCGTTTTCGATGCGCCACCCTATATATAAGTGCAATTATTTAAATAAACCTACGTACAACTTTTCTGCATATGCCTCAGCCCGTTTCTTACTGATTTTGTTTAGATTGCAGACTGATATTCCAGGCATAGCTAGCTCACGAACTGGATAGTGAAATGACTCCAAAGTTGTGTAAGTCGGGTTTTCCATAAATGTTGTGCAGATGAAGTATATCATGTATATGGTGAATGCCCAGATGCTCGTGTAGATTAGGTACCATATGTATCTAAAAATTATTAATAGATGTTAAGGTATACATCCATTCGTATAACCATCAGCATCATCGCAATCAACAACATCATCTTCATCACGTATTCTCTTAGAGGATTTGGAAGTTCAGTGATAAAAAAAACTCCTAAATACCAGAGTAGCGCGGCTGCTATGAAGAGCTTAGAGGCACGTTGTTAATCCGATTTTTGAACTGCTCAAAGTTAGTAGAACTGGGAAAAGCCTCGTCATTTCATAATCTCGATACCATAGAAGCAAAGGATCGAGCGTACCATCTAGTTATGAATGTATCGGTTAGGACGGGAGCTCAAGGTCAGGCGGGTCTGTCTAGCAGAATCATCGCGCGGCATCATGGAAAAGAGTTCTGAGGGGCAAAGCCCGTTAACATAGCGGTAGAAGTGCGTTAGATCACCGACGGTGCGAAAAGGTTAGAGTCATCTATCAGGCGCACATGTGAGCAGTACTCGCTAAATCTTATCTGAACTTTGTACAGAGGAAGGAGTTTATGAGGAGTTGAATAGTAAAGGGGTCTACATATTCTGTGAAATAGTCGTACATACTGACTTTCGTTAGGAGGTCGAGTCAGTTCTATCAAGAGTTTATAAAACAAAAAGTCACAACACACACAGACATACTTCATAAAATAAAAATGACTAAGTACCTATTTCTCTTCCCATTATGCAACCATTGATAAGATAATAATCCCACATGCTTCATTTGAGCTCCGGCGTTTCTTGTCAGTATTTCTTGCATGATAACGATAAATCTAAATCACACTATTGAAGATAACCGCATATGCACAGACAATTTACGAGTTGGTAATCAGTTTTCTTCTTATAATAATATTGAGTCTGTATATATGAATATGATTCGCTTTGACCCAATAGCCTTGCTACCCAGGAAACTCAGCCATTCCACTTTTTTTAAGTTATAAATATATCTATCTATCATATTTGTAACAAATCATAAGTAGACTCAAACTGTTGATTCGTCATTGGACACGAAATACGTCAATGAGACCGCACGTACCTGTTTCGGACTAATTTTTAGATTTATTATCGTTTTTGTAGTGATATATACTATCCATATAATGTTTGTTGTTCATATACTAAGTGACATATAAATCCGAACACCCAGTTTAAATGGTTTTATGTTAATAAAAGTTGGTGAATGTATTTATCTTACTGTAAATAACAAGTGAAAAATTTTCAGCCTTGTCAGTTGGACATTCCGGTTTTTATACTGCTTTTTTTTAATTCACTAACGCTCTGAAAATGAATATTTCAGCCGCAGTAAAGAATCAACGTTGGCGGATTTTGGTTCTTGACATCCTTTACGATCGGTTACGATGCCTAGAGTACGGAGACCTGTATGATTTCGTCAACTTAGTGAGTTTGATAGGGGCCGTATAGTGGGACTTCGGGAAGCTGGACTTTCTTTTCGGGCAATTGCAGTTAGAGTGCAAAGAAGTGTAGACACTGTGGTTAGGTGTTGTCAGGCATGGCTTCGAGAAGGCCGTACGCAAAGAGCAAGGGGCACTGGACGCCGCCGTAGAACAACAGACCGTGAAGATCGCCGCCTAAGATTATTGGCCTTAAGGGACCGTTTCTCCACTACCAGGTCCATTGCAAATGAATGGTTTGCAGAACACGGAAGACCTATTGGCATGCGAAGTGTTTACCGACGAATGAGAAGTTTTGGCTTGTTTTCATACCGGCCACACTGGGTCCACCCTTTAACTCGAGAACACCGACGTGGTGGTGCAGACAACGGTCACTCTGGGATCAGGAATGGAACAGTATTGTCTTTAGTGATGAGTCTTGATTTTGTTTAGGCATGCACGATGGTCGTGCCAGGGTTAGAAGGCGACGTGGTGAAAGGAGGAATCCACAGTTTTTTGTTGAAAGACATGTTCATCACACTGTTGGAGTTATGGTTTGGGGTGCTATAGCTTATGGTTCCAGGTCACCTTTAATCTTCATCAGAGGTAACATGAACGCGCAGCCTTATATCCACGAAGTTCTAGAACCCCATCTTTTACCCTATCTTGACACCCTGGCAGATCCAACTTTCCAACAAGATAATGCCCGACCACATGTTGCAAGAGTCACAATAGACTTCTTTTAACATAATGATGTCACATTGTTACCATGGCCACCAAGATCTCCCGACTTATACCCAATTGAGCACGTGTGGGATATGATGGATAGGAGATTGCTCAATTTGCAACGTCCTCCTCAGACTCTAGAAGCACTTCGAGAGGAGTTGGTGGTTGCCTGGAATGAGATACCACAGGAGGATATTGACCACCTGATCAGAAGCATGCATAGGCGCGTTGGAGAATGCGTAGCACATCAGGGTGCATCCTCACATTATTAAAGGTCAAAGGGCTTTAAAGCAGTGCAATCATTTTGAAATTTATATCATTTACTTATTATGCTTCATTAAGTACTTATATAAAATTTTATTAAAATAAAACTATTTAAACTGGGTGTTCGGATTTATATGTCACTTAGTATATATACTCTACGCGTAGCTTGCATTTTGCTAACGTTATCTACAGAGAAACATAGCCTGAGGGGTATCATGATATTATTCATTTATTTATACACCACCATCAGATATACCAATTACTGGTACAGGAAGATAACAAACAAAGTAATGTAATACACATTAACCAAGCCACATTTTTACATGTTTGCTTGATGTATGATAATTTTGTATTGAAGATCTGGAATTCGTACAGCTGGATAAGCTTGATAAAAATAATTTTAAGTTATAAAAATATAATGGTGTAAACGTTATGAGAGTCATTATTTGAATGGGTGATAGGGGGCGTTAAAAGGATCAAAAAGTATGATATAACATGGGTGTCAAAACGGCATTTTTAGAGAACTGCGACTTTACAGTAAAATAACGCAAATCACGACGGAACGCAGTGTAAATAAAGATGGAGTTTGTTATTTTTGGCTCTTAGGTATTATTTCATTATTTGATAACGTACTCGCAAAATGCAAACAAATAAAAAAACGGACGTACCACTCACTCTCTCAGCGTGTGTGAACTTTGTTGAACGTATTAAAAAAATCCTCTTATAAATAGGGAAGACAATTTTGATACATACATTTTTTCTTTTTAAAACCCACACTCCACCTTTTTTGTATTTGAAGAAGGTGTTTAAAATGTCGTCATCCACTTTCCACACAAGCGAACCCAGTTTCTTCTTACTCTAGGTACTCGAAGTTGTCCATTTATTATTTCAGCCGCATTAAAATTATTTTCGCGAAGTTGTGCTTCAGTTGTTATTGGACCAGCCCCATAAACCATCCCTTTAAGTTCTCTCCAATACCAGAAATCCATTGGATTGAGGTCAAGAGATCTTGCTGGCCATTTTCGAGGATCAGGAGCATTTCGATCGATGCAGCGATTTGGATAATGTTCATTCAAATACTGAATGACGCCTCTAAAAATGTGTGGTGGTGCCCCGTCATGAACAAACCACCAATTCTGTCTCCGTAATAATGGCATGTTGTCTAAGGTCTGTTCCAAAAGTTCTGGCAGGTTATTGGCTAGAAAGCTAAGGTATCCTTCTCCTGACAGCTTTGTGGGTAACTCGAAAGGGCCAATTACCTGATCGTCAAGAATACCCGCCCAAATATTTATTTTAAAACGTTGTTCACAAATGGTATGCGGATTTTCTTGGGCCTACGTGTGAGTATTATGGAAATTTAATATCCCATCTCGCGTAAAAGTACATTCGTCCGTCGCTAGAATGTTTTTAAAAAAATCCGGAGTTTCAATGTTTTTGTGCAAAAACCACTGACAGAATGTTAGTCTGCGGGGATAGTCTTCTGGTAACAAGGCCTGCAGTCGTTGTACATGATAGGGATAAACCAAATTTTCCCGTAGGATTCTATGGACTATGGTAAGCGATAGTCCTACGCGGCGGCCTAATTCTCGAGTGCTGATATCTGCATTGATTTTCAACATATTTAAAATTTGTTCCTCCTGCTCTACAGTAACCTGTCTTTCAAGAGTGCGAATATTAGTGGGCTGAACACTTCCTGTATCTCGAAGTCTTTGGTACACTTGCACAAATGTCATTCTGTCTGGGTGTACCCGTTGGCGAAATCTGTCGCGACAAATTTGAGCTACAAGATTTGAATTCTGACGACCTTCTCGGTAAATTAACAACATGTCGACGAACAAAACGATAAAGTAATTTATCTATGCAAATGATAACTAACCACTGTTACCGTTTGCGATCGATTGTCGGTTCGATAAGAGTGATGAAAGACCGACGCGCTGTTGTCATGTGTGTTTTAAAAATTAAATTTATTGAAACTAACTTACTGACTACAAATTTTGGCTTAACTTAGAAAAACTTAATTCCATTTATTTGTTAATTACCCAATTCAAAAACGTTTTAGATTAGATTATAAAAATTAGTAAGATTGTGGTGATTGTGGTCGATATAAAGCACTTAAAGTTGTAAAATATAAAACCATTTAGACATAAATCTATTGACTTTTGGACCACTTTTCCCACAAACACACAATGGCGGTCTACCTGACTCGCAAGTAGAGCCTAGTAGATATCTAAGCTATTTTCGCTTGGCGATATAAAAGTATACAGTCTTCTTGTACCTATGTACAAATTACAAGCCATCAACTTTTGATGAAAGCATCGTGTTCTGATCCATACTATCATTTGTCACTGAAAATCACTACACAACCTATAATAAACAAATGCAGGCGCCTACTAGGTATCGAATGAAAAGGCTAAGAGCACTTTACAATAAAATTAATGTTATAATGATTATTAACGGTAAGGCACTTAATATTGCCTGTTAGCTTGCAATTAAAGACTAATAAGTTCATTTTATTACGTTTAATAGGTAGTCAGGAAGCGTGCCGACGTTTTTGTTTTAGACGCGAGTTTAAATGCATTTAATCATTGCTTGGTAAATAGTTCAAGCACCAAGGCTTTGGGGTTGACGAGATATGCCGATTACATCATTAAATGGAGATGTAAACAAATGGACGTGATAAAGAACAATTTTCGAGGGAATTTATGGCAAATAAGTAGTTGTGCACAGTGGTTTGCTAATATGATACCAAAGTGTGATTCTACGTGTCCAGGTAGGGTTGCCATCTCTAAAATACAAAAACTACAGTATATTCAGATAAGAGATAGACCGGATGTAAACAAAAGGTTCGGGTGATTTTCACGCTAACGCCGCCGTCTCGACGTAAAACAGGAGCCCTCATTGGTCAATTCGCAATTAAATGCCTATGCCGAGCGGCAGAGCAGTCGTATCAAGGCAGAGTCACATTCAGGTTCAGACGTGTTACGTATGTCGTGTGCATCATTGCAATTTGATATTTCTTTGGACGTTTTCGTTTGTTATCTTATTAAGTTGTTGAGTTTGTCGTTGTTATTGTTATACCTTGCTATTGATTGTTATTGTTATCAACTGCTTGCGCAAAATGCCCAGTAGTACAGATACTGCCGATGAAGTTGTAAACTCCTGTAGTCCACCTAGGAAACGCTCTAAAAAAAGACACCTGAGAGCAGAAATGAAAGAGGTCATTTTGAATATATATAAGATCGAGCGCGAGGAGAACGAGGCATCAACCATCAAAGAAATTGTTGTGAAGGTTTCTCACAAAGTTGGGGTGTGCCGCGCATCAGTGTTTAATGTGTTAAGACAATACAAAAAAAATCACACCTTTTCTGAGCCAATGACCAGTAAACATCGCAAAAGTATTGTTAAATCATTGGATGAAGCTGATAAGCATGCGATTAGGAGGAAAGTGCATGAATTCTTCTTTAGGAATGAAATACCTACTATAGATAAAGTACTGCAGGAGGTAAATGGAGATACAACGTTGCCAAATTTCAAACGATCAACTTTCCATGCGTTACTGAAGCATTTAAATTTCAAATGGAAAAAACGGGGTCGTAATAGTTTACTACTGGATAGAGAAGAAATTGTGCTATGGAGGAGGGATTATTTAACAAAAATTGGGAAATATAGAAATCATAACAGGAAGATTTATTACCTTGATGAAACGTGGGTAAACGCAGGACACACTACAAGTGATGATTCTGTAACTTCATCCAGGAGGGCCTTTCTAGATGGACTGTCCACCGGATCAAAAAATCCAGCAGATAAATACGAGTAATAGACAACAATCGGATGTTTTTCAAACCTTGGGAACAAGGTTCTAAACATTAATTCCAGGGGGCAGATAAAACATATTACAAGTAACAAAACTTTTATAACTTTCGATAAAATGCGTGGATGTTTTATTGTCATTTTCATTTGTTAGAACTTTTTTAAGCCATGTTTTTATGTGTTTTCGATATTTCAATAATTTTTTAATATAATCTTAAAATATGTCGAATATTATAAACTTAAAAAAAGTTACCAAGTTTTATATTGTGTACCGTTCCTAATATTTCTAATCATTTTAATTCATACTTTAAGCTTTATAAAGTTATAATTTATTAATATTAATATTTGCGCGTATTTCAGGTTCCTGATCATTCATTTTTTAAAGGTTTATAACTTTAAATTAAATTGTGAAGCGCTGAGTAATCATACGACGTTCAATATTCTTTCTTTCAATATGACTAAATAATCCCAATTATAGCAAACTGATACTCATGTCTCAACGTTTTTTCGCTGAATGTGATGAAAACATTTGAAAAAGGTTCGCTTATTGAAATAAATCTACACCAGTTAGTACCTCGATTTCCAGGTAAAGGGAAAAGGCTCATTATCTGCCATATGGGCAGTGAGGATGGATTTGTTGTTGACGATCTGTGGTGCTTTGAGTCTAAGAAAACTGGAGATTACCACGAGGAATCGTTTGAACAGTGGTTTTCAAAAATTTTACCGAACTTAGAGGAAAACGCAGTAATTGTGTTGGATAATGCGCCTTATCATTCTCGAAGAATGGAGAAGGTCCCAACAACGGCTTCAAGGAAAGTTGATGTTCAAAATTGGCTCCGCTCGAAAAATATCAACTTTGAAGAAGCAATGCTGAAAGTACAATTATTAAGAATTGTCAATGATCACAAGGCGAAATATCAAAAATACGCCATTGACGAAATGGCAGCAGGTCAAAATAAAACTGTGCTCCGTTTACCTCCATACCATTGCGAGCTCAATCCCATTGAGCTCATATGGGCAGAGGTTAAAAATTATATAGCTAAGCACAATACAACTTTTAAATTTTGTGACCTCAAAGGACTTTTCAAAGAAGCACTAGAATTAATAACAGCGCAAAAATGGGAAAACTGTATTAAGCACGTGAAAGACAAAGTTGAAAAGAGAATGTGGGAACTGGACAATATTTTAGAGGAACAAGTCGAGCCATTCATTATTGACGTTGGTGCTTCAGGCAGTAGCGATGATGAAAGCTCATCAAGCTCATCTTTCCAATAAAAGATGTCGTTCATCAAATTCGGTAAGTTATAAGTAATTATAAAGCTACTGTATTTTTTAATTAATTATTGACATTTTTGAACCCATTTTGGCAAAACCTATTCAAGAATCTACTTTCTGACAATGTTCAACCATGCACATTTTTTTACGTTTTGAACGTTTTAATTTGGTTACATATTTACCTAGAAATCAAAAAATATACTAATCAATATTCTAAAAGCAATTTTAAGAGATATACGATTATTTTTAATTTAGGCTAATTTAAGCGCCATTTTGAGATTATATTCGACTGTATTTCACCAAACATCAGGCGGCATCCGAAGCTGGAAATCGAAGCGAAAATTTTGAAACCCTTATGTATATCTACATCATTATATATTTCTTACCCCACCCCCACATGATCCTAAATCCATCACCAATCGTATACACATCGAATTGTGCTAATTTACTACAAAGTTACGCAAAGCAGCATCTACTATCTAAAATATGTACTGCGTGACTCTTAATACGTCCCTGCCGAATGTTACAGCGTTCGATGATCACGTGGTCTTGTTTATGTCCGGTCTATCTCTTATCTGAATATACTGTAGACTCGTCACTGTTATTATTTTATTTAATAGCAAAGACAGACGAAGCCTTTATGACATGGGATCAGTTTTGATGTAGACAATGCGTATAGAATGTAAACATTACGTACACAATGTATACAACGGTGTAGATAATGTATAAAATAACATTAGTGAGGATAGGTTTAGGTACTCGCAAACATCAAAAAGGTCAGTGAAGCGGCAACTATAAAAACAATATGAGCGCGATAAAAAATGAGAAAATCGATTAACTAGGGTCATTCTGTTTAAATATGGAAAACATAGTATGCTGTATTTCTAAGAAATTTTGCAGTATTGTGATATGCCGCCGTCGGCACGCTATTTTATTAATTTCTAGTTGTCTAGTGGAAGCACAAATCAAATCGGAAAGTATAGTAAGAAGATGTAGTAAGAAACCGTTTGTATTACTCTTACGGATGACCGATAACGGCATTGCCAATCTAAATATTGACGATGCTAACGACGTTGAACGAAATCGGTCAAATGGGTGGATTTTGTTTCCAGAATGCATTTTATTTCAGTTTAAAAATATTTCTAATTCATTTGAAACTATAACTTTGTATACAGGGTGTTTCACAACTTATCCGACAAATTTTAACCACATATGCACTGTTATGAAAGAAGTTGATTTCTCAAAAAAAAAATCCTACACCGACGCTTGGCTACGTCGAGCAAATAAATGTATCTTTGAATCTATCGCACACAACATTGAATAATATACTAAGTGACATATAAATCCGAACACCCAGTTTAAATGGTTTTATTTTAATAAAAGTTGGTGAATGTATTTATCTTACTGTAAATAACAAGTGGAAAAATTTTCAGCCTTATCAGTTGGACATTCCGGTTTTTATACTGCTTTTTTTTAATTCACTAACGCTCTAAAAATGAATATTTCAGCCGCAGTGAAGAATCAACGTTGGCGGATTTTGGTTCTTGACATCCTTTACGATCGGTTACGATGCCTAGAGTACGGAGACCTGTACGATTTCGTCAACTTAGTGAGTTTGATAGGGGCCGTATAGTGGGACTTCGGGAAGCTGGACTTTCTTTTCGGGCAATTGCAGTTAGAGTGCGAAGAAGTGTAGACACTGTGGTTAGGTGTTGTCAGGCGTGGCTTCGAGAAGGCCGTACGCAAAGAGCAAGGGGCACTGAACGCCGCCGTAGAACAACAGACCGTGAAGATCGCCGCCTAAGATTATTGGCCTTAAGGGACCGTTTCTCCACTACCAGGTCCATTGCAAATGAATGGTTTGCAGAACACGGAAGACCTATTGGCATGCGAAGTGTTTACCGACGATTGAGAAGTTTTGGCTTGTTTTCATACCGGCCACAATGGGTCCTCCCTTTAACTCGAGAACACCGACGTAATCGCCTTGAGTGGTGCAGACAACGGTCACTCTGGGATCAGGAATGGAACAGTATTGTCTTTAGTGACGAGTCTCGATTTTATTTAGGCATGCACGATGGTCGTGCCAGGGTTAGAAGGCGACGTGGTGAAAGGAGGAATCCACAGTTTTTTGTTGAAAGACATGTTCATCACACTGTTGGAGTTATGGTTTGGGGTGCTATAGCTTATGGTTCCAGGTCACCTTTAATCTTCATCAGAGGTAACATGAACGCGCAGCGTTATATCCACGAAGTTCTAGAACCCCATCTTTTACCCTATCTTGACACCCTGGCAGATCCAACTTTCCAACAAGATAATGCCCGACCACATGTTGCAAGAGTCACAATAGACTTCTTTCAACATAATGATGTCACATTGTTACCATGGCCACCAAGATCTCCCGACTTATCCCCAATTGAGCACGTGTGGGATATGATGGGTAGGAGATTGCTCAATTTGCAACGTCCTCCTCAGACTCTAGAAGCACTTCGAGAGGAGTTGGTGGTTGCCTGGAATGAGATACCACAGGAGGACATTGACCACCTGATTAGAAGCATGCCTAGGCGCGTTGGAGAATGCGTAGCACATCAGGGTGCATCCACACATTATTAAAGGTCAAAGGGCTTTAAAGCAGTGCAATCATTATGAAATTTAATCATTTACTTATTATGCTTCATTAAGTACTTATACAAAATTTTATTAAAATAAAACCATTTAAACTGGGTGTTCGGATTTATATGTCACTTAGTATACTCGTACTTACAAGTGACAGAGCTATACTTGAAATGTCACGATGAACGGAGAGTACTTTTTCAGTTATTTGCTTTACTTTCTCCGCGTTGTTTCACAAGACATTAAGTTTATTATTACAAACGTAGATGTTTCTGAAAAAGAACGTCCCAACTGTCAGGACACCCTATATAAGTAATAAACATCTATATTTAAACCTTTTCTATGTATTAAAAAATCACTTTTATTATTATTATATTTAATATTATTTATACAGTGTGATTCAGAAATCGTGTTCAAAAATGAAACATCATATACATGACCGGGTTTTAAGAGGGTCTTCTATGTACCATTTTTCCTCAAGGGCTGCATTAAAAAGATAGATAATTTTTTTTTAATATCACAAAACTATCAACTGGAATGAACTAAAATTTGGTATGTGCATTCACCTAAGTATTGTCCACATTCTAAAGTCTTTACTTGAAATTAACGTGCACCAGTGGCGGAGATACAATTACAAATAAAAATAGTACGCCACTGTTTTTTTTTCGGAATTTACCTTCAATTTGCTACAAATAATTACTCTTGTGTTTTTTTTCCTAGAGTGCATTGTTTTCGTAAAAATAAAAATAGAACAAATTAGATCATTTATGAAGGGCCGAGATACAATTAGTTTCAAACTAAAATAGGAGACCTTGATACCAACTTGGCATTCCTTGGGAAATAGTCAAAGTTATGTGGCTATGTGGTTATTATGTACTGCCATTTTTTTTTTGTTAAAGTCAAGTCAAAAGTACGCCGATATTATTTTTGTGTACGTGTTCTGTACTGGCAAATGCTTAAGCGGCTTCTCACTAGTATCAGCTTAGATTTCCTAAGAGACGCCAACCTACTCCAAAGGTTTTTACGCGTTCATTTCAATTTGGAATAGCGATGCTTCCCGGAGTTAGAGTCCATGGTGTCCGGCAAACTGTTCAAGAGAATCTGGAAGCGATTAATTTGGCGTTAGATGGTCCTAGTGCAAGTACTAGACGGATTGCAGCCTAGTTACCATGTCCAAGTCTTGCGTGGAAAATTCTAAATCGCGAAGTTTTACATGCTTCCCATCGGTAAAATGTGCAATTTCTGTAACCCGGCGACGAAATGCAATGGCGAAATTTTTGTGAGTGGTTACTGCAAATGCATAATCAAAATGCAGATTTTATTGATTTGGTTTTGTGGTCAGATGAATCGCTTTTTACAAGGAGTGGAACCTTCTCACAATGAACCTATTTGGTCGTTAGAAAATCCCCATTCTAGAGAAGATCCACTTGTTTCAACACAAATTTTATAGTAATGTCTGGTGCGGTATTTTCAATGGCCAACTGTTTATGCACGTATTGCCACAATGTTTAAATGCAAACTCATACTTGGGTTTTCTAGAAAATTATATAGAAAATGTGTTAGCAACGAGAGTATGAATGTGGTATCAGCATGACGGTTCCCACCGCATGTTCGTCATAACATAACCACATTGTTATAATAATAATAATACTAACAATAATATCTATTCGCCAAAATACAAAAAATGGGCAAATAAATATGAAAAAACCACAGAAGGCGTCGCCTGTGTGTGGTTTATATCTTAATAACTAACAATCAATCATATATGTGTATAACAATTATTGTTAAATCTAAAAAGTATTAATGTAATTGGAATTTTGTAGTTTTAGTTTTCCATATAATTATGTATAGTCATTCGCTGCACAGTACTAACCCAGTCTTTCAATTTTCTTCTACATTTTTTTCCAAAATTAAGTATTTTTATTTCGTTTGGTACTACATTATATAATTTAGCCGCTAAGAATTGAAATGATTTTTTGAATAATGTTTTGTGTGGTCTTTGGATATTAGATGAGCCTATTCGAAATCGTGTGTTATGCTCGTGTTTATAGGATTTTTTCTTTTTATTACAATACTTATGGTATAAGGTGGTGGCATGTAAGAAATAAAGTTGTCTTGTATCAAGTATCCCTGTTTCTTGATATAAGTTGTTCGTTGGATATAATCTTGGCTTATGGAAAATGGCTTTCAAA
The DNA here is from genome assembly GCA_963669975.1 of Acanthoscelides obtectus. Lineage (NCBI taxonomy): Eukaryota > Metazoa > Arthropoda > Insecta > Coleoptera > Chrysomelidae > Acanthoscelides > Acanthoscelides obtectus. The sequence continues at coordinate 91,411,778 of CAVLJG010000007.1, read as the reverse complement.
ACAGTTTTTTGTGCTATATTCAGGTCAGAAATATATGTCTTGCAGGCGGCACCCCAGGCTGTGATGCCGTATATTATATGGGTGTCAACTAAGGCATGGTATAGGATTCGCAGATAACTTGCTGTAAGAATGTTAGCAAACATTTTGAGTTTATAGGCAACATTTCAAATTTTTTTGATAACTTATTTAATATGGTTATCCCACCTTAGATGTGAGTCCATAAATATTCCAAGATATTTCAAAGTGTTAACTCTATCGATTTTGGTCTTTTGGCCATGATAATTAACGGAAATTTGTTCGAAGGTAGGTAAAAATTTTGAATAGGATGTAAATGCAATAAATTTTGTTTTTTTGAAGTTAACTGTTAAAATTTTAGTATCAAACCAGTCAATGATCCTTATAAAATCCTTTTCAGCTATTTGCTTCAGTGTGCTCCAGTCATCAGCTTTATATAATACGAGGGTGTCATCTGCAAAACATATAATCTTTCCAGAATTGTTAATTTTGAATAAGTCATTTAAGTAGGGACTAAATAATAGTGGGCCTAGTACTGTTCCTTGAGACACACCACACTTGATGTACATTTTTTTACTGTAAGTGTTAGTGATTTTGACAGTCTGTGCCTGACTTGAAAGGTAATTTTTTAAAAGGATTTGTGACGCTCCCCCAAATCCCAATCTTTCCATAACTTTCAGAAGCTCGACATGGTTAACCGTATCCAAGGCATTTTTTAGATCAACAAAGATACCAATAGTAGGTACCTTTTTGTTGACATTAGAGTTAATTTCATCCATTGTAGCCAAAATTGCATCTGTAGTAGATTTTCCTTTTCTAAATCCATATTGGTCAGAACATATAATTTTGTTTTTGTCCAAAAATTGTAATATCCTTTTTTGTAGTAATTTTTTGAAAATTTTGGCTAAATTCGATAAGTAGTACTGATATGGGTCTATAATTTGATGTTTCCATTCTGTCACCGCTTTTATAAACAGGAGTAATAACAGTTGTTTTAAATGCATCAGGACAAATTCCAGATTGGAAACACCAATTAATGACGTAAGAAAGTGGTTCGGCTAAGTCGTAGGCTATTATTTTTAAATGGTCAGCTTTGATACCATCTACACCAGGACTTTTTTTGGTTTTAAGTGATAGGACAGCTTCTTGTACTTCAATCGGACTAACGCTTTCTAAAAAGAATGAATTGGGAAGTTGGGTTTTTGGGAACTTTTCGTTCGAAACCTTTTTTTTAATACTGGATGCTAAATTGTCTCCAACATTAGTGAGAAAATTTAAGAATGCATCTGATATTTGTCGTTTATCTGTTAATATTGTTCCATCACGATTCTTAATTTCATCAATATTTGGCTTTTCTTGAACGTCTTTGTTAGTTAAGTGATCGACAACTGACCACAGTTTTCTTGGATCAGATTTGGCATCTTGTAATTTTTTTAGATAAAATTGACGTTTTGCTTCTCTAACTAGATTGATAAAAATATTTTTATATTCTTTATATTTATGGGAGGTATCTGCACATGGCGATGCTTTCATTATTTTGTATAGTTCCTCTTTTTTGTTGGCAGACTTTATCAAACCTTTAGTTATCCAGGGATTCCTGCTTCTGTGAAAATGTTTAATTTTAACTCTGTTGGTACTACATTTCAAACAACGATGGACCCGAGATATACGACATTACTTAGACAGTACCTTTCCTGGGCGTTGGATAGGTAGAGGTGGACACATACGATGGCCTCCAAGGTCAACCGATTTGAATCCTCTAGATTTCTTTATATGGGGGTTCCGTAACGAGATAATCTATACATCTGAATATACAAATGTCAACCAGCTGCGCCAGAAAATTGATGAAGCAAAAATAAAAATTATGTAAAAAGCAAATTAATTTCAAACAATTTTATTAGATGGTGTCGCTTGTGTATAGAAAATAATGGAGGTCAATTCGAACATGTTCTTTAAAAGTTAGTTTAATTAAATTATTTTCCGCATTCGGTAAATCGCTATAAAGAGCGGCTAAACACAATAAGTTCTGTACTTGTAGGTGGTCAGGTTTCTATTACGTTTCTTACGTTTATCGCATCACAACGAATGTGACATGATGCACTCATCGTAGCAACCTGAATTTTTCTGAGTTTATTCTACATGGATTGAAATAGTTTTTACAATAAAATGAATAATGAAATACAACCTCAGTTTTTTTTCCGCCCTCCAAAGTTGAGGGATGGAACAGATTTTTCACAGAAAAATGAATTTAAGATTTTTTGCGTTGATTTCTAAAGAGCTCTGTTAAAAAGTGACATAACCATTGTTAAAACTAACCATTTAGCTCATGTCAAAAAAAATCACAGCCCTGAACCTAATGGTTTAGTTGTAATTGCGATTGAAAGTTCATTATCTCGTTTTTTTTTCGAAATTTCACAAAATTGCAAATATCTCCTGAACTATAAAATTTCGGACCACACATGTAGCGGTTCATTCGATAGGTTTTGAGGACCTCTATCACCTGACTTCCGTTGATCCACTACTAACTTTACACCCTATATATCGTTAGACTTTATTGACATGAGAGTACGCCCAAAAAGCAAAGAAACCACAATAAGGTAACCCTACTGAAGATATCTGAACAGCAAAAATATACAGTGCTTTCCAAAAATATATCAAAAAATACTGTATTTTGGCGTAAAACCGATAATTGAAAATGTCAAGATGGAAGTGCCTGTCACCAACGCGCAGAATTTAAAAGTTTTTGATTTTTTTTTGTAAAAGGTGAATGTCACATATTCAATTACACATTCAGGTAGACACTTCAAAATGAAGAAGATTGATGCCACAATGATGATGATGATCATTTGCTGAGTTACAAGCTGATTCACTGTAAAAAAAATGCTCAAATTTCCGCTCAATATTCTGGATAATAATAAATTCATATTCTAGGATTATACACACATAAGGACCTTTAAACTGAGATATCGCATGACATTTTTTCACTTAAACATTTTTTTAAGATCGCCCTGCCGCCAGACTTTAGCTTGCTCATTTGACCCGTTCAATAAATAACTAGAGGAAGGTGCTTTTCGAGAAGTCCAAAAAAGTGTGGCCCCTTAAATCAGGCCGTCGAATAACGAACCGACCAAATATAAAATATATAAAATATCCGCTCTATGGCGAGGCTTTTGGGTCTGATTAGAGCATCAAAGCTAGGTTTAGTGATATAAGTAGTGCGTCTTGAGAGCTACGTCATATTCATAATGTGAGCAATATTGTCTAACACTACGTCTACAACAGAACGAAACACAATCACACTGAAAACATAATATTCCGCATCTAAGCACTTCACAGTTAAACATACGTTCTTTGAATCTGTTCGCACCGCCACTACAGAATTTTCGACCACACTGGAAATCCCTGACACGCATTCAACTATTTTTTACCTTTCAATGAAAACATCCCCGTCTGCATGCTTAGGGGTGACGCTATAAATTTCCAAGGCTTTCCTCAGTCGGTCGTACATATTTTTTCCCATCGTCCTTGCTTCATATGTTTACGCTTTCACATTTGTTCGGGGTTTAAACTTTCGTGCGGCCTTTACATTGGAGTGTAACTCCCTTATTGGTTTTTACATTTACAACTGATTTGAGGCATGGGTGGGTCTTTCTAGAAGGGCACAACTTTTTTATATCGCGGCTACTATGAGGAGCTTAAGGAAACGTTGTTTTTGTCTCTTCAGGTAGATTGTTCCATAATCTCGAAACCTTAGGGAGAAAGGAGCGGTCGGATCGGCCAGTTCTGGACGAACAAAGTTAGGCACGGTTATGATGGAAGGTCGAAATAAGGCGGGAATGTCTGGCAGGCACATCGCGAGGCATCATTATGGAGGAGAGCTCTGCGGGGCAAAGCCCGTTGGCGTAGAGGTAGAAGAGGCCAGTTCGGTTCTTGATAGTCAAGATACCATACTGCGTTTTGGAAGCATTAAACTGCACAAGATTATTACATTCCCTCCAGATCTCTCGTCAGACAGGATCTCGCTGTTGTCTTCCCTCTTCGCTCGCAGAGATCAGAATTCCTACATGGCTCTCGCACTTCTGTAACTATAGCCATTTGTGCCTTTGTGCCTATCTCGTACTGCCTTTTGTAAAATCCAAGCCAACGTCCTGCTTTACTGCTAGGCCTTGACAAGATGGTCGCTCGACCTCAAATAGGGTTGCTCGGGTAGATCAGAAACACAGTTCATAGCTCCCTTGGTTGAAAAACGAGATCCTAATTAGGATCCCATAAGCACAATCAGGTATTACCTCGCTTAGCTTCCTGCAGTGTGTTGACCTTGGGGATTCAGGGTAAGCACATGTGTATAGCTCAATACAAAGAAAACGGATCTAGATGCCCATTCACTCTCTTACCCAGGAGCTGTTAACGTTGAGCATTATGAATCAACCATTCAGAGTCAAGGTGTCCGCCATCGATTCAAACTTAAAAAATCCCAGAGTCCAGTCGCACTGAAGAATTTTGAAATGACTCTAATTTTGCTTCTTATACTAAGTGACATATAAATCCGAACACCCAGTTTGAATGGTTTTATTTTAATAAAATTTTGTATAAGTACTTAATGAAGCATAATAAGTAAACGATAAAAATTTCAAAATGATTGCACTGCTTTAAAGCCCTTTGACCTTTAATAATGTGTGGATGCACCCTGATGTGCTATGCATTCTTCAACGCGCCTAGGCATGCTTCTGATCAGGTGGTCAATGTCCTCCTGTGGTATCTCATTCCAGGCAACCACCAACTCCTCTCGAAGTGCTTCTAGAGTCTGAGGAGGACGTTGCAAATTGAGCAATCTCCTACCCATCATATCCCAGACGTGCTCAATTGGGGATAAGTCGGGAGATCTTGGTGGCCATGGTAACAATGTGACATCATTATGTTGAAAGAAGTCTATTGTGACTCTTGAAACATGTGGTCGGGCATTATCTTGTTGGAAAGTTGGATCTGCCAGGGTGTCAAGATAGGGTAAAAGATGGGGTTCTAGAACTTCGTGGATATAACGCTGCGCGTTCATGTTACCTCTGATGAAGATTAAAGGTGACCTGGAACCATAAGCTATAGCACCCCAAACCATAACTCCAACAGTATGATGAACATGTCTTTCAACAAAAAACTGTGGATTCCTCCTTTCACCACGTCGCCTTCTAACCCTAGCACGACCATTGTGCGTGCCTAAACAAAGTCGAGACTCGTCACTAAAGACAATGCTGTTCCATTCCTGATCCCAGAGTGACCGTTGTCTGCACCACTCAAGGCGATTACGTCGGTGTTCTCGAGTTAAAGGGAGGACCCAGTGTGGCCGGTATGAAAACAAGCCAAAACTTCTCATTCGTCGGTAAACACTTCGCATGCCAATAGGTCTTCCGTGTTCTGCAAACTATTCATTTGCAATGGACCTGGCAGTGGAGAAACGGTCCCTTAAGGCCAATAATCTTAGGCGGCGATCATCACGGTCTGTTGTTCTACGGCGGCGTCCAGTGCCCCTTGCTCTTTGCGTACGGCCTTCTCGAAGCTATGCCTGACAACACCTAACCACACTGTCTTCACTTCTTTGCACTCTAACTGCAATTGCCCGAAAAGAAAGTCCAGCTTCCCGAAGTTCCACTATACGGCCCCTATCAAACTCACCAAGTTGACGAAATCGTACAGGTCTCCGTATTCTAGGCATCGTAACCGATCGTAAAGGATGTCAAGAACCAAAATCCGCCAACGTTGATTCTTTACTGCGGCTGAAATATTCATTTTTAGAGCGTTAGTGAATTAAAAAAAAGCAGTATAAAAACCGGAATGTCCAACTGATAAGGCTGAAAATTTTTTCACTTGTTATTTACAGTAAGATAAATACATTCACCAACTTTTATTAAAATAAAACCATTTAAACTGGGTGTTCGGATTTATATGTCACTTATTATATAATGAGCACCCTTATCCCTCTCTCAGGTTCCGCCACTTTAGAATTGGAACCGATTGGGCTAATGTAAAGGAAATCAGTTTCCGGAAATTTTTATAGTATTTCAGTTTAAACTGGTTTTCATCTTTATCGATTAGGGTTGTTGTCAAGGGACGTATTGAATTGAAAGATTGTTGAAGGCAAAGGTCAAAAGCTCAATTTTGTATAATTATCACTAATGGGTCGTCGATTTGTAGGCAAGGTTTTACCTTACAGAGGCTCCTATCAGTGGATTTTTTATACCAAAGCAGCCGCGTAGGCAGAAGCCTAAATATCGAGGTACCGCGGTTGCAATGACGAGCTTAAAGAAACTTTGTTAATCTGTGGATTGATATACAGGGTGTGTCTACGAAAGGTTGAGAAAATGACCTAAACATACCTTAGTCCAAAAGTTGATAGCAGGGTGTCCAAGTTACAATTTTATTTCCTACTCTTCCTTATTGCTTGAGAAGTATTCCAGATTTTGACATAAGACTCGGTATAGGGAGGTTTCTAGTATGAAAAACAAGAATCCGTTATATTATGTGGCTGAAGTTCTAGAGGGCGCCACCTACAGCACTATTTCGGTAAATAACATAATTACTTTTTTGTGCTCTTATGTATTCAACAACTGACCGAAAAATCTGTTTTCTCTACTTCCACAACAAAAAAAGATTTACTTGTTAGAAGCTAATAGTTTTCGAGATATTTGTTTTTAAAAGTTCCAATGCATTATTTGTACCATGATGATAAAATAATAATAATAATAATAATAAATGGGCTTTATTTCGTACCTAAGTAAAAGTACAAAAAAGGCGAAGTGTCGCTAAGATTAGCGTTTTTCAACTTAACCTTAACCTTAACAAATATATATATATAATAAAACATTCTACCAACAAAAATGTATCCATAATTCTCAATAATTACTAAATAATTAACAACACAGAACAATTACAAGAATAGTCCATATTTCTAGCATTTTGTACTCATCATCAGACCTCGACTTGTAGTTTTAGTTTGAGCCTCTTTTTAAAATTAAATAACGTATAGTTTTGGAATTTAACAGGCAGATCATTATATAATTTAATAGCATCGTAGCTGAATGATGTTTTGTAGACAGCCTTAGAATGTAAGGGTATCACTAACATATTCCTATTCCTTGTATTCAGTTGATTTATGTCACTACATCGTGTTAACTTATTATGCAAATATTGTGGTGGTTTGGTAGCTAAGACCTTATGTGTGAGTGTCAATAAGTGAAGCTTTTGCATGCCTTTAATCTGCAGAATACCAAGTTCCTTAAATTTATGAGAAATATGATCAAACTTTCGTATTCCGCAAGAAAATCTGATGCACGAATTCTGAATACGCTGTAATTTGCTTTGTTCACTATATGATAGAGCTGCGCCATATACGTATATACTGTCACAATAACTGATCTTTGATATAATTAATGTTTCACACAGTTTCAGCTTTACTGAAGTAGATATTATTTGCCTATGTGGATAAAACTGTTTCAAAATGCGGTATGATGCACTACATAACGAATTTACGTGTTTTTTGTATTTTAGTTCTGTGTCAATCCAGAGTCCCAGGTTTTTACACTCATTCATTATAGGAAGCCGGCAATCATAGATTTTAAGGTTATTTTCCGTTTCGATCAATGTTCTTTTGTTTTTTGAGCCGAAAACCATAACTGAAGATTTAGATGGATTAATTTTTAGGTTATGCGATCACGAGATGTCTACTAGCATTGTTAAGTCTTCGTTGACTAATGCTTCTGCTATTTTAAAATCTTTGTGTTGAAAACTAAAATAAATTTGAGTATCATCAGCATATGATGGATTGTGAGAATTATGGACATATTGATGGAAGTCCGATATATATAGAGATAAAAGTAAAGGTCTCAGTATGGAACCTTGAGGAACACCAAAACTTACAGCAGTGGACTGTGACATTTTAGAAGCTGTTAAGACCTTTTGATTTCTATTTGACAAATAGCAGATTATCAAATTGACTGCAGCATCAGTAAAACCATAGTAAGACAGCTTAAGTAGCAGAATTTCAGGGTCTATCATATCGAAAGCTTTCGTGTAATCCAGCAGAACTGAACAAGTGATATTTCCTTGGTCAAGGCCTCTTATAACATCATCATAAAACATGTTTATAACAAAATAATCAAGTTGCTTTGGATAATATCTGAGTAGCGTTGCTACGGTTCATAACAATAACAAATGAGGATGGCAACAAAATTAATAAACGGAAATAATAACTACAAAAATTGTACAAAATGAGCACCACCTTACCTTACACACTCTCGATCTCGACGAACTAATCCTTGCTGCACTTTCTGAAGCCTTTGGATTTTATTTTTCATTTCCTGGCTATAGTGGAAAATTATTTGTCGAAGATCATCTACAGTTTCCACTGACGTATTGTAAACGCGTCGTTTTAAATCACCCCAGAAGAAGAACTCCATAGTATTCAAATCTGGTGATCTAACCGGCCACGATACAGGTTCTGATCGGCCCATCCACTGGTCTATATGAACTTTATTTAGGTTCTCTCTAACTAATATTCTAAAATGAGGTAGAGCGCCGTCGTGCATAAACCACATATTCATGCGTGTTTGTAATGGAAGATCTTCCAGCAGAGTGGATAATTGTTCTTCAAGAAATTGTAAATACCTTCGCCATTTAGTCTAGGTGGTAACTCAACGTGTCCTATTAAATATTGTTCAATTATTCCTACCCATAAATTAATTAGAAATTGTTCTTGGTGGCGGGTTATTATTATTGCATGAGAATTTTCGTCTGAATAGATGTGAAGATTATGCGAGTTAATGTTCACATCCCTTCCAAATCCTGCTTTGGCCGGAAATAATATTAACGAAGTAAAACCGTTGCCGTGGTTAAACTTCCTTAAGAGTCCTCAAAATTCTAACCTGGCAGGTTCATCATACGCGCTTAAACCATGTACTTTTTGCAGGTGGTATGGATGGAGCAGCTGCTCTTGAAAAAAGGTATGTACTGTAGATTTGGAAACTTGAGATTCTCGAGCTACATTCCTAACCCCTACTGTAGGATTTTCAAAGACAGCATCTAAAACATTTTCTTCAACTTCAGCTGTACGTACAGTTCAGGGAGCTCCACTATGTCGGCCCATATTTTGAGCAAAACCACCTTAAATCCAAATAGTTTTTACTACTCAAATAAGCCTATAATCATTTGTTAGCAGTTTCTCGTAACCGTTGATCGATTCGTTGGAAAGTCTTTGAATTAGGCAGGTGTCTATTAGGGAGTCTGTCAGCGTATAATCTTCGTACTTTCAAAGCATTACATCTTGCCAATCAACTTGTCAACTTGAAATTATTCATGAAGTTTAAAGCAATATTATGACAAATTATAGAAACCATAGCAACGCTACTCAGATATTATCCATTATGTTATGAAAACGTTTTATCATCACGGTACAATTAATGCATTAGAACTTGCAAAAACAAATATCTCGAAAACTATTAGCTTTAGACAATTCTAACAAAATAAGATTTTTCGGTCAGTTGTTGTATTCAAGTTCGCACAAAAAATTTATGATGAGGTATTTACCGAAATAGTGCTGTAAGTGGCGCCCTCTAGACGTTTGTCCATGAAAGATAACGGATTCTTGTTTATCATACTAGAAAACCTCCCTATACCGAGTTTTATGCCAAAATCTGAAATACTTCTCAAGCAACAAGGAAAAATAGAAAATAAAATTGTAACTTTGACACCTTATATCTCGCAAACCACCAACTTTTGGACTGAGGTATGTTTAGATCAATTCACATATTTTGGTCTGTAGTATCTCCAGTTCCAAGATTTCCCAACCTTTCGCAGACACTCTGTATAAGAGGAGCGATGCCGCAGCCAAGACCAGATTATTTCTGAGCGCGTCCAAATTTGTCCGTCACAAAATTTATTTGGAACTATTGTGAATGATAACCTAATCTCTGTTATACATGCCTCCCAAAACTTTAATCTTTTCTGGACATAGCAGAAAATGTGACATACAAAGTCCTTCTAATATTGTATCTGGTGAATTGCCAGTCAAGAAGGAATAAAAAAGTCTAAAGTTTTTTATACATATTAGGCGAAGTAAAACTTTGTTTCGGCTTGTACAGTTTTTCTCAAAACATTTCAGATCTCATTCTAGTATATTTGAAATCTATGAGTCCTTTTAGGGTGGCCAAATAAATTTTTGATTTTCGTAAAATTCTGAAATCTGTTTAAGCTCATTTTTATTGTTTCTTCTTTACAAGTATTTTGAGACGATATTCGTTAAACAAGTCTGTATAGGACAGCATTCAAATACAAAAAAATGAAAATAAATAAATCAAACGTTCCCAAGCTCAAGCTCCGTAACTGCATCTTTTTTGAAATTTCTGATAATTTTAGGAACGATTATTAAAGTGTCATTTTTGTGCGTTTTTGAAGTTTCCGATCATCAAAAGTTCCTTTGATCTTAAAAATTCTGAAATCAGTAAATCGATTACTTTCTGCTTTTTTGGTTTCAGATCTCTTGAGCTTAACATTTGTGTAAAAAAAATAGTTAAGCGTTCCACCATTTTACAGATATTTTATGAAAAATCCATATCCCATGAAATTTCTGTGTGCTTATAGTTTTAGTATCTGCAAAATCTGGATTCCGTTAAAAAAATGGCATAAAATAGTAAAGAAAATCTTCTACGTACCCAACACCAATTCAAAAATCTCTGCAAAAAATCCTATGGCTGCAACACACTAATGTAGTATTCGTAAGTCCAAGCTTTGCTACTGCAGCGGAAGCGCGCGAACCCGATTAAGCGCCAGAAAGTTGCACTATCGCGACAGGTGGTGCGATATTTGCACTATCGAGCACTTTACAAGGGATCGAACAGCGGACTGACGGACAGATCGTACCTAAAGAAAACCCCACTTGATGTGCGACAAGCACAAGGGGTAAGGTACAAGGCTGGTAAGTTATTGTTATTTTTTTGTCTCCTTTTCATTAACTAATTTCGTGTTATTGAGCGTCTGTGTGCGTTGACTCCTCGCGTCGGCGTTGCCTGGTGATCGTGTGAAGTATCAGTCAGGTCTGTCACATTTTCTCATTCAGCCGAGATCACTGATAGTGTGAGATTGTGGAACTTGGCATTTGTTATAGGCCAGGCAGAAAGAATAAATCATCTAACGAATGAATAGAAACTTTTTAACGCCGAGATTGCCGCACAGGCAGAAGACTAAATTGCCTCCCCATATAGATTGTTCCATAATCTCAATACCCTAGGGACAACGGAACGGTCGTATCAGCCAGTTCCGGATGTAAGAAGTTCAACACGGTTATGATGGGAGCTTGTTAACTTGACTACCCTTGAAATGTACCCCCAAATTTTACTTTTTTCTCTTTCAAGAAATCCTTGAAAAAGTCATTTCAGTCAGTTATATTATTTGTATGTGCGGTGCGATATTATCCTAATATACTAAGTGACATATAAATCCGAACACCCAGTTTAAATGGTTTTATTTTAATAAAAGTTGGTGAATGTATTTATCTTACTGTAAATAACAAGTGAAAAAATTTTCAGCCTTATCAGTTGGACATTCCGGTTTTTATACTGTTTTTTTTAATTCAGTAGCGCTCTAAAAATGAATATTTCAGCCGCAGTAAAGAAACGTTGGCAGATTTTGGTTCTTGAAATCCTTTACGATCGGTTACGATGCCTAGAACGGAGACCTGCACGACTTCGTCAACTTAGTGCGTTTGATAGGGGCCGTATAGTGGGACTTCGGGAAGCTGAACTTTCCTTTCGGCCAATTGCAGTTAGAGTGCAAAGAAGTGTAAACACTGTCGTTAGGTGTTGTCAGGCTTGGCTTCGAGAAGGCCGTACGCAAAGAGCAAGGGGCACTGGACGCCGCCGTAGAACAACAGACCGTGAAGATCGCCGCCTAAGATTATTGGCCTTAAGGGACCGTTTCTCCACTACCAGGTCCATTGCAAATGAATGGTTTGCAGAACACGGAAGACCTATTGGCATGCGAAGTGTTTACCGACGAATGAGAAGTTTTGGCTTGTTTTCATACCGGTCACACTGGGTCCTCCCTTTAACTCGAGAACACCGACGTAATCGCCTTGAGTGGTGCAGACAACGGTCACTCTGGGATCAGGAATGGAACAGTATTGTCTTTAGTGACGAGTCTCGATTTTGTTTAGACATGCACGATGGTCGTGCCAGGGTTAGAAGGCGACGTGGTGAAAGGAGGAATCCACAGTTTTTTGTTGAAAGACATGTTCATCACACTGTTGGAGTTATGGTTTGGGGTGATATAGCTTATGGTTCCAGGTCACCTTTAATCTTCATCAGAGGTAACATGAACGCGCAGCGTTATATCCACGAAGTTCTACAACCCCATCTTTTACCCTATCTTGACACCCTGGCAGATCCAACTTTCCAACAAGATAATGCCCGACCACATGTTGCAAGAGTCACAATAGACTTCTTTCAACATAATGATGTACATTGTTACCATGGCCACCAAGATCTCCCGACTTATCCCCAATTGAGTACGTGTGGGATATGATAGTAGGAGATTGCTCAATTTGCAACGTCCTCCTCAGACTCTAGAAGCACTTCGAGAGGAGTTGGTGGTTGCCTGGAATGAGATACCACAGGAGGACATTGACCACCTGATCAGAAGCATGCCTAGGCGCGTTGGAGAATGCGTAGCACATCAGGGTGCATCCACACATTATTAAAGGTCAAAGGGCTTTAAAGCAGTGCAATCATTTTGAAATTTTTATCATTTACTTATTATGCTTCATTAAGTACTTATACAAAATTTTATTAAAATAAAACCATTTAAACTGGGTGTTCGGATTTATATGTCACTTAGTATAGTATAGTTCCTTGTCTAATCGGTTATCTATAGAATTTCATATAAACTGAGATGCATAACTATTTTCGTTTTTTCTCCAGCTGGCTTGAATGTAACTCAATATAATTTACAGGGATTATAAAACAAACAAAAATAATAAACATAGGGCTTATTCTAGTTAATTCAACAACAAGTTCACTTCTGTAAGTTACATAAAGTTACATTCAGGCCAGCTACAGAAAATACGAAAATAGTTGGGGGGCTATAGTTATGCTCTCCAGTATATTTTCCTTATAATTCTACAATGACTGAGTTACGACGTATATCCGAAAATGTAAGATATGTGTTATTTGTATTTAAATGCAGCGTGACATGTGATAATGACCGCTTTGTTGCTGCGCTTTTTAATTCCATATATTATGACTAATTTAATACCTGATACCCATCTGAACTGTGTGTTAATTTAATAATTACTTTTTTTTGCTGACAATCTTATTCAGCAATGTAAATAATATTTTAAATATAGTATCTGAAACGACAGAGAAAATGTGGTAAGAGCTAAAAATATAGTTTTTGTTAGTTATGGATGATGGACTGGTTATCTTAGTTTAAATAAACTACTGAAAGGCTAGTACTTATTTCTGTCTCTGTTTAGTCATCTCTTATCTTATGTACTTAGAAGTATTGATTAACGTATTCTACTTGAAGATGCTCCATTCCGATGTACAAAAAAAATGGCATCAGTTGGGTTGACTCTGAGAAAAAAAAAGTCAAACATGCCCACACAATTAGTCCATAGACATTTTTCTCTATCCATACCCTATAAATAGTCTATCTGGCAACGTCGCGTTTTCTCGATAGCACCTTGCCCAACGCGTCAGGCGTGGCAGTGCGGCAGTAACGTCACAACACTTACCAAGAGCGGTACGCGTGCCGGTAATCCTAGACAGCAGAACCAATGACGCGAAAGCATTTCTGTATCATTATCTTTTAAGAGAAAATTTACCAGGAAATGTGTGTAAATATGTCTAATGGGTGCGTATAACTACCGAGGCTGAGAGCGTCTAAATATAGTGAAATTAAAAAAATTGAGATAACCCTCGCCCAAACCCCAACCAACCATACCCTACCACCTCCTCCAATTTTTACCCCCAAAAATTCTTGCAGAAAAGAACGGAATCTTCTGGAACGTCAAAAACTAAGTTTGAGCGATTTTTATTTTTTCGTTTAGTCGCCTTTGCTGTGGCCGACTTTCAAAAACAAAGCTTTTTCGTCCTTGGCATAGAGTACTAACCCTGTGTAAAAATATTCATCGAAATCCGAGCAGTACTTTCCAAGTTTTAGCCGAGACAAGAATTAACGAACAGACCGACCGATCGACAGACGCACAAGCAGAGAGTCCGACACACTGACGGTTTTTCGTGGTGTACATGCAACATCAGAAAAACATAATATCTCATTTTCCAAATTTTTCGAGGTTCCTCGCCAGTAGACGTGGGAGGTAAAAAGGAGATACAAATATTACAAACCTTGTTTATTTACTTTTGCAGTTACTGAACCGTTTGGTTTTTATTTGATCGTTGATCACTGTCACATTCAGAATCGATTTGCGATATTACATATCATAAAAATAATATGAAAACACGACCTATGGAATATAGTCTTTATGTGTACTTACGAGTATAATGGTTTAATTATATATGAACAGTTACGTATATGTAGTATTTACACTTCAAGTAACAATAAATGATAGAACGTAGTGCGAAATGACACAAAATCAATGACAAATAGAATGTAATTTCTAACTTCTTGCAGTTCTGCAAATCTCGAGATAGTACGTTTACTATTCAACATGATGCAAGCACTGGCCAATCCAATCCCGTGTTATACAGGGTGTCCGCAAAGTTGGGGTTGTCTTTTTCAGAAACAACTACCCTTGAAATAACAAAGGTAATGTGTAGTGAAACGAGGGCGACCAAGTAAAAAAAATAAAGGAAAAAGTAGTCACTCTCCAGTTGACGAGAAGGGCTAAGTACGTCTCTGCCCGAAATCATACCGCTCCAACAGAAAATGAAATCAGCTGATGCGCTACCGAGCAGACGCAGGCGGTGGTGCAGACCACGAACAGAGGTAACAAATATGACGGCGTTGCCGCGTTTTCAGTTTTTCGGTAAACGTACTTTATAGGTATTGTTCGAAGTTATCGCCGTTTGATTCAAAAACACAGGTGCGTTCACTACGTAGCCAAGCATCTGTGCAGGCTTTGAGAATGGAGTCCCTCCCCCGAATGAAATCACCAGCTTGTTCAATTCTGAGACGAAGTTCGTCAACCGTATGCACTTCAGTTTTGTACACTAAGCGTCGAAATGTTATCTTGTAGACTAGGTAGTTTTTAGGGCGCATATAGTTCATTCCACGTTTGCTCGTTATGATCGCTGTGAGCGTCCATCTATGGAGGAATGACTCAACTACACGCATTGTTGGTTGCAGAAAGAAAGTACAATATGTTTTGTGAAACCGAGTAGTCTGTAATGTTTATGTCTCTAAGGTGTTGGTTGAGTAGCAAGATCGCATCTGGATGATTATGTGTATTGGTCAATAAAGTATATCTATATCTGCCCGACGGGTTATTTATATGTTGCCCTTTCTGCCGACAGGTTATGTTCAAAGCATTACGGAAAATCGCCCTCGCGCCCGCTTTAAAAAAAACGACCTAGTGTCACTTTTCAAGATACGTTATCCCCGTGTGGAGAACCCCTTATCCTCACATAGCCCACAAAGCTAATCATCGACAATATCCTTGGTGTGAAAGTTATGCATTAACAATTTATGATAATGAGCGCCCAGAGTATTTTTTTCAGGGGGGCCGATTAGACATCCCACGGGTATTCCATTGCAGACTAGGTAGTTTTTAGGTTGCAAAAAGTCATTCTACATTAGCTCGCTAGGTTTGTTGTAAGCGTCTGTCTATGGAGGAATGACTCAGCTACACGCATTGTTGGTTACATATATTTTGTGAAGCCGAGTAGTCTGTAGTTTTCAGCTCCGAGAAGAAAGTTGGTTTAATAGAAAGATCGCATCTGGATGATTGGTCTGCATGTGTATAAAATCAGCGATATCTGTTGTCTGAGATAATCATGAATATGCTGCCATACTTCAGTATATCTATTAGTTGTACCCGAAGTTTTATTTATAAGTTGTCCTTTCTAAAGACAGGTTTTGGTCAAAGTTATAAATTACGATTTTTTGCGTTTTTTTATTGTGTATTCAAAAACTTTGAGGAGAAATACCACCGCGCCCGCGTTGTGTGTTGTAATTCGACAGTGTACAGTGAATATAATTATTTCTTATCTCTCTCGTTTTTTAAATTCAGCAAATATGCGTATGTAATTTCCAGAATGGATGAGAAGTGATGCGCAACTAATTTCTAGCTTTGATTCTCATTTAAGTTTATTTGTGACAAGAATCCAATGGGATCATCATCAGCACATATTATTAGCGCACAAATCGTCACTATGCACCTATGCATTGCCGTTTCCTTTCAGCTATAGTATACAACTCACAGCTCAGACCTCCAGTAACGCCATCTCTGAAGTAGATTTTCCACCACATCAGAGTCAAACATTGATAACTGAAGCCTCAGGACGTTTAGGCAACACGTACAACTACAGAACGAGTTCACAAGGTGTCCATCAGCTAGTGCTAAGTTAACATCTTGTAGAAAACCTTCATAATGTCACAAAAAAATAATGTCAAAAAAATCGACATAATGTCACTTTTCAAGATACGTAATACCCATGCGAAGAGAGGAAAACCAAACCGTTGTGTCATATTTTTTGGCAACACAAACAGCAGAGCTTCCTTGATGTGTCGAAGTACTATTTCTCGAATTTCGGATACTAGAGCAACATAGATGTAGCAGCATTAGCTGTCGAAGATTGCATAACAGTCAACCGGTGTGTTGCGAGATCAGTTCTGGGTGATGAGCGAGGGTAGCGTGTCTGGTACATTCAAAACAGCAGATAACCTCATGCTCGCTTGTCGCCTTGGAGGGGCTGCCATTTTAAAATTGTAATAACTACTCGAGATCTCTAATACAGGACCGTTCAAGCCAGAGTTCCACAAACTTTTTTGTGTCGTAGACCCCTTGCCATGTTTTTCCGTGTTGAGTAGACACCCTACTTATCTGACATTGCCTTTCTGTAAATTTCTAACTGTAGTGAAGTTTAATGTTAAAAACTTAAAGTAAAAATACATGTTAATTTATACATTTATTAATTGAATTTAAATTAAAACTACTCAAAATAAAATTTTGTATCTGTTATGTAAAACATACGTAACATTAAATAAACAGGTGTATGACCAATAAGTGCCTGCATTGGGAATAAGTGCCCGCATTGAAAAAAAAGAGGGATAAAATAAAAAAAAAGTGAAAAATAATAAAAAAAAAGTTTTTTACTTGAAATAGTACAATAAGCGAGTTCGTTTATTAATTATAACATAAACGTATGTTCTACAATAATTTCACTGTTAGTTTGATTAAATTCCGCTTCTTATACGTTTAAGTTATCTAAAAATAGGCAAAAAATTAACGAATTTTAGTGTGTACCTATCCTTGAATTTTCCGAATAATTTAAAAAAAAAATATTTTCTATAAAGGGGGATTCTTTAAAAAAATCAATGCAGGCACTTATTCCCAATGCGGGCATTTATTGTTCAGACACCAACAAACATTAAATAAACTATAAATAAAATAACATAAGCAATAAGTCAATATTTTTAGTGAGAAGGATGAACCTGATGCCTTAATAATAAATTATCAACATTTGGCGTCAATTTTGTAAGGGTTAATCTTAAATCTGCTCGACTAATGATGTCCAGTCTGTTTCTTTTTTTCGTTAGGAGATTGGTAACAGCGCTGAACCCCCTTTCCACTAGGTATGACGATGGAAAGAAAATTAAAAATTTCCTCGCTATATTCCATAATACGGGATAAGTAACGGGTATGTTGTTTTGCAGCCAGAATTGCTGATATCCGTTTTTAAACTGAACCTTAAGTTCTTCGTTTGTACTTAGTGAAGTCAGTTCCTCTTGTATTATGACATTCGTTTCGTCTATGTCACCATATGGATTAATTATCCACGGTGGTATTATCATAGTAGTATCCTCAAACCTAGATTCAAAATCTGAATAGAGGGCATTTAAATGTTGAACGTAAGTTGAAACGTCGTCTTCCTGGCAGCTTGTCTGTGACAAATTGGGGAACTGAGAAAATTCGCCCCGTCCAATATTTTGCTTCATTAGTTTAACTCTGGCAAGAAACGCTGATAAGATGGACTTTGTTTTAATCAAATTTAAACTGTCGCCTTGTATTTGCAAATTAACCATATCAAATTTTGTAAACAAATCTGTTAAATAGGCGATGTCTGTTTTCCTCTTCATTAAATTTTCTTTTAAAATTTTATCTTTAGTATCCAGAAATTCTAAAATAGTCTCAAAAAGTGCAAAAAATCTTGTCAAACAAAGCCTTTCGACAGCCAGCGTACTTAAGTGTGAAGGAGTAATTGATGAAAGTGTTCGTCATTTTCTTCACACAACTGCGCAAATAACCGCACCGCGTATTCAGAGCGTTGCTTCGGATTCGGTTTACTGCATCAATAATTAAATGAAGTGATTCATGCAATCTAACACTCAAATTTTTAGCAACTAAATGTTGTCGATGGATGACGCAATGTATTGCTAACACCCCTGACACATTTTGTTTTAAATAGCTTATAAATCCACGATAACGTCCAACCATGGCAGGTGCTCCATCTGCAGCTACTGATATTATATTTGATAAAGGAATTGCTTTTTCAATGAAGTAACCCTTCAAAACATGAAATATTGATTCACCTTTAGTGTCGATTATCATAGTTCTTGCGAAGAGCAGTTCTTCGTAGATTTCTTGATTCATAATAAAACGAACATATGCCAATAATAATGCTGCATTCTCAGGTAAAGTTGACTCGTCCAGTTGTATAGAGAAATGGTTCGTTTGCATATAATTACATAAGAAGCTTTCAATATCAGAACTCATTTCATCATCATCATCATCATTTTAATGATATCAGATGCAGGTTTGTGTAAAACAGTTTTTAAAACCTCTTCAACGGCTGGCAAAATTAACTTCTCTCCGATAGTATGCGGTTTTCCGGATTTTGCTCTAAGTAACGAGATATTGTAAGACCGCAAACCATCATCAATTCTTTGTGACGTCGAAGCGAACATTCTGTCCAGTGTAGGTCTCTTCTGAAATTTATCTTTGAGTGTTTGAAAGTATTTCAAATCTTTCTCTGTTTTATCAGGGTGGCATCTTCTCAGATGATCTTGCAGTTAAGATGGTTTCATAGCGTCATTGCCCAAAACTTTGTTGCATAAAAGGCACATAGGCGATTGTTTGTCCGGCAATGGTCGAATGAAGCCAAATTTCAAATAATCAACACTGTACTGTCTACATTTCTTTTTAGATTCGGACATGGCATCAGTCATCTGTGGGCAAAATTAAATTATTTAAATAAGACAGAAAATCCAGCAGCTGTATATTAAAAATATTTTTTGATTTTTCCGAAAACATTCCATAATTCGAACATCTTCTTGCAACAATTAGCTCGAATTACGGAGATTGCACTGTAATTATATTACCGATTGCTAAAACTTTCAAAAAGAAACTATTGAGGAGTACTCGTGTAATTTTGCATGATTGAATATTTAACTACTAATAACTAAAGTCATGATTCGCGTAATTTATCTATCTTTGCTAACTACGAGTACAAAACTAAAATTGTATAAAAAATAATGTACTTACTTTTCTCCAGCACTCTAAAATTAAATAACACTGACTCACTATAATTTGTGTGATATACTATCTGTTTATATTTTTTAGAATATGTTCTTAGCACTTTCCTTTTCAAGATTCAGGAAACGAATAAACGTATTTGTCCCACATTCGTATTTATAGAGTGACGAATTGAACAAGTCAGTGCAAGGTCGCGAAGCTCTGAGACTGCGACTCTCAGGTTTTTACAAGTTCAAAATGTATTGCGACCACAAAGCGAATACCAACATCCTACAACTTACACAATTTTATAAACATATATAATAAATTTTTTACTTCATAGGTACTTTTATAAATAATGTATATGTTTTGATATTATAAGATAGTATGATGTAAGTAAATAAGTACTATCAGTGTATGTGTTGAGATCCACTATCGTGGACCCCCATATTCATTTCATGGACCCCCAAATTTTTTTTCGCTGACGTAGACCCCTTGCAGGTTGTCATAGACTCCTAGGGGTCGATATAGACCACTTTGGGAATCAATGGTTGTCGCATCACACTCTATACTAATAACAAAAACAAATGAACCGTCACTTGGAATACAAAAAATATAAAATATATTGTTATTATCATATATGTGTTTTGTAAAAGTCCACCGGGGTGGCCGAAACGTAAATATAGTAATTACCACAGGACAACAACGCACACCAACAAATCAGTTCGTCGAATGTAATTGAGTTTTTCGTCGGATTTAAATATATTTACCACATCACCATTTTTAATTTTTCATCTATACTTGTTGCTCGATTACTCAAACAGGTTTTAAATTAGTAAATTTGGCCTTTTTAATAATATCCATCACCTTTCCTCTGACATCTTCATGCGATTTGGCAACAAATAACCACAAATATATGTCAGTACGAAAACAAAATTAACATTCCAAGTTTTAAGATATCGGCTATCGGCTTATAAATACAATTCATTGCTATTTTGATATTAATTTAATAATGTGTTGCTCAAAACCATGACCAATCGTAACGTGAATGCCAGACATCAAGGCGGATGTGCTTTATGTTTCTGTTTTGACAAGATAAACTGTCGGATCATTTGCTTTCACTAATTTTGGACACGAAGTACTGAGACATTCAATCAAAACACTGATAAAATTAATCTAATATGTACCAAAATAGTTATAGATAAAAGTGCTCTCATCCAGACCGCTATCCTCAGTGCATTCCGTGAAATTCCATTTTACCAGTGTAAATAGTAGCTTAGGCACCTAGTACGCCTTAGTGAAACACACGCGCACGTCACGTCCTCCTTTTTTGTCCGCGATTAAGTGTTTTGAAAATGGAAAAAGTTTTTGCCCAGTACTACAATTTTTATTGTTATCTCTAGATATTTGCAAGTAACTTCGTCTTTCTCATGAAAGAGGCCCGGTACACATGAGATTTAAATTGACGCGCTGCAAAAAAACGCGCGTTTGAACGCGTGACTACTTACTTTCCACACAGTCCTCACTATGTGAAGGGTACAAGGGAAAACAGATGAATGTCACAAAAAGTAAGTTGCGAGAAAGGTGAATTTAAAAAAGACTCCTAGACTCGGTGTACAGGGTGGGTCAAAGATCTGACGGAGTACCATGGATTCCTTATTATAAGGAATTGAAAAAAAGTTAAATTACAAATATTTTTTTATATAGTGTCAGACGCTATAAAACTGGAACTATGTAACGTATTAGTATTTTTTTCGAATTTTTTACTTTAGACTTTAATCATTTACGTATAAAAAAACACAAAGTAATTAACAAATTTTAATCAAATAAAATGAAAAACAGAACATAATCAAAACTCGCGATTGGCCATCTCTCCCGAGGTGTCCGGGAAAGATGGCCATGGTAGTAAGGGAGTGATGGCCAGTAGTTCACTCCGCCCTTTTTTACTTTTCTGCTTAGGTAATGTCAACTTGAATACGCTAGAATTATTTGGAATCCCTGCTATGTGACGACTTGTGACTCAATAGAAAAAATACAACGCAAGTTTCTGAAATGTCTGTCCTACAGGAAAGATGGTATCTATCCAGAAATAGGTGTTCCTCAAGATGTATTAATAAAGAGGCACGGTATGCTAAGCTTAGACCACAGAAGAAAAATTCACTCACTAATATTCTTATTCAAGGTTATTCACAACAAATATGATTGTCCGGATATTCTGTCGCCTATCATTTAATATACCAAGATGTCCCACCAGAAATATCCTAACGCTTTATTTTCCAACCCGCAGGACCAACTTACCTGCTGCATTCTGCCCTATAATCCATGTGTACCTGTTTAAACAATCTACAAAACAAAATTGATATATTTAATACAAATGTGACCTCTATTAAGATCCTCTTCAAATCTGTTATACTTTGAAGTTGAGTCATTAATTTTCAGATATTGATTGTAGAAGGAAGATAAACCAAAATATGTGTGTAAAAATAAAAAAAATGTTTACCTTGTTTTATAAAGTATCCTCCCGACAAGTATTTCAGTGCGGACCTGTATTTGATCGTGAGGTCTTGGAGCACCGGCATGCCGTCCCCTGTGAGGTCTTAAGTCACCTGATTCACGAGCCCGTTGTACTACATTAACAAAGGCACGAAGGGTTGGTTGCACTCGATTGGGAAACCGATCCGCATAAACATGTGCCATTTTTTATTTCGTTTGAGCCACGCAACAGACACCACTATTCACTCACGCGTTACCGACTGACACTGACTGTATACAACTGAATAAAATAATTGTAAAAACATCGTTCCAAATTCTTTCGCTTTTTTGTTTCCGATGCGATGAACCGATAAGGCGGATTATATCCGTTGTTGCCAAACACGAGCACATAATATTATTATTCAGACAGGGCGGTACTCAAACTTCCAAAGGGCTATAACTTTGTTACTTTAATTTTACCAGCAAAATGGTAAAGGAAAAAAACGTTTCTTTTGATCAGATCTACTCACTGTTAAAATAAATGATTCAACTTCGAAGTCACCCTGTATAATTGTGTAGTGTAGCAAATGTTCAATAAGTACCCATTCCCAAGAGAAACCTCGGAAAAGTCAATTTTTTAGGGATAAATGTAACACTTTTTAAAATTCGATAATTTGAGCTATAGCCAACTTTCGAAAAATTTGCGAAATTACTTTTTATTAATCATGTTTTCAATTGTAACATCTTATGTTACTTGCGCTTAGTTTGTTTTTTATGTATTTTACACTGTATTTTAGATCCGCTTAAACTGATTTGCTTTTAATTAAAAGCATCTCTACATTGCATTTGTACCTGGAGCTGCCATGCCACATGTACGTTGTACGTTGAGTGATAAATGAATCTAACAGCTAATGTCTAATGAACCTAGCCAATCTAATAATGTACCCTCGCGTACCAAAAGATTGTCAGAGATGAAATGAGATACCGTAGCGTCATACATGAGAGTTTGTCACGGCTATGTTTCTCTTCTCCGCACTACTTAGAAATCTACTTTAAAGTTTGTCTCATAGATGGCGCTGTAGCCAACTATATCAGTACATAGCATATATTTTGCTACACCATCTATGAGACACTAACATTTTCAAAGTAGATTTCTAATTAGTGTGGAAAGGGTTGAAGATATAACGTATGAAACAGGACGCCAGGAAGAAATGTTACTATCTTTTTATAGAAATAACTTCCAATTCTTTCTTTGCATTCAAATTTAAGTGAATGACTCCAATACAATATGATTTCGAAGCAATGTCAATTCTTTCGTCGCATTTAGAATCTGACACAGCAATTTCCAGTGCACTGTCTCCGACGATAGAAAAATTAATTGCCTTTCTAATTAGAATTTTTATTACATTAAAAGGTAATTATGCTGGCAATAGTGTATGTTTATTCATTGTTTGAGTAACATCTTTTTTGTGTTCTTGTTTCTAAGCTAGAAGCATTCTGTGCTAGAATAAGGTAGAATCAGTCGAAATACAAGTCTCGTAATTGTTACACTCTCGATTTTTTTTACTCATTACGCCAACCTTGTTGGCATTGTAATTATTTTTGCAGTTACCGACACAGATTCATGAGGAATTATGCAAATACAGGGTGTCCGCAAAGTTGGGGTTTTCCTTTACACGACGTGTAGATCTTGAAAACATAAGCAATTTTTCTTAGTACCATATACACCAATGTCTTAAGGGAACCGAGATAAAGGGCTCTGCAACATCAAAAATATCTGAATACCGTCCTGTAGCCGCGACCCGAGACATCACCGATTGGTACAAGGTCTCAACCCGACGGCAGAACTGGGTCGGGGTCAGTGTGTCAGGTCAGTATGCAACCTTCAACCGACGGTTACGGTCACACATGTAGAGGTAATCGCGTAGACGAGAATCCCTCAACAAGCATTAGAGACGTGGCTAGAGAAGTGCAAGTATCAAAAACTAAAGTGTGGCAAACGCTGCGTGAAGAGGGGCTGTATCCGTGTACAAGCCCTTCAACCTGACGATTTTCCAGTAAGAGTGCGGTTTTGTGAGTGGTTGTTGCATCAACATGACAATAATCCGGACTTTTTGAAGTGCATATTGGTGACAGACGAATCTACGTTCACGCGTAATGGGGTGAATAACATTCGCAACACTCATGTTTGGTCAGTAGAAAATCCGCACGCTGTCCGTCGGGCACATTTTCAACAAACATTTTCGGTGAATGTTTGGGCTGGCATGGTGAACGGTATGCTCATTGGACCATTTATTATCCCAAATCGATTGGACGGGATGCAATACCTAGACTTTGTAGGCAACATTTTGCCTTCCTTGTTAGAAGATGTGCCATTAAGTGTAAGACAATCAATGTGGTTTCTGCGTCTGCTCGGTAGCGCTTCAGCTGATTTCATTTTCTGTTGGAGCGGTATGATTTCTCGTCAACTGGAGAGTGAGTACTTTTCCCTTTATTTTTTTTTACTTGGTCGCCCTCATTTCACTACACATTACCTTTGTTATTTCAAGGGTAGTTGTTTCTGAAAAGGAAAACCCCAACTTTGCGGACACCCTATATAGTATTTATTTAAATTATGTGAATTAAGCATTGAACAAACATGAGAGAAGGGAGATTATTTTATCTAAAAATAGCCGTCATCAAGAAACTGGAGTTAAAACTTACGAGAAATGGAACACTTTGACCGAAAAATCAGAATCAGTGACGTCACTCCTCTAAATGAAAAGATGTTTGAGGTTATAGCAACTATTATACCAATTGTGAGAGATATCGGGCAATCGAATTATACCCTATTTCACGAGTATCCATCACGGTAGCTGATTATCTAGTACTATCTCAAAAATCCCCATATCGGCACAGGACTCATAATTCTGACGGATCCGTCAACGTCAGGTAGTTAGAGCCGTATTTTGTTTTGGTTTTTTGTACGCTACAGCATCCCACAAACCGGCGCGAAATAATCGCGGCGAAGTATTCGCAACGAAATTCAGAGCGAAGTTCGCAATCTGTTTCGCCTGTTTATTCATACCAAAGCGTCTTATTCGCTCCGCGAACGTGAAGGTTTCGACATGTTGCGTACATTTTATTTTTGCCTTTTGCAATGAGCTCGTCTTCAGAAGAAGAGGAGGCACTTCTATTTCTTGCTTTAGAAGAGGAACAAAATGCACGGTAAGTTATGTTTATTTAACGCCATTTGATAGTTGGGTATGTACTAAGTTTAACGAAGTACATAAAACAAATATTTTCAATTTTGTTTAGGAAACGAAGGAAGTGGGTACATGATATTAACTTGGAACGAAATAAATTTGGGGAATACCATACCTTGATGCCACAACTTCGGCTGGATGAACAGCGCTTTTACGTATATTTTAGAATGACTCCAGAGTGTTTCGATGAAATATTCAACTTGGTGAAAGATGAAATACGAAAATCTGACACAAATTATCGTGAAGCTATTTCGCCAGAAGAACGACTTGCTATTACGCTCAGGTAAAAAATTATATGTATTAAAATTAGTAGGCTTATCGAATACGAAAACTTCAGGGATCGTGAAATAAATATTTTATTGTAATAATTGGACTACATGTTGCCACTAGGATTAAATGTTGCTAAATAATTCGAGGCAGAATTTGCCTCCTCTCTTGGGTATATTATTGGAGTAAACCCAGTGCCGCTTGGGAAGGACGACATACTACTATCATACATACTTGCAGAATTCTGGGTAGACGCTGAAGACATTTCTTCAATATGTTCAAATTCTTCGTGCGCTATTAATTCGGCTATTTTTAGTTTTATTCGGGCTTGACGCTTTAAGGGAAGTGTCTTCACAGTCTGTGCATGTGACAAGAAAAGTCAATCAATGGCCTCGTTCTCTTTTTTAGGTTTTTTACCTTCAAAATAATTAATGAGCTGTTGTACAGACGAAGATGGTGGTTCATAGCGTTTTCTGCTCGTTTTATATTTTGGTGTAGTTGCAGTCTGCGGAAAGGTGTGCCCTGGAGTAGTCACTGCTGTAGTGTTCAATGAAGAAGGTGGTGCTGTCTGTGTTGCCGAGGCGTTCTGTGCATCTTCTGCATCTACATCAGCATTTTCATCTTCTCCATGGCCGCGGTCTTCCAAATTTTCGGTTTCTACATTTCCAGCCCTTTCCTGATATATATTTGAGTTAAATTCGGCAGTCTCATAATGTATGACGTCAATATCTTTCACATTAGACGACGTTTTGGCAAATGCCAAAAAAGGACGGAAAAATTCCATGTAGTCAGCCCACTGCCATTTTTTTATGTTGCCCACTGCTTGGCCGGTCTTTGGTTTTGTAGATTTTATATATTTTGCAAATGTGTCTCTGATATTCTTCCACCTTTTTTTTTACTTCATCACCTTCCTTGCCACTGGTGACACCTTCTATACCATTGGGCATAGCTTTCGAGTTGGCTTTACAACAGTGAGTGCAATCGTAACCGAAGTCTGTGAAGCGATATGCAGACATATGGAGCATATATATTTACCAGAACCAACAGAGAATATATGGAAAAAATGTGCTGAAGAATTTGAAAATAGATGGGGATTTCCCAATTGCATTGGCAGCGTGGACGGTAAACATGTAACAGTCAAGAGACCTAACAACAGTGGCTCCAATTACTGGTGCTATTTACATAAATAGTCAATAGTACTTATGGCCATTGTTGGCCCGGACTATAAATTTATATGTGTTGATATTGGTGGTTTCGGAAAAAATAGTGATGGGGGTATTTTCGAAACCTCAAACATGGGAAAACGATTTGAACAAAATTTAATGAGTGTCCCTGCACCTACATTTCTCCCTGGGCAAAATGAAATCTGCTCGTACGTCTTAATTGGTGATGAAGCATTTGCTTTAAAACCATACCTTATGAGACCATTTCCTTATAAGCAGACTTTAACAGACGTCAGAAAAGAGAAATACAATGTAAGACTTTGTCGAGCTAGAAGGGTCGTGGAAAATGCGTTTGGTATTTTGTCTCAAAAATGGCGAATATTCTACAGGCCATTAGAAACTAAAGTAGATACTACTATTCTAATTGTACGTACGGCATGTGTTTTACACAATTTTTTACGAAGTAAAAGTGGCGATGACAAATATTTTCAATTCTTAGATCCCCCAGAACCCGTGCTTGGAGCTTTTACTGATACAGCAAATGATCCTCGGCGGGCAGTAAGGCTAGCATTTTCTACTCGTGACAAATTCGTAAATTATTTTAATTCTGATATGCCTATGCCCAATATATAGAATGTTCGTTTTCACATTTGTGTAGGCTGTAAATTATTTAACAAGTTAAAAAAAAATATTAGGTACATACCATTTGTATTTAATTCTTTTCCTATTTCCATCCAAATCTTGTCTTTCTTTCTCACATTCCTGTAT
The DNA here is from genome assembly GCA_963669975.1 of Acanthoscelides obtectus. Lineage (NCBI taxonomy): Eukaryota > Metazoa > Arthropoda > Insecta > Coleoptera > Chrysomelidae > Acanthoscelides > Acanthoscelides obtectus. The sequence goes on along the minus strand of CAVLJG010000007.1, from coordinate 91,384,173 downwards.
TCATCGTTCGACAAATCATACAAACAAGGATACTTTTTCACTATTTCTATCAATAATTCCGTTTTTGCCATTGCGAATTTTTGAAGAACGGCGTCAAAAACGCGGTCAAAGGCGAACTGAAATACGCCGCGATAAAAACGCTGGAACAATCGCATTCGCTTCGCACAAGTCTGACCCTGTCCGTAAACCGCCGCATTTTAATCTGATCGTTAATTCGTCGCCGCGAAATTTTCGCAGCCAAAGCGAATATTTCGCGCCGGTTTGTGGGATGCTTACAGATTCATTTTGTACTTGCTAACAACTCTTTCACTTCGAAAAGTTCATTTGTGTACAAAAAACAAAACGCTAAAAACAAGTTTTACTAGACTTACACCCGATGCCATTATTGCCAACGTCCCAGACTAACACAAAAATGTCACTTGCTGATCACCTATTCACCTCACTAGACGTCAAAGCGTGATGGATACTCGTGAAATAGAGTAGGTGTACAGTTTCCCCTACGCAGCTCGTCCCTAGCGAATTATACCTTTTCGTTGTCAGTGATGACAGATATGAAAATGACGTCAAAACTGTAGGAAAATCAAACTCTTTTTTATACCGAAGCAGCCGCGCAGGCACAAGCCTAAATCCCAGGGCACCGCGGCTGCTATGATGATCCCAAAGAAAATGTATAAATATGATTTTTGAACTGTCTAAGGCTAGTAGAACTGGGAAAAGCTTCCTGTTGTAGATTGTTCCACAATCTGGACACCCTCGGAACAAAGGAGCAGTCGTATCGGCCATGTTCTGGATGTACGAAATTCGACACGGACTAAACAGCATCGAGCATAAACAATTTAGTTGGGGCGGCAGCACCCTAAACGTGGGAGCAATACTCGAGGCTAGGCCTTACCTGAGTCTTGTATAGAGAGAGGTCATGCGGAAAAAAGTTCTTCCTAGCCCTAAACAAATAGCCTAGCTTTTTCCCAGCAGATGCCGCTATTGACGAGATGTGTTCGTGCCAGATCAGGTCCTCGGTGATCTGAACTCCGACCAGCCGAAATTAATGGCTCTTTGGCCTAACTCGGCCATCCATCGAAACCGGATGACCGCTAGGCGGCTTTTTCTTCGTCAAAGTACAGTACTGTGTTTTAGAAGCATGAAACTGTACAAGATCGTTGCGTCTCCAAGCAAAGATAACCTCCAGGTATCTCTCCAAAGAGGAAGTCGTCGCTAGTCTCGTTTTTTCCAGCTCAGCGGCAGAGATCGGCTTGTCACTCTGAATTCCTGCATGTAGAGTGCTGTCATCAGTGAAGCTGTAGATTCGGTTGATCGTGCAGGGAAGGAGGTCGTTGATATATGGGGTTGTCCAAAACGGACGCACGAAAGTAAACGCATATTAAAACAAGAAAGATTGATATTCAAATCAAGTTGGGTACTTTATTTTGAAGGTTCATTTATACCATTTATGTATGAAAAATAATATCGCTCAAATGTTCACCACGACTGGATTTACAGACGTCCACGCGATGGTCGAAATTTTCAATGACATTTTGCAACATGGTCGGTTCTATGGCATTTATCTCGGCAATGATGTTGTTTTTGAGTTCTTGGAGGGTGGCTGGTTTGTTGACGTAGACTTTGCTTTTCAAATATCCCCATAAAAAGAAGTCCAAGGGAGTCAAATCGCACGATCTTGGTGGCCATGGCACATTTCCTCTGCGCGAAATCACGCGATCACCGAAGAAGGACTGCAATCGATGGATATTGACGTTGGTTGTGTGGCATGTTGAACCGTCTTGTTGGGAATAAACATCGTCCATATCCATTCCTTCAAGTTGCGGCAAAAAATAGTCCTCTATCATCACGAGATATCGCTCAGAATTGACGGTAACGGCGTCCCCGGCCGATGATGCCTTTTGACCACAATGCACACCACACAGTCACTTTTTGAGGATGCATCGGCTGCTCTTGATACTCACGGGGATTTTCGTTTGCCGAGATGCGGCAGTGTTGCTTGTTTACAGTACCATTCAAAGTGAAATGCGCTTCGTCGCTGAACATGATTTTTGATGGAAAATTGGCATCAATTTGGCGTGTTCAAGGAGCCAATCTGAGAACGTTCGGCGCAAAAAATGGTCGGCCCGTCGCAGCTCTTGCGTCAATTGGATCCTGTAGGCGTGTACATTCAAATCCTTGTGGAGAATGCGGAGCAAACTGGTTCTCGAAATGCCCAATTCTTGGGACCGACGCGTTGTTGATTGTTTCCGATCGTCTCTCACACTCTCCTTCACAACAGGAATATTTTCCGGTGTGCGAACGCTCCTTGGCCGGCCAGATCCTGGCAGATTTGCCACAGAACCTGTTGCCTCGAATTTACGCACCAGACGACCGATGGCTGTTTCGTTTGGGCGGTTGTTGCGACCGAAATGTTCACGAAGCGCGCGAAACGTGTTTTTTATTTTTGCACCATTTTTGTAGTGCTCTTGAATAACTTTAATGCGGTCTTCAATCGAATACGACTCCATAGCGATCAATGGTAAACATTCAACTAACCAAATGACATGTCGGTGACAGAAAACAAAGATGTCGTCTATGTCAAATTGACGTTTACTTTCCTGCGTCCCTATTGGACAACCCTTAGAGGAATAGTGTCGGAGCCAAGACCGATCCCTGGGGAACACCCGCGTTGGCGTTATGGGAGCCACCCATCTGCAAAGATTTTCTGTTAGGCCATAGGATGGAAGCTTGCTTAAGAGGGCAGCGTGCCACAGCTAATCGAACGTTTTCGTGATGTCAAGAGCAACGACATGAGCCTCACCAAAAAACTAGATGCGTTTACTCCATAATTGCGTGACGTAAGCTAGGAGGTCCCCTGTGGATCGTTGGTGCCGGAAACCGTACTGCCTGTCGCTAATCAAGCTGTGACGTTGGAGGTACTTATAACAGAAAGCAGAGCTATAGGTCTGTTGTTGTAAGGGTCGGTCTTAGGTCCTTTTTTTGGTATGGGTTGGATAAGAGTATACTTCCAGTTTTCTGGAAGGTGCATGGAAGAGACGCGAAAGAACTGGAGCAAGCTCCGCTGCACACCAGTACAATGACAGGAATCAAGTCCGGACCAGAAGCTTTGTTAATGCCAAGCGACAAGAGCACTCGTCTTACGGTCTTGCGCCTAAATGTTACATTTCGCATAGTGTAGGAAACCCTTTGAATTGACGGCACCTTGGCGTTGGGGGGGGGGGACGTCCATGGTGGAGTTGGCAGCAAAGATCTTGGCAAGCACTTTCGCGTTGGCCTTTGAGTCGGATACAATATTTTTATCCTGACACGTAACTGGCGGAAGGCTTCTGTGTGAGAAGTTCTTTTCAACTAGCTTGGCCAGCATCCAGAGAGACTGCCATTGCGCTGCAACATTACCCTGTGAGTAACTTTTATATTATGCTGGTTTTTGGAATTGCGAACCGCCTCGTTATATTTGTTTCTGGACTCGACGTCGGCTTGTCTGTGCTCTACAGTGGGGTTTTGTAAGAAGGTTTTCTCTGCCTTGATCTTCTGCTGGCGAGCAGTGTCACACGATTTGTTAAACCAGCCGCTGGGCCCTGATTTAGGCACTTTCACTGTATGAGGGATGTACTCCTCCATTACGACGTGGATTATTGCGGTTATCGAAGAACAGACAACCGGCGCATCCACGTCAGTGAAACAGACATATCTCCAAGGAAAGGTAGAGAACAAGTCTCTGAGCCCCTCCCAGTCGGCATGTCCATAATGCCAAGTTTTGCGGCCTGTACGAGTTTCTGCTGCCACAGCGGGTTGTGACCGAAACCTAACCTCCACAACACCGTGGTCTGAGTTACCCAGGGGGGACAGGACAGCAGTGCTGTAAGGGACAGGTTGCGTGTGACGAGACGCGGAGGAAAAAAGTAGGGCTCATCACCAGCTGGGTCAGCCCTTGAGTAAGAGCGAACGCTTCGACTACACGACCTGCTGCAGCGGTCTTGTGTGAGCCCAACCAAAGCTCATTATGGGCACTGAAATTACCGAGAAGAACTACCTCTGAAGCGGGGTGATTGATGTTCAGGAAGTCGATTTTGACGCCAAAGTATTCGAGTAGGTCATCCCAGTTATGGTCCGAGGGAGGTCGATAAAGGCAGCAAATAAATTTGGGGGATGATTAGAAGTTGAAGCGAAGCCTCAGAGTGTCCTTCCGGTCTGATTCCAAAGAAACATCTCTGGAACAGGAAAGACTGCTGCGGACAAAAGCCACAACTCCCCCGTTCTTTCTCAGATTAGAGTGCACCTCGTAATTTGGGAAGCTAAGATGGTTAATCGGTCCAGACTCTGAAATTTTTGTCTTTTGAAAAGCATGGCGGGATTGGATTGCAATTAGTGGTAAGCAGCATCAAGGTTGCTGTTAGTCTCGCAGATGTTAGCATAAAACAGATTTGTAAATTACTTGAATCTCTCCATATGATATGGAAGAAAGAAAAAACTAAAATATTGCATCTTCATTGGAAAGCTCGTAGTCCTCCATGTCCAAATATCGCATCTTCATTGGAAAGCTCGAAGTCCTCCATGTCCAAAGGGGATGACAGTTCTAGATACGTAAGGGACACAGGTTCGAGAAAAAAGGAAGAATCTTTACTCAACAGCCTTTGTTCAACAATAGTATATTGCTTTTTTATAATTTTGATACACAAAGCATTAATCGTGTCTATTCAACAAATTCGTCTGGTGGAAGTCCTTTAGCGTTGATTCCAGTAACTCTGAAGGTACAACCTTCCAATGGTCCTGGAGTTGGGCTGAATCTGGCGGTGGTCACATATAACTCATCGAAATTGTCACCTCCAAATGCGACAGATGTCACCTAAAAAGTAATTTTAAGTCATTAACAAAACATACTACAGCTCTCTATTACTTTGAAAACTTGGATGAAAGTCAGAAAAGCAACTGGCTCAAAGGCTACCGTGATATAAGATACGACGCGCATAAGTATTCAATATGTCGTGTAGGTAAACCGGGTGTTTTGTTTATAAGTTGGATTTGAAAGAACTGAAGGAATTTCGAATGAGTCGATATTATATTATTCAGAACAATCACACGATGAAGTCATAAATGCTTTTTATGCATATAATAATGCCTTTATTACCTCGACCATACTGGAGGGCGAAGATTAACCAGCTGGCTACTCTACCACTTAACCTTACATCGTAGAAAAATGCATACAAAACAATTAACATACACTTAAAGAAATTAACAAGATCATATTTACAAGGTAGGTAAGGATAAGATAAGCTGTTTGAAAACAAGACTATGTATAAGCACTAACAGAAGAAAAAAATAACAAATATAGAAATAAAATAAATGAATAAGACAGGACCAACAATATGCTATAAGTAAGGTATCATCTGACTGTAATGTGGTATCCAGAAGTGCGACTGAACCAAAACTTTATTGACTAGTTTGGCTAGCAGATCAAAGAAGATGGTTCTAGATGGCTTTTTTGAATGCTACTACACCGTTGCTTTTGAGCTTATCATTAAGAGCATTATACATTTTCACATCATTGTAGGTGAAGCTACGATCGAAAATATTAGTGTTATAACTAGCTATGTTGAATACGGAGTAATTCCTGAGATTTCTGTAATTAAGATCGCCACGTGGTACAAGCTTTTTTGGAAGATAGGTAGATACCTTACTGTATCTGATTCTTTGGAATATACATTTTCGACTATGCAGGGTGTTTCAGTTTATTGTTGCATAACATTAAGATTCGACAGAACTTTTAAAATTAATGCATAAAGCCTATATAAACATGGGTCGAAAAATGCGTGGCTTCCGAAATACAGGGTGTTTAAATTTACTTTCTAAAATAGTTTTTTTTAAATATTTCAAACAATATTTGATGTATAACAGTGAAAATTGGTATACAAGGGTTTTTTGGTACGACAAAACGAACCATGGGCATAGTTTTACTGTAGCCGCTAGAGGGCGCTCTCTACTGTACCTGCAGTGTATTGAAATGAGCGAAAAAAATTTCTTAGTGCAATTTTTTGCTTTTTGAATAAAAAATCTGATTCTTCGCACTTTTCAACATAAAAAAGCTTTCTTGTGAATTTTCGTTATAGTTAGCTGTTTTTGAGATATTTCGATTTTTAAGGTTCTGTGCATTTTTAATTATTTATGATAAAATAACATTAAAAAGTCAGTATCTCGATAAATTTTAAATGTAGGCTGTGCCTGCAAATATTTTTGAAATTGAAAGCAGAATAAGGTTAAACGTCAATTAGTTGACAGTTAGTTTTGTTGTCTGTTGAAACCTGAAACGTTTTTTTGCAATTGTGAATGCACGAAATTTAGTTTCTTTTACCTGTTTTTTTTTTGTAAGTTTTATAAAAATGCCATTTTTATTCTCCAATCAAGAGTTAGCGGATATTCATTTTGTGTAAGGCTTTGTAAATTGAAACGCAGCAGAAGCAGCCAGAGAATACGCACGAAGATTTCCAAACAGACGACATCCAACTCGCTCAGTATTTGTAAGAGTGCATCGCTAAATAATTGAAATTGGTTTTGGAAATCTCCAAAGGGATCAAAACATAAACGTTCGTCAGCGCAGATTTACCCGTATGATTCTGCGTGAGTTTGATAGAGATCCGGCCACAAGTGTTAGGAGAGTTTTTGGTGCCTTGGGAATTTCAGCAAGCCATGTTCACCGTATTCTTAGAAATGACCATAGACGTCCTTACCATTTGCAACCTGTGCAAGGACTATAGCCAGGGGACGGAGAACGAGGAATCACATTTTGTCAGTGGATTCTTGATAGAACTGATAATAATAGGGAGTTTTTAAGTAACGTTTTGAGGACCGATGAGTCATGCTTCACTAGACGTGGAGTGGTAAATTTTCATAATCAACATATTTGGTCGCATGAAAATCCGCATGCAGTTCGGGAAAGAAATTTTCAGCATGAATTTAGTGTGAACGTGTGGATTAGTATCTACCGTAATCGACTATTTGGACCCTACCTTTTGCATGCAAGGTTAAATGCTGCGACCTTCTTGGAATTTTTAAAGGCTGATCATGCAAATATGTGGGATGATGTTATGTTAAATTTAAGAAGATGGGCCTGGTTCCAGCTTGATGGTTGTCAAGCTCATTATTCGAGAATAGTTAGAAACTGGCTGGACGAAAATTATCCAGAAAGCTGCATCGGCCATGGACGACCAGTCGCCTGGCCTCCACGATCCCCTGACCTAAATCCATTAGATTTCTTTGTGTGGGGATTTCTAAAAGAAAAAGTGTACCAGACTCCCGTAACCACAAGCGATATGCTAATAGACAGAATCAGGAATGCATGTGATGAAATAAGGCCTTATTTGAATAATGCTATACCACGTTCGATCATTCGTAGATGTGAATTGTGTATTGAACAATTGGGTTTACATTTCGAGCAACTACTTTAGATTTTGTATGTTTGTCCTAACTATCCAATAGCATTTTAGTTGTAAATAATTAATTTAATTTGTTTAAAATAATATTGGAAAATTAAACAAATTAATATTCTGTTTCTTTGTGTTTATTTGGAGTTAGGAATTATTGTTGCGTTTAAAAACACAATCTAAACGATCATCTTAATTACTTGTAATGCCCAAATCGAAAATGTAAAAAAAATATTATTTTCCCATAAATAATTAAAAATGCATCGAACCTTAAAAATCGAAATATCTCAAAAACGGCTAACTATAACGAAAACTCATAAGAGAGCTTTATTATGCAGAAAAGTACGAAGAATCATATATATTATTGAAAAAGCAAAAAATTGCACTAAGAAAAAATTTTCGGTCATTTTAATACACTACAGGTACAGTAGAGAGCGCCCTCTAGCGGCTACAGTAAAACTATGCCCATCGTTCGTTTTGTCGTACCAAAAAACCCTTGTATACCAATTTTCACTGTTAGACATCAAATATTGTTCGAAATATTTTAAAAAAAACTATTTTAAAAAGTAAATTTAAACACGCTGTATTTCGGAAGCCACGCATTTTTCGACCCATGTTTATATAGACTTTGTGCATTAATTTTAAAAGTTCTATCGAATCTTAAAGTTATGCAACAATAAACTG